>JABBOT010000001.1:16114875-16473922 GCA_016165875.1 Acanthopleura granulata | reverse complement strand
AATCAACAGTTTCGTTGATGATAAAGTGTTTTTCAGACGACACCTTGAACAGTTTCTGCTAGCTGATGTCCTACCTTGGAGAAGCGATTGTCTCTCCTGTGTTTGGCTGCCCGCACATGCTCCTCATTTAGAGACAGATGGACAGTCCGCTGAGCCAGGTTGACACAGAGAACAATGGCATGATACTGACTGCCAGTCTCAAACGTCTGACCTGCAGACAAATCAGATCAGCAGTTCATTCTCAACACCTCCCCTAGCTATATGTCCATGAACATCTTGTCAAAACTGTTAGAACCACACGGCAGCAATAATTTTATCTATAGCACAAACATAAATAATTTTTAAGAATAATAATATGAAATGCCGGTTAAACAACTCACAAAAGATGGTTTCAACAGCTTTGTGAAGTCATATCGTTTTTAGTTCATTGTCAAATCAACTTTCCAAAGTGTAGGCTATACATCCTCCACAACCATAAAAGAGACAAAACAGATTTGAAGTACTGTGTGTTACAGCCATACTGTAGAGAAAACAAAGTATATAGCATGCAGTTTTTATCTCCGTTATCGCCTTTTCTGATGATGGTTCAAAGAGATTTGGTTTTTGGGCGAAAGTTCTAAATTAAGTTTACAATTATGTGTCACTGTCAATAAATGCTCATTGTCCTTTTGATCAAAGAAGAAATGTTAAAATGTATCATGACTGCTGATGACCAGGAATTGCGATAAGATAATATTTATTTATTTATTTCATTGGTGTTTTATGTCGTATTCAAGAATATTTCACTTACATAATGGTAGCCAGCATTATGCATTGAGATGATACATCCCAGCAGTTCCCACCGGCAAATGTAATCGAAATTCTTCAGATTCAAACCTCCACACCTCCAGACACTCTCCCCATGCCTCTAGATACTCCACCCACACCTCCAGACACTCCCCCACACCCCCAGACACTCCCCCCACACCTCCAACACTCCCCCACAAGACCTCCCCCATGCCTCTAGACCCTCCCCACACCTCCAGACACTCCCCCCATGCCTCTAGACACTCCCCCACGCCTTCAGACACTCCCCACACCTCCAGACACTCCCCCACACCTCCGACACTCCCCCATGCCTCTAGACCCTCCAGACACTCCCCATGCCTCTAGACACTCCCACGCCTTCAGACACCCCCCACACCTCCAGACACTCCCCCCATGCCTCTAGACACTCCCCCACGCCTTCAGACACTCCCCACACCTCCAGACACTCCCCCCACACCTGTTTTTCAGGTGAGAGGATCATCCTTATACATGTACTTACCTTCAACGAATTCCTTGCTACATGTTCCTCTTATCCCCTTTCCTAGGTCACATGACACGACTGACTTGTTCTGATTAATGATGGTCACTGGAACTAGCTGACCAATGGTCAGATCAGCCAAACTGGACAGTTGCTTTGATTCTTTATCTGTTTACGAAGTTAGAAAACAATTGAAAATTTACTTATTTTCTTGATTTTTGTTGAAGAGCCATACTCAGGAATTTTTAACTCACATGATGGCAGTCAGTTTTATAGGCTTAAGAAAAAGGAAAGCTGGGGCTAAACCACTGATCTTTGGCAAGCTGTTGATTTATTTATTTGATTTGTGTTTCACACCGTACTCAAGAATATTTCACTTAAACAACGGCGACCAGCATTACGGTGGGGCAAGTGTTTTAACCACTCAGTCACAAACCACTCCCAGAAACATAACTGCACATAAATTTTGTTTCAAACTGCTTACAGAGTTTGCAAAATGCAACCTTATTTAATGGATTTCTGGAATTTGATGATTCTTGTAATCCATATAGAATCCTAATATATGGCAGTGCAAATAGATTTCTCAGCATTCATTCTGAGGTGTTAAAATGCATTTAATGAGGTTGGCCAGGGACATCATTTGGGAGTATAAATAAAATCCCATGCACGAACAGGCATCATAAAATTTGAAAAAACAAAAATTTATTCCAGGATTCATGATTCCTGTTTATTTCCTAATATGCAGTCTAAGATGTGTTCTATGCACAATAAACCTTTTCAGCCATGTTGTTTCAAGGGTAAAAATAACCACTTAACCATTTACCTTAACACTGCTATATTACACAAACCCAATGCTTGCAGTACGACATTAACTATAAGTATACATTATACAGGCAAGCAGTGTAGGTCTACATGCAAATATGACATCATCAAAAGTTTTGAGTGCAAAAAAATTATATCTACATATAATGTAGTGATAGTGTACTCATAAAAAACATGCAAACACATCAAATTACCATATTTCATTTAACTCCCAAAAGGAACATGAGTTTTTAAAGAGGTGAAAACAAACAGGCCCTAAATAGAAGATGACTTCGAAGTGACAAGACTGAAGAATGAGCTGTTACAACACAACAAAGATGGAGACAGACAGGACACGCGCAATGTCTGTCATAACCATCCACTAATGACATAGTACATAAAGACCAGTGTTTTTTCCAAAGATTTTTCCATCTTTTCGAAGACTGTAATGTAATTACCTCAATCAATATTAAAATTAAATATATTTATTTATTTGATTGGTGTTTTATGCTATACTGAAGAATATTTCACTTATACAATGGCGACCAGAGGGAAACCCACAACCATCCGCAGGTTGCTGGCAGACCTTCACAGCCGTAGAGGATGGCCAGCGAGAACTGGGTTTAAACTCACAGCGGTAGCACTGGTGAGAGGCACCTGGGTCATTACACTGTACTAGCATGCTAAACCCTTTGCTACTGAGGACCCCGTGTTGAAAATACAGGCTATACTAATGACTTAATGCAAATTTTACATAAGTGGGAATATGGTGAGTTGAATGTTCTTCAGAAGAAAAACAGCTAAGATCTGATGACCATGTGTCTGATATAACACGGAAAGCGAGTAAGTACATTTTTAAGAACATTTTTAAGCACTTTTTAAGAACTTCTTCAACAGGCGTGTACACTGAGAAATGAGTTGCCTTGTACAAGCGGCCAGTTGAGACTAAGCATGTAGGCCAGGGTATAGGCCAGCTGGGTCGCCAATATCACCAGCTGTGAGTGTTTCGTGACAGACTTCTGTGATCTTTCCTTCTAGTTTCAGAGTCTCTCGAGTATCAAGTGTCTCCACTTATGGAGAAAGCATGGTATTTAACACGTGAAGTTAAAAAAGACACAGCTGTTTCTGTTTCCATGAGTACTTGAGCACATTTCCACGTACCTCATTTATTAGACAATTTAATGATAAGCAGCCATTACCTTTACTCTTCTTTCGAAACCATGCTCTGACTTCTTCTCTTTCCATCAATACCGTGCTCATTATCTCCAGCATGTTTTCATTGTTACCATGGTAACAGTCTGCAAGCCTCAAGCTGACGAGAAAGCGTGATTTCTCTTGATCTACTTCCACCACCTTAGCACTGACGGACGTGCCAACTGGGAACTCTGCAGAGATGTCAGGAAGTCTGTCATCACAGATGAACTGTAAACCATCCCAAAGTAAGCAGTTAGATATTAAATATCAAGTTTCCTGGATCCGATGTAAGTGTGGAAGATTATGAAAAAATACCCCTTTGCAGTTTTCTACATCAATGCATCCAGCCGCAGTTTGGAGCTTTCATTCTCATCAGGGTACTAAGGAGACACAAGTACATATAATGTACAGCAAAAAACTCTATATTTTACTATACCTATCTCTCATGATTACATTAAAGGAAATCAATCTGCACTGACAACCCTATCACAGCCAATCCTTGCCAAGTATTAATAGAAATATTTTGAAAACTGTTACATTGTTTTCATAGGATATAAATTTATACACTAAAATGAAAAAAAAAACAGTATTCTTCATGGAAATGGAACCAAAACACATGTTTCTTATACATTACATAGGTCTTTAGATCTGAAATAACTAAATTTATGAGTAAAGACCGGCAAGGTCTTTCTTTTCAAAAGCTACAATGCCAGAACACCCACAAAATAAACCTGTTCATTCATTCATTTATTTATTTGATTGGTGTTTTATGTTGCACTCAAGAATATTTCACATATATGACGGCGGTCAGCATTATAGTGGGAGGAAACCAAGTAGACTACTGGAAACTTATGACTGTACGCAGGTTGCGGACAGATCTTCCAATACACAACATGAGAGGAAGCCCATGTGAGCTGGGCTTGAACTCACAGCCATCACACTGGTGAGAGGCACTTGGGTCATTACCTTGCACTAGTGTGCTAATCTCCTCAGTCCACAGGACACCCACCCTGTCTGACATGGTGACAGTTACCTTGTTAGGAGCCAGACCAAACATGCCTCCTGGGAATTCTACAAACACCCCGTACTCCATGATGTTCTTGATTGTACCATGCAACTGAAGGCCAGGCTGAAATACAACGCCAGTAAAACAGGTGATAGATGAAAACATGTCACATGGATGTACAAAACCTGGAGGCGTAACACAGGGTGAATAACACACAGGTTATGCAGTCTGCTTCTCGCAGGTGTAAACGAAAACGGTGAAAAACATCGATGAAGCTTGCCACATCCCCCAGCTGTAAAACAGGTGAAAACGTGTGAAGCTGTGCATGAACAGGTGTGCAACTGTGAAGAAAAGACAAGTGGTGCTGTGTCGAACCAACAGGAGTAAAAATGTCCCATGAACAAACTTACAGTTTTAAAGAGGTATACTGAAAACATTATGCATACTCATTTTGCACTATTTTCTTACATTTTTTGGCTCACAATGATTATTCATTTTTAGGATATCCTTCACTCATTTTGGATGCAATCTTTAAAATGTTGCATAGAGAAAATGTACATGCTGGCAAACAATGGAGCTGAGAATTAATGACTTCTTCGATATTACTGTTTTGTATTTTATTCTGCACTCAATCCTGAGATCAACAAACAGCCTAAGCAGATATTAGGCCAAGCCATGACACAAAGAAAATAATACAAAAAAAAAAACACAACATACCTGTATTTCAGAAAACTGTGACACCAAGCTCCCTTCACGAGAGGCTTGGACATGGGAGAACTTTCTTGTGACCAGCTACGGGTGGTCAAGGAACAATCAGTGAAGCATGTGTCAGAGCATTACCACAAGGTATGGTGATAAACCTGTCTCTCTGATTACACCAAAGAGGCTGGAAGGGAAATTTGTCTAGGCCTACCACGTCGTATGTGTCGTATGTTATCATGATTCACCAAGAAGCTCAATCCATATACCACAGGCTTTGATAAATAAATTAATAAATAAATAAATAAATAAATAAATAAATACACAACACAGCCTGCGAGTGAAGTAAGATACAAACTCTTCAGTCAAATATTTCAATATTAAAGATGTGTACAATACCAATAACAACAACATAATGGAAACAATGGGGGAACCATACTGAATTAAATGACTTGTTATACCGAAGACTTTTGTAATGAGGAAGAGGCTGAACTGCGAGGGAGTCACCACACACAACAATCAGACAAATAGACTGAGCTTTGTGGAAACTTAAATGTACAGTAGCATAATTACAGATTAATGGTGTCAATTTTCAAATGTAAATCAACATTTATCTATTTGTTTCACTGATGTTTATGTCATAATCATTTTGTATCACTGCAACTTGCCAGATACTTGATAAACATCCTGACACACATAGAAAGACCACATTTAACCCAGCCAGAAGTGGTTCTGTGCACAATTATTGTTTAGAGAATTTCTCCAAATTACATCCACATTTGACTACTCTAAGAAGAGGCACCTGTGTCCCAGGCCCCAAAGGATACAGTGTGTGAGGTGTGAGTCAGGTACATGACCTCTTTGATGACATCGTCCACCTGGTACATATCCATAAGCAGCTGGCAGTTTTCCCAGGAGTCTGACAGATGATACCTGGGCAAGTATGCAGGGGTGCCAGAGGTTAAAACTGCCACATCTAACCCAGAGTCCTTTTTCTTCACCACCCTACAGTCTACAATCTACAAACAGAGGGATAAACTGTGTGACAGACCATAACTTGCAAATGTATTCTTTGCACTTAGATAATTGAAAACAATAAGTAGGTCTACCTGTATATCACCAACAATCTCAGCACAGGGGAATTGCAGAGAAGAGAATACTGAACAATAATAACCACAAGCAGAAAGATGAACTGTGTTCTAAAACTCAAGTGCCTTTTTTTGACGATCTTAGCGCTGAGAACAAAAGAATATCATCTACAATGATACACAGATGAGCACTATCTAGGGACGGAATGAATGAATGAATGAATGATTATGGTTTGACGCCACATCGGCAATTTTTCAGTCATATCGTGGTGACCTATGGACAGAAAAACTGAACTGTACATGTATTCCTTACAGTCAGAGGTTTTAAACTAGTAGACCACCATCTACAGTCAGAGGATATGGGAATACAATTGGAGAACAAAAACTGAACTGTATAGTCTACAATGCGGGAACAGAAAACTAAAATTAACAGCCTGAAATCTGAAAACAAAAAGCTCAACAGTTTCTTTACACTTTAAGAAACAAAATTGTGCGTTGAAATTTCTACACATCAACAAGCTGTACTTAGAGACTAAGAACAATAATACAATCATCTGAAGTAGTGATTCCAAGTTTATTTAATTTGGGTTAGTCAACAGATAACAGGAAAACTATTGCAAATGGCCATCCTTTAAAACTGTCTAAACACATTACAATGAAACAACAACCTAGTTACTATAGACAACGTACATATGCATCTCTATTATACATATATTTCGCCATGGATGTTGTGCCAGATGCAAGATGCCACTGCTGTGTAAAACTGACCCCTGAAGTGTTAACACCTTTAAGCCTGACCACACCTACCTTGCCTATCTTGAAGTCTTCAGGTGCTGTGGTTGACTTCCGCTGTTTGCGAGTTAGCCCTCCGCCTCCAAGCTGGAACCAAATTTCATGTCCATTACCCGATTCACTCAATTAATCAAATGTAGATTTATTTAATTTGAAGACTGCTTTGAGACAAACTTGCGTTCCAAATATAAGTATAGCTTATTATTAATATGTAGAGTATTTACTTTTGCAATCCTTAAATTGATGTTGTAAGTCAATTTTAAGTCAATTTTATTATCAGAATGCTGTTTAAAGCCAAAGTCAAGAACTGTTCACTTATACACTCATTTTTTATTGCAGGGGAGTGCTTGGGGGTAACCCATCTAAGTTCCTGACGTATAGATATATGTATATAAATATGTGTGTATGTCCACACTGGAGGATGACAAGTTGACTTCAAAAAAACTTTAGACTCAGTAAACTTCACAGCATCACATGAGCATCGGTTTTCAAACAATGTTACTGTCAGCACACATTTGTCATAGAATAATGAGGATGAGCAGAAAATTAATGTAAACATCTATGTTTCAAAACATTGTCTTCCTTATACTGACCTTAAACGATAGTTGTGCCCTTTTCTTTGATGGCTGAACACTCAGAACTCTGCACCTAACCACCTGTCCCAGGTAGAACACCTTCTCTGGGTTAGAGACATGCTCTGTACTCAGTTCTTCTTTACAAACCCAGCCCTACAGGAAGATGAAAGATCATAAAATGTTCAGAAAATCCAAAATGCAATCCAGACCACACAATGTAGATCAGATTTAATAATGCACTTTTGACATTCTCAGCCAAAAACTGTATCCTCCATTATCAGAAAAAAGACTGAATTCAGTCAGGAGACCTGAAACTTTCATGGCATTATCACTGCTCTGTCTACCCATCAAAATGGAGCAGAAAATTCAAGGATTAAGTTATTTTTCTTGAGAGACTTCCTGGGGCCAATTCAATGAAACACTGCATGGTTAATAAAATTGGCTTAAGGCAATGAAACTGGCTAAGCCACATCAAACCTTACAGAAGTCGATTTCACAAAACTGTACTTTGCCAAAAAAACTGGCTTAGCCATAAATTAGGTCAACTTGTGTAAGCACCTTCAAATAACTTTTCTTGAAATTGTTTTGCAACTAACAAAAGGAAAAGTAAAACTTGCATACTCAAAGCAAAAAAGTTATGTCGCATAAGCCCCCAAAAGTTTAGACCATGGTTTCAGCCCAACAGGCCTCATCAGCTCAAATTTTAAACTTATGGAAACTGTGATGTGCCGAGAAATCTTCCAAATCTTCCTTTTTCATTTTTACAGCATTTCTAATGGTTGAAACAAGTTTAGACCAAAAACTGTCACCACCACATGAAAAAATCAAAGTGGGCACTGTTCATTCTCCCACCCTATTTTTCCCCTGGTACCTTAATCTCATTATAGAAGACCACCAGCACACCCCTGTCCTTGATGACAGCTATGAAGCCCTCCACCTCCATACCAGGCTCCATCTGGTCATAACTAGTGACGAAGGGCAGCTTGGAGTTAATCAGAGACCGTTTGTGGGTCAGGAATAGTTTAGATTTAGCCAAATCTACCTGCAAGACCTGTGCAACAACAACAACAACAACACATAAGGAAACTTTCTTCTTCCTTGAGGAAGAAACAAAATAATTACTGCTGGATTTAAAACCATATAACATCTGTCACTCCTTGAAAACAGCTTCCGTATATAATTTAATTTCAAATAGATTTCAAACTTCCAATACATTATCTTTTAATTTGCATAATGTTATTTGACTCACCTTCTAAATGGAACATTTTTAAATTCAATGGGCACACCTTTGTATTTAAATGTAAGACTACAAACGACAGGTACATATCAAGCATTGATATTCTCACTCACTCTACATTTTAACTTGTCTCCTTCATTGAATTTTTTTTGCGGATGTTTCAGGTGAACGTCAGCCAAGTGCAGTCTGGTGATAAATCCCTTTATACGATCGTCCACCTTCACGACCATACCGCTGTCATGGATTGCTTTCACTTCACACTGGAAATAAGAGTCACAGAACTACAAAGTAGATGTCACAAAAACACAGCAACATCTAATTGCAAAACTAATGAATACCGTCAAGTGTAAATTATCTTAATATGGCTTTTATAATTAACAAACACTTCAAAGTTCCAGGTGTCTTTCAAGCATGTCCTTCCTGAACTACTTCAGCCCTGATGTGTCTTACCCACTGCATAAACTGTGGCTTTGTATATACAATTATATATTAGGCTCTGTGAGGCTATTATACACTTTGTTGTGTGAGGTTATTAAATATAAGGCTCTGTAAGGCAATTATACACTTTGCTGTGTGAGGTTATTAAATATTAGGCTCTGTGAGGCCATTATACACTTTGTTGTGTGAGGTTATTAAATATTAGGCTCTGTGAGGCCATTATACACTTTGCTGTGTGAGGTTATTAAATATAAGGCTCTGTAAGGCCATTATACACTTTGTTGTGTGAGGTTATTAAATATAAGGCTCTGTAAGGCAATTATACACTTTGTTGTGTGAGGCTATTAAATATAAGGTTCTGTAAGGCAATTATACACTTTGTTGTGTGAGGTTATTAAATATAAGGTTCTGTAAGGCAATTATACACTTTGCTGTGTGAGGTTATTAAATATAAGGTTCTGTAAGGCAATTATACACTTTGCTGTGTGAGGTTATTAAATATAAGGTTCTGTGAGGCAATTATACACTTCGTTGTGTGAGGTTATTAAATATAAGGTTCTGTGAGGCAATTATACACTTTGCTGTGTGAGGTTATTAAATATAAGGTTCTGTAAGGCAATCATACATAAAGCTATTTGAGGCCATTACACATAAGGCTGTGTCTCCTTTCAGTTACCAATGAACTCCACAGCTGCTGTAGGTTATATGTGATATATTTTTGCGTGGGATAAAAACTATAAATCAAGTAAATAGTCACAGATACAAGTAGATAATCACAGATACAAACATATCCCAAATTTCAGTTTTCTTCCTTACATCTAACTATAAAAAATATCAAAATGTGACAGCCATACCTCAACAACTGAGCCAAGCTGGATGTCAGTCAACTTCATAAACTGTCGTGAAAGATCACTCCTGAAAAGAAATACAAAAAGGTGTTTCCTGTAAGTAAAACAAATTTGGCTATTTGCAACCAACTGAAAGCACACTGTATTTGCCAACACGTGAAATTATCATTCCCCTAGAGTTTACATGGTGATCGAAAATTCGTTCCCCTGAATTTACGATTAGGAGATCAAGAGACGATTGGCTGGTTTGATTGCCTCTTGTGTCGAGGACTGTGTAAGAATGATAAAGTTAGGCCAATCCAATTGGTTGCACTAAAAACTGTAATCTACTGAATTTATGCAAAAGTACTCATTTTTGACTTCCTTCAGTGAAGTGTATTTTAGTGTGACTAACAGATCAATACAGGCAATAATGATGTCTTACTTACTGTTTTAAAGACACAAGAACAACAGCTTCTAAGTGACTGAAACCGACCACACGGCACCTGAAAAAATTACAGTACGTGACATGATATTCATTAACAAACACAGAAAAACAAAAAACACAAAGTCGGAATAGAGTCTATTTTGGATATAGATTAACTAGTAAATATAAGGTTTATATGCTATACCTACAGACACATGTAATTTGAATAAAATCACAATGTTTGCCAATAATTACTGCATTATCTATTACATTAAAATCCCTACCTGTAAATATCACCTGGTGAAAACTGGCTTTTCAAATTGGTCACCTGTTTGTCACTGACATTCCTCATCTGAAATCAAAAGGAATAACTTTGCCAATGAGAGAATCTTTATTATACGACACATATTCCTGCTGTTGTTCTTCTGTATTATGTGTGGTGGCCAAGACCACTAGCATTGCGTATTCCACATATCATACATGTAGAGGTATCAAATGCACGTTTCATTGCCTTGTCACAATATCTAAAATTTTGGGAACAAAGTCTTGTGTGATATAATTGGCTCGAATCAGGCAGATGTGACATTTGAGTTAGGTCTTTATGCTGACGCCAAGAGTGTTCAAATGTACAGCATCGTATCTGAATATACACGTACATCAGCCATTGGTCACCTCGTGTGTTCGTGAATGATGTCATACCAAGGCAAAGCGCAAAGGACAGAAAAAAATTCTCCACATTCTCCAAAGAAATATAATTGTACGCTGCCATTTTTCTGAAAATTTACGCGAGCATTTCACCCTCAAACTTTCTCATCTCAAGCTGCTTTCATAAATAAGACACCAAGTTTTTTGAGACTGAAGGAGCTCTTCAAATTTCAAGGTTTGGAAACTGTGAGATCACATTTTACATTCCAATCAGTGTTGTAAATTTACCGGGCAGAAGCCTTTCAAAGTGTCTGTTAGCTGAAAGCCTAGCCCCCTTGAGTTCTCCACCCAGGTGACTTTAGCCATGTCGATGAAGTCCCCATACTGGACCCCAGTGAACAGGGAGCAGGGCTTGGAGGGATTGTGTAACAGATGAGGCAGGTGACTAAGGGAAACCAGCTTTGTTGTGGGGTGAATGAATAACACACAGGCCTGGATCTGAAACAGAAACACTGCACTGTCACTCACAGAGCATAATGCAGGAAAACTTACAAAGGGACATCTGCATAACTGCATTTTACACATCTGGAGATACCTATTCTATTACTCATTAGAGAATTGAAGAAATTTTAAGATTTATTTACATATTTATTTATTTGATCGATGTTTTACACTGTACTCAAGACTACTTCACTTATACGATGCACCCAGTATTATGGTGGGAGGAAACTGGGCAGAGCCTGGAATAAACCCACAACCATACCCAAGTCATTGGCAGACCTTCCCACACACAACCTGAGAGGAAGCCAGCATGGAAATTTTTAGTAAACCTCACCCATGTTTTGCTGGAAAATCAGTTTAATTCTGTGTTTAAAGATAGAGAGGATGGTTACTTACCTTCTGTGTTACTTCGTACTGCTTTGGTTTCTTTGGAAGGTGAGTCCTGGGTATAGCTGCTTTATAGGAGAGGAAACCCACCATCAAACCATCTTGTGTTACCTGTAAGAGAGGAAATGAAACCATTACTGACACCTGTGAAGACAAGATGGGCTAAAAACCAAATACCTCTAACAGGGGACACGGAGTGCTTTAGCTATGCAAATTGATAAAATAAGGTACTGTGAGCAAACAGAAAAAGCTGTGTTGCACTATGATGTACAAAACATATCGGCTCTTCTAGAGGGGTTTATAGTAAATAGCATATTAGTATTGTACAAGAATGCCACCAGTTGTAGACGTGAAAGCTCTATACCAAACATGTCTGTATGCATCTGTATGCCAATGGGGGTCTCACCCCTCAACAAAGGGAAGTAAATCATGCAACCCAAAGCAGCAGTGCCCTCTTCTTATCTGAATAACAATACTAGAGATTTCAATAACATAGCAAGTGATGATGATTAACCATAGATGGCATTGTTTTTCAAGCAGGTAGAGGGTACTGCTGTTTTAGGAGTTACAAGACATGCTTCCCTTTGTAGAGGGCTGGAGAACCCCATTAACCAGGAGTTCATGCAAACCAATTTAGTAATTTCATAATTGTCCTTTCCAGTTACCTTCTCTATCTGCGCAGTAACAACCATTCCTGGCACCAGTGACATCAAGGTCAGCTTCATGTTTGGGGTCACCTGTAATCAGGGGATGTAACTCTGATAAGTCTACGCCAATCTATTCATGGCATCACAGAAGTCTTCCACAGTAGAATACCATACTTAAATGTCAGAATTTGCACAGTACTTCATATACTGACATATTTAGCTACACTGTGGGGAAATATATATATATATGTACCTGCTGAATATTTCCTCAAGGTGTAGTTGAATATGTTTAAAATTACAGTAGATCTAAAATTACGCATATGTAACATGTTTTTAAGATGTCAGGAGTGTCTGACTTTGTAAAGGCTTTCATTTTGATCTCTATTAAAGTGATCAATTACTTCAGAAAGGATGAATGTACAGAATGTAAGAGTGAGGATAACGCATCCCCTGTTTGCTTACCTGGGAGGTCATGACCTTTGAGGGGTCAATGGTGACATGGACACTCCTACTCTCCCCTGCTAACATCCCGATGTGGTCAGTTGTCTCGACACAGCAGTGGATGTACTGGCCCAGCTTCAAGGAGAAACCTGGGAAAAAGTAGCCCACCAATTTTAGAGGAGGACAGGTACAAGTTAACCTGAATATCAACCCTCAATGCAGTCTGTTTTATTGGTGGAGTGACCCGAATAAACCACCTGTCTCTGGCAAGTATATGGAACTGAAAAAATTGTCTCACATGCGACTCTTCCAGATATGTGTGATACATGTCCATGTGTATACTTACCATCATTGCAGACCTGGATGAACTTCTCAGCGTTATCGTTGCTCAGGAAAGTCTTGACCCCTTTAATGCCCAGGTCTATGACATACCCATGGTCTTCTTGGCTGTCCACTGTGCCACATAGTACCTGTAACAGGACATGTAACATAACAGTCAAACCTGGGCCCTGTTTCACAAAAGTCACAAATTCCGCCTGGAGCAACTTCCATGGCAACACAGGGAAGAGATTCGCCACCACGCTAAATGCTCTTGACGCAGCATTGCAATGACTTTGTACAAGGGGTCACATTTTACCAATCCAGGGAGCTACATATTTTCGATTTTAATCAGACTATAAGATGGATTGTTTGTAATGCTTTTATAGGTATCACAGTGTAGCTTCCATATGTATCAAAAGTATACAGGTGTTTTACAAAAGAGTAAGACCAGTTCAGTTCACAGAGCTGACCTGTCCTGTCTTCAGCGAGCTGGCTGTCAGGTTAGCATTCACATCTGAGGGCTTGATGGACAGTTTGATGGAATGTTTCTTTTCATTGCCTTTCTCCACATCCACCACTTTACAGCGAACTATCTGACCCACTTGAAACAAATCATCCAGACTGTGAACATCCTGAAATATACAGAAGTAATACAGAGGCATGAGCATGTCATGTCAACAATATACGTTTTTATTGGATCTTTTATTGGATTCGTTTTGTGTCCGGACTATTTCACATATTTGAGAACTATCAGATTAGCAGACTAACCACTGAGGATATTACTAAAAATATGTCTGTTGGGCATACAAAGGGGACTTACTGAAAAATTTCTCATGGTATTTTGATAACAGGTTTTTGTAAAACATTTTTCTCTCCATGTTAATTTCTATAAAATTCTCAGAATGAAAAAAAAAAAAAAAGAACACAAAAGAATTCCCAACCGAACGGCCCTGTTTTTTCTCACAGGGTCGTCTTACGCTCAACAGTTTTTAAGAAGGACCTGAGAAATCACCATGCTTTGTCAGTTATCTGCCAAATCTGCTGATGTAAATCTTCTGGTGATCACCTCAAGAGGAAGCCATCCTCATACGTGCAGCTCCTGAGAACTTGTAAATGGAAGGTCTAAGCTTTAAGACTTACTGATTAATGACTTACCAATAAACAAACTGAAAACCAATTTTTTAACTGGAAAAACAATGAACAAAAGAGAGATCTTTGGTACAAACTGCATACATATATACTTTCAATTTTCAAAAGTGATTTTCTAGAACCTTAATATCAACGGGTTCTCAGGATAGATGGAGCACAAAAAGTCAGGGTTATATCTGCTCCTTTCTTCATGATAGTCCAGGATTTTAGTCAAGATCCATGTACATAAAACTTCTGCTATACCTGTGTATTGCTGTGGGTTTTCCGCTTTATCAACACTTCTACAATTAGGCCAACTAATCTTAATAAACACAGCTCAAAGTCACAAATATTTTTTCCATCAATTTTTTTCAGTACCTTACAGGTCGTTACTACATTAGTGTCAAGCAAAACTGACCTCATCCATGTCCAAAGACTGGTCAGCAACCTTCTGTAACAGTTCTGTGTAGGTGTCACTGATTGCAGTGATAGCCACTTTACCAGTCAGGTTATTTGGCAAACTGACCATCAGCTCATAATCATGGACCTCCTTGACCACTGCCAAGGTCAACATTCCTGGGCAGATTATCTGAATATTAAAAACCCTTATATTATCAACTCTTCTTTAAAAAACAATCATTAAAAAATAACAAACTTAAGGCTCACACAGTGTAATTTGTCAAACTGATTTGCAAAATTCAACAAACTGGAAACGGGTGATGGCCATTCAATTTCAGTGGACAGGTACAAGTCATATGAGTTTCTTCCACTTTCCTTAATTAATCACACTGATCAGTTGATATTATAAACAGCGCTGGGTGAACCGAGCGTTGAGAACCTGTTTACTGTAGTCAGCATCACACATGTAAAAATCAACAGCTCTTCAATTAATTGGAAAACACCCTTAACTTTCAAAAAACATTTGAAACTCCTCTCTTTTTTTCACACCATTCATTGCCACCTTTTTCCCCTGAAATGTTCCGTGTGATATTAACTGCACCTTGTGGTTAAGCAGCTCAATGTGCCCCGAGTCGGCGTTGAAGGAGTCTCCAGTCCCCAGCTTCTGCCTCTTAGGCTTCTGCTTCACATCAGCTTTGTGGGAACTCTTTCTCTTCTTAGACTCTCGTGTGTCACTGTGAACCTATGTGAAGAGTCAAAGACAAAACATAAAAACATCTGGGACCAGTCACCATCACATGGTTGAAATATTGCCTGTATAATGTTAAGCCAAAAGCAGTCTACTTACTACACAGATTTGTTTAAAGCCTGCAAATAGATGCATGGCATTTTTGAAAACACCCTTTTCAAACAAAGTGGCTGTGTTTTCCGTGTTATACAGTACTGGACAAAGTTCTATTGAGTCATACCACTTCCCACATAGGGGTGTGCTTTAAAAAATGCCCGGCACATATTTGATAAATGATTTATTTTATACTTGCATTGTATTTGATAAATGATTTATGTTATACTCAATGTAACTATTGTTCAACTTTAATTATGGATAAAAAAAAACTTATCGGTAAGCCCAGAAAGACAAAGTATGTATGTATGCATAGGGTTATACACTGTGCTCAACAATTTTTCAGATATACAACGGATAACTTAATTTTATGATATAAAGCTGCAGGTGAATGGAGGGAAGCTGAAGTCTTATTTGCTTTTCTAACAAAGACCTTCAGTAAGACCACAGATATTCTATGTACATATTAAAATTTAAAAATATAAAAAGTAAAATTAAAATTCAATTAAAAATATTAAAAGTAACATCTTGATCAGGGTCAAACTATTAACCTTTGTCATAAAAAAGCTAAAAGTGATACATGTACAATACAAGGAAGAAAAAAAGTTTAAAAAAATCCTCACCTTGAACAAATCTCGATCTGCATTTTTTCTGGATTTAAACTTTGCAGGGTCTGTTGGTGTCTTATTTACCCCACCCCTGGGGAAGTTTTCTTCTTCAGCTGACATGCTGATGTTTTCTAACTTCTCCAGTTACATATATAGACTCATATTTGTAAGTTCTGAAAGACAAATGAGACGTAAGTAATGGATATGATACTGAATCTATGACATCTATAACCACCTGAAAGAATAAATTAAGGTGTTTGTGAGGGATGACATATTATATATATGTAGCTGTATTGGTCAACTGGAAATATGGTATGAATAAGGAAAAAAGAAATTTTACCATTGGTTACAAGCAGATTTGCCACCAATATCCAACCTGACAGGTATGTTACAGGCTCTTTTCCGACCAATCAATGTTTAACTCTTCCAGAAAGTGCACATCTGGGCACTTCAAATGCCTGTGGCATTTGCTAGCAGACCAAAAGGGGAGGGTGTGTGTGTAGGAAAATAATGATACAGTGAGGTATCAGTAGATTGAAGTGAAGACTGCTTGCTCCAATAAACAATGTTAATACAGTTCAATGTACTAACTCCATAGTTTCTATTTCTGGTATTTACTTGTCTGAATTGAATTAGGATAAACCAGAGTGAAGTCAGAACAATAAAGCACAGAGTCATAGTATAGGACTAACTAAAGCATCTGCCCTAGTTGTATCTGGGGTTAAGATAGACGGATCTTAATCCCAGGTTGTATGTATCATAGCTGTAACATACACACGTGCGTCGTTGTTGTCACACACACGTAACAAGGGCAGGGCCCCGATGGCCAACATAAGTCCGCTGACTCAAAAGTTTAAGACAGGTTTACTTAACGGAAAATAAAATGATGTTGTAAAAATGTCAACAGGATTTATTCGAATGACAATACCAACCTATGTTGTGCACCCTAGAATTATCGCTACTTTTTCAACAGTGCAGAAATAAACTTACGTTACACTGTGGCGTCAACCATGTGGATTCATGAACCGGAAGTGAAAGCTTGCAATTTTTAACCAATGGTAGTTCTCAATGGTCGCCTTATGCGACCCTTAGTTTTGGAAACCAGATAGAAGGGCAAAGGCAGTCTCACAGGGTCAAACTGCAGTTATATCATTATATCTGTTGGAAATCTGTCAATTAAGGTATACATCCTGATAGCATTCTTATGAAATTGTGAAGTAAGATGTGCCTCGACGGTTTGATGCAAAAAGCATGTCTGTTGTTACAAGCGTAATTATAATTCACACTACAACTGACGATTTATGAGCACCGAATAGTCTGTTAATGTTAAGTCAGTACTAGGGTATAGGGTTCCTCACAGAGTGAGAAACGGCTTCTTTGTGGTATTTATTTGTCATCTATAGTTCTCGTAAAGTCATGCGAGACGTTGTGTCTGTATAGAAAGACAATGTAGCTGTAGTTTAGGTACTGTGGAGCCTAGTTCAACGTGAACTTCAATTAAATTAAACGTTGAGGTCTATTTTCAGCAGTTTCTGGTATTAACCTTTCTCAATGGTGAATCATTGGCCCGTTAAGCTATTTGAACATGATCAACAGGTGAATGTAATTTCCCCCCACTCCCCCGTCACAAATTTCATAGTGAATGTGTGGGTTTAACAGTTTTTGAATTGTTTCAGGTGACAATGGCAGGTGTTGACGAGTCACAGTACAAGTTCACAGGAATGAAATATTATTTCAACTCTTACACACAGAGAGGAAGATTTAATGCAAGTATCTAGTTATCTGCTTAACTACGAAGTATGCTGGTATGGTTTTCATAGGGTATTGAGTGTCTGCGTGGTGTTCTATTTGAGTTACAACTATAAATATGCCAGCATTCGCACTTGATTGGTGGTACATTACTAATTAGTAATGATTTGATTCTGAAGTTGAATGCGTGTTTAATGATAGATTAATGAAAATGACTTGTGGGTCAAATTTCTCATGTAGTTTTTAGTAGTATGTACATGTAGAGTGTAGAACATTGGATATATCTCTTGCATTTAATTGCTTTTAAGGTATATACACCTGAAGCCTCCTATCAATGCGGATGCTGTGAGTTCAAGTCCCGCTCATGCTGGCTTCATCTCTGGCCGTACGTGGGAAGGTCTACCAGCAACCTGTGAACAGTCGTGGGTTTCCACCCACCATAATGCTGGCCGCCATCGTATAAGTGAAATATTCTTGAGTACGGCATAAAACAACAGTAAAATAAATAAATAAATAAATATCTTCCGGCTATAATTGCCCATTCAAGTCCAGCTCATGTTGGCTTCCTCTCGGGCCATACCTGGGAAGGTCCACCAGCATCCTGTGGATGGGAGTGGGTTTTCCAAAGGCTCTGCCCAGTTTCCACCCACCATAATGCTGGTAAGTGAAACATTTTTGAGAAATAAATAAATATAATTGCTTGAGTGATATGTCTACCAGTATCACTGGTAGGATATGTTGCTTTATGTGTTGAATCTTTCTTATTATACCCATTTGCATACATATGCATGTAAGTGTTCTTACAGTTCAGTGCCACAGTACATGTGTCTAGTAGGGTTAGTGACATGGATGTTTCTGTTCTTATCTTTATTCCAGTGGGTAGTTGCCACATACGGATCACTTTTTCTTGGTTACCTGCTCTTTGGACGTGGAGGGAAGAAAGCAGACAAGGCCATTCAGGATGCGAAGAAATAACGACTGTAAATTTAGTAAATGAACTGTAATTAACCGAGATGTGTGATGTCATAAATAACTGTCATGACAGTAAGGCCCTAGCTGCCGTATGTCAGTTTTACAGCTGTAGCTTAATCTGCAACCATCTGCCCATTTAGTGCTGTGAAAAAAAAACAAAAAAATTGTTAATAAATGTATTCCAAAACCATGCTTCCAGTTGATAATTTTACTTTGTGGTTTCCATGGTAGGATTTGTAACTTCATGATTTTCCATAACAGTGGAATTAAAGTAATATGGTAAATTTCATTAACAAAGAATATGTTAGTGTTGCAAGAACTTTTAATCTGGTAAAGCAGAGCAGTATCCACCAGTATTTAGCCCCCAGAACCCAAGAGCTGTGGAATCTGGGGATATCTATTCCCTGTCAGAGGCATAACTTGATTCAAGAGCTCGTGTGTCCTCTTGATTGAAAGGTGAGCATCTTGACCACTGTGTCGCAGTCTGCTTAAGCCAAGAAGAGCCACCGTGTATGTGTTTAGAAAAGTATCTTTTGTTAAGCACTTACATGTGTGAGTGTAAGTGTTGAGTTTTCACCCCTTGCAGAAAATATCTGTTCTGTTTGATATTTTGAACTTGAGAGACAAAATTCTCAATGTGTGCACTGAAGCGAACTATCCCCTCAGCTCGAGAGAAAAATGTGAGTAATCGAGTAGCACTGATGGCCGTGGGTTTCCCCCTGGGCACTGCCTGGTTTCCTCCTACCATAATGCTGGCCACCATCATATAAATGAAATATTCTTGAGTACAGCATAAAACACCAATCAAATAAACAGATAAATAAATAAAGCAATAGCAACATTTTCTTTATGTGCCACAGCAGTATGACTGTCAAAATGGTCACGACACATGTCAAATTCTGAGGTCACGTGAGGCAATGAGGTTGTGAGCCAATTGAGCAACTTGTGCAGTTAAACATGGCAAGACTACAAGTACGAGAGATGATTATCTCAGCAGATAGATCTGCATCTGCGCCTTACCTGCTGCAGTGGTTTTAATAGTGGACAGATTTAGCAGGTTTGGGATTCGGTCCCAAATGGAGTCCTATACTGACGTTAACATCAGTAATCTTGGTACTTGTAACTACTTTGTTAGACACTCCGCGTAAGAGGAATAGACCAAGTACAGGTTTGCCTGTAAGTAAACTAACAGGGTGAGGCATCATCCCAGGTGTCTTCAGCATGATGTTCCAGTGAGGCAGCACCTTAAATACATGTATGTGGACATTGGGTATGGTTTGTGACAAGGAGACACTGTGGTAGTATGACCAAAAAGAGTGTTGAAAGTAATATTAAGCCTGAATCAAATGAGAAAACCAAAACAGATATCAGTACATTGCACAATTCAACTTATTCACTATCTGCCACGGCTTGTATTGAAGTGTCAGCAGGGTCAGTGCAGCAGTTGTAATATCTGCCACGTAAGTTCTGGATGGTCAGTGTCCTTGGAACCCTTGGAATCAATTGCTCAAAGAGCCATCAACAAGTTACCTTTTCAGTACTTGCACAAGTCAGCAAGTCTTTGGTTCGAAGTCTGGCGACGACGAGGACTGCATTTGTGAGTCTGCGTAGTGGGGGTTCCTGAGATGGAACATTCTTGTTCATGTTACATGGTTATTGTTTGGAAAGCAGAATGCCCTGGTTGAACCACTAACCTTTGGCAAGTGCGTGTATCTACACACGTTCCTATTTGTGACGTACAGGTGTTGGATAGAGCATTGTGAAATCCTGTGTCATGGTAACACCCTTAGATGATCCAAATAACATTGAAAGTGACATTGAAGTCCTATCAATTCATCTACTGTCCAGGTTATCAGTGTATTTATTTATTTATTTCATTAGTGTTTTACGGCGAATTCAAGAATACTTCACTTATAGACAGCAGCCAGAATTATGGTGGGAGGAAATCGTGCAGGGCCAGGGGGAAAGCCACAACCATCCGCAGTTTGCTGGCAGACTTTCCCACGTACGACCAGAGAGGATGCCAGCATGAGTATGGGCTTGAACTCCCAGCAGTCGCATTGGTGAGAGGCACCTGGGTCATTATGCTGGACTAGTGCACTAACCACCCATGTCATCAGTGTAAAAACTCTGGCTTTCTTGTGAGACTTTTTGATACACCTGATTCTGAGATAAGTCATTCATAGTACTTTAATCCATGTACTGTTTTCCTTGGCGTCATGAGATCGGTATGTTGACGTATACCGTGATGCGGTGATAGGCCAAGAATGTCTCATGCTATTGTTTATGCCATGCTCCAGAATATTGCACTTCTACAACAGCCGCCAGCATTATGGTAGGAGGAATTCAGAGCCCAGTGAAAAACCGAGGACCATATCCAGGTTGCTGCTAGATGTCCCTACGTACTGTTGTGGAGGAGCCATTACAATATGAGTGTAGGACACTGAAGTAAACCACCAAAGAATGGCGAGTTATACTGACAAACTTTTTCATGAGTGACTGACGCCTATTCATGGAGAGCAAGATTTCTTTCAAACTTGATGTAAAAATACATGGGAGAGCACCATCAAGTGTTTAATGTTACTCAGGCCCCAACACTGGATACAGGGGAGTCTTGTAACTTCCCTGAGCATGTGACTGAGCCCAAGTCTTGGGTGGCCTAGCGATGGAGTGGGGTTTTAAGTGATAAATACCATGTTCACACTGAGAAATAAGGTTGACAGTTACACCTGCAGCTTCAAGCAAGCAAACTGTGGGGAATGTGCTACACGATGCAAAATTTCTCCCCTAAAATTGTACTTTTTGATGTAAATAAATGTCTCACAATATTACCTATGGAGATGAAACATACCTTTCTTTACAGCAGGATATCATCCTACATGTACCTTCTGTTGAAAACAAACAAACGATCAACAGGCCATTCAGAATTGGGCAAAATGAGCAACTTGGTCCAGCAGCTGCAGTCACATTGAGAGGAACGCTCAACTCATTATTTCAGGTGAAGTTTTATTGTAATTGCCAAACTTGTCACTAAATATAGCATTTCAATTGTAACAATGTATAAAATGTTGATGTCCAATAAAATTGATATTTTTCTGCATGTACATATGAACCATACTGAACTAAATCAAAACATGACCATATTGAAACTCATTGGGGAACACTTCCTGCCTAAACAACCTGGCTCTATTTATTTTATATATTTCATTGATGTTTTTATGACATACTCAAGAACATGTGACTTGTTCGACAGCAAATTGGTTCTAAGCTGTGTGAAACACCATTTTCTGAAGTTACACACTGTTGCAAATCATTCATCCTGTGTATCCAACCTTTCCACCATACAGAACTCTGCACTTCGAAGAATAAAGGCTTATAATGCCGAGAAACTTTTAGAATCTTTTCAACAAATTTAATCATTTATAGTATAGATATAAGTTTCATATTTTCTGAAAGGCAAATATTTAAGCTCTTCTTCCTAAATAGAGAAAATTTGATATGTCTACTAAATGTGGCTTTTTTCGCCAAAGATCTCCGGGTTTAGCCTCATAAATGATAATGTTTTAATAAAAAACCAAGAAATCAAAGTAAATCACTCAAAAATGTTGAACATTTCAAATGGCCACCACAATTACACAGAATCCATGATGTATATTACAGAGAAGAACGAAAGAGTTCATAGCTATCAACCAACTTGCTTCAGGTGTGAAATATTCTCCATTGTCTGCCTACAACTTCATTCAGACAGCTTATGAAGACCCACAAAGCGAGTTCATGACACAGTATAGTCTGACAGATTGACCTTTCCTAACTTGAGGCTCTGTGCACATATGAAGGGATAATCATTGGAAATCACTCGAAAGTGTTGAACATTTCCGATTGCGAGCACAATCACAGAGAAACCATCATGTGTATTACAGAAAAGAAGGGTGGAGTTCATTGCTATGGACCAACTTGCTTTAGGTGTGAAATATTCCCCACTTCCTGCCTTTAACTCTTCATTCAGACAGCTTTAAAAAGCCCCACAAAACTAGTTCATGACACAGTACATAATCTGGCTGGTGGCCTTTTGCTGGCCTGAAAGTCTGTGCGTGGATGAAGTGTTTAAATATGTTCATGACACTTAATGTGCTTAATGGCAAAATCCTCAATACCCTTTAGAGTCTTTGTCAGCAGAAGATGATAGACCTGCATATTACAGAACAGCATTTTGTGAGACTGATCACTGCCTTTATCTATAGAATGTAGAGTATACTGGTCATCAGGTCCGTTTTGATAAGTAAGCTACATCAGAGGAAGACAAAGTTACAGAATCAAATATTTCTTGAATGTGACAGAAAATTAGTCTATAATCCATCCACTTATGACATAAATGACATCACATGATCTTCATAAAACATCCGATTCCATAATTATGTTCTATGAGAAACAACAGGGCTTAATCTTCAGACTATGTAAGAGTGAAGAATGGCATAAAGAACAACCAATAAGAACACGGAAGCAAGATGGCCAAGATGTCAGGCTGTTAAAGCAAACATAAGATTTTGTAAATGACACAAAGTACATGGTGTGTAAATAAAATTATGACTTGTTCCACAGAGCAAATGTAACAAGTCATTCTGGCAAATACAAACATTTTTTCAAATTTCTGGCAAAGCTCATCAACTATTGACAATCATATTGACCTTTAAGGAACAGTAGTAACTTATCTGATATTCTCTAGCTATAATAACTTAAGCCTACAACTAAGCGTTCAAGAAATCACAGACTATACAGATTTGCATCCAGCAGTTTTACCAGTGCTATGTGTACATGTGACAAGCAAGGTAGAAAAATAGTCTAGCCTACATATGGTACGTCTGGATCAAACCTTGTCTGTGTGTACAAGGACTAAATCACAGCATAATTATCACAGACACATTGCTTCAGTCTTTTTTGTTTGACATACAAATACATATTGTACATAAATATATATATACATATGTATAAATGCTAACAGTTTAATTAGTAACATCACTTGCTATTTACATCCATACAGGAATCACACTTATTTTCACAAGCCTTTTCATACTTATATTTTACTTGATTGAGACACACAAGAATTTTTCACTTATACCATGGCAGTCATTGGTGGAGGAAACTCGAGGGTGTTTGTAAACCACCATCCCTTGGTAAGCTACAGAGGAACTTTCTCACGTGACATTTTGATGTGTGTACAATGTTGGTGGAAGTGGTCCCAAACCAACTTCAATATGTACGCCCACATGACAGTGGTCAAATACTTATTGTCACCAAGGCCCAACCAATGGCAGCAGGGAAATCTACAAATTCCCTGTTTGAGGTCAGGCTTGAACTTGTCCCTCCTAGGTCCTGATGACCAGACCAAGTCAACATCCCTTTCATATTTACAGCATGGGCATTTATCAATATATTCTGCAAGTGTCTTGCTAATTCTAGGCTAATTTTCGAGAACTGATCACAGAACTGATCACATATAGATGCTTGTAATGCATGTTAGATGTTCTTTATCTGTAAATCTGTAAAATAACATAAATTTTTTCACAAACCTGAACAATCTGGAGATTGTAACAACCAGAGAGTTTTCAATGTAAATTTATTTATTTATTTATTCATTTGATTGGTGTTTTATGCCGTACTCAAGAATATTTCACTCAAAAATATTTCATACGATGGTGGCCAGCATTATAGTGGGAGAAAACCGGGCAGAGCCCGGGAGAAACCCACGACCATCTGCAGGTTGTGGCAGACCTTCCCACGTACGGCCATAGAGGAAGCTTCAATGTAGAGGAATATCTAATATCTTAAGCTAATATAATTCCTTCAGATAATCTCTCATAGCTAATAGTCATAATAAGACACTACATGCATTATTTGAATTTTTCCGTGTTTAAATCAAAGCTATGGGCAAATGATATATGATGACGTCAGACAGTGCATGGGTTCAACAACTTTAGGAAGATTTTAGGGGGAACTGTTATGCAAATGTCAGCTGGCTTTATTTACATGTACTTTGCTAAGAAAAATAAATCTCTACTTTACACTAGATGTTCCTATGTTACCTAAATGGGACATTCTTCCTCATCCAGATTACCCTAACATTGATTTAAATGATTACCATGGCAACCAGTAACTAAGATACATATCCAAAATATAAAATAGACAGTTAAATGTTTAACCAAATTGTCACATAAAGAAAGAAGACCAAAACTGAGTATTAAGATGATGAAAACTTCATTTCTTACATTCTTATTTCTCACCACTAAAAACAATTTGGGGTATTAGAGTGGTTACACTTAACAGTCACTATAAACTGTAGTTCAATGTATGCAACCACATGTATTTAGTTTCTTTACTAATTGACTAAAAGATACAGTTTTTACAATTTAAGTATAAGTTACAATTGCTCATATTCATATTTTACATAAAATCTTTTCTAAAAATATAAAATTTAGTTTGGAATACAAACATACCCTGCTTTTGATCATGGCACCAAATCAGTACAAACAAAAAGGCAAGTGTTATTTATGTACAACCCCCCCCCCCCCAAAAAAAAAAACATCATTGCTTTGAGTTCTGCTATGTGATTAGACATTTCATACAAGGCAATTTCTTGAAGAGACCAGCATGTAATATATAAATTGGCACCTCTTATTACCTACTGTATCTGCCCTGAACAACATTTACATACCATAAGCTTTCATATTTAAATACATACATGAATAAATTAAGCCAATCACCTCACAATGACAACATGTAGTACACTTTGCCTGCCATCAAGGCTTTTTCATGACACGCTGTCAGGCAGTGATTGTCATGGAAGCAGCCATCGTATTGCTATGTGGTGAAAGTCAATGAACATGGAACGTGTGACAGTAGTTGGACTGGGGGTTCCTCACTTGCTCACTCACAACATATACCATCTACATGTATCAGGCTGAAAGCCCCCTGTTACTTGGGTATTGGTGAGAGGGGTGGGGGTGGGGGTATTATTAGTGGAAAAGGCAGCAGGCAATGATTGTATAGGTACACTGTAGTTGGTCTTTCCACATGGAAGTACTTGTGCTGACAGAAATATATGATATACTTGTGACAATGTGACACACTGGGTAAAACCTGTGACTGTGGGTACGGGATGTGACGCACTGGTTATGACCTGTGACTTGGGGTGTGGTATGTGATGCACTGGGTATGACCTGTGACTTGGGGTATGGTATGTAACGCACTGGATACGACCTGTGACTTGGGCTATGGTATGTGACGCATTGGGTATAACCTGTGACTTGGGGTATCGTATACGATAGGCAGGGTATTTTGTATTTGGCTCACTGTATATAGCTCATGACACATTGGGTATAGCATTTCACACAAATGGATGAAAATGGGACACAAAAATGGCATTTGGTTCAAGGGGCATAGCACATAAAAAAATGTAGTACATTACACAACATGTATAGCATGGGGAACATAGTATATGATATCGCATGTATATGTGGCACACTGGCATGCCATATGTCCTACTGGGTTTAGTATGTGACATGCAGAGTATGTGACACTGGGTTTAGTATTGTCTATGTGAGTATTATCTATGATGTGATGAGTAAAGCATGTGACAAACTGGAATAGTCATGTGCTTCAAACATGTCCATGACAGTGTGCCTGGTATGAACTGTGGCTACTTGTAGACCACTATAATCCTGGCAGTGTTTGTCTTGCTCCAGTGTGCAGTAAGAACATCAGTGGAACAGCCGGTTCACACTCTCGCTACACATTTGACACACATTCTCCGGATGACAGAATTTGTGATAACCATGGCCTGAAAACAGAAGTAACATGATAAGACACATACAGAATGATGTACTGTCCCTGTTCATGGTACTGATAAGCCATAGCTACATGTAGACCATGTGATGGTGGCAATGTAACAACTATGTTACAGTATAAGAAGTTTTTCACTGCTTCAATGTTCTGCAGAAGCAACGACAACTATTACGTTAGCTGAATTGTTTATCTTCCACCCGGATGCCAACAAAGCCTGGTTTCAAGTCTATAGTTTATCTTGTGTGGGTGTGGTTCAACTGGTTTGTAGGTGTGGTTAACTAGCATATGGGTGTGGTTAACTGGCTTGAGGGAGTGTTTATCTGGCTGGTGGGAGTGGTTAACTGTTTGCTTTTCATTGGTCATGAAAGGAGACATTCCCTATTGTTTTCAGCAGTTCTGTATGAACATGTAAGAAGAATGTTGTGAGCTTACCACAGTGGAAGATGACAACTCCTGGCTGGGACGTGGACACCTGGGCAGACAACTGTAAACCACAGCCTGGACAGGCTCTGGAGAAAATCATAAATGTTCATGTGAAAACAAATGCTCATGATCCTGGACCAATAATCAGAACATGAAATATCCATTAAAGCACTGCAGCAAAGATCTAGACAGCACATGCAACTCTGTTTCGAATTGGTTTGTGACTGACTCAATTATCAGGATGATTTTCTACATGTATACATTAGGGAGAAGGAAGAGACCTGATCTCTTAACATTCGGCTTATTACCAACCCACCTCCCAGGTGTTTATCGCCACGATATGTCTGAGATACTGCTGATGTAGCGTCCAGCCATAATCATTCATTCATTCCCATGTATTTATCTTTGATTATGATAACACATTTATCGCCAGCAGCCAATGGTGGAAATTCCACAATATGCAGCTCAAACATAGCTGCTCTTATTTCACTTGTCAAAAGGTCATTAACACCGACCATTGCCAATTAGCACTGGTCATTACTGGTGACTCACCTGTTGAAGTCACACCTGACTCCCCAGTGACACTCAGGGTCCTCCACAAACCTGTGACACGCCAGGTCTGCCTGACTCTCCAGCTGGGTGAACTACAACACAGCAAACACAAACACCGTCACATTTAGCAATGTAGCAAGTACCACATTTGACATCACAGGTATTCTGGAGTTCAGGCTTACATGAATATAGAAAAAAAAGTTGGGTTGCTGTACACAAGCCAGAAATACCAGTCATAAAACCATGTCTACTTTCAATGGTTAAGCCAGCAAATTCATAAGCTTAGCATGAATGGAAAGTGGTTCAAAGTCAACAGTGAGCTGGAAGTTTTCATCCATAATCTGTAGCAATTTAAATGGAATTTAAATGGAATTTAGCTATTTAATTATGCACTATTTCTGGTGTAATAACGAGTCATGACCAATTCCCTATAACCTGAACGGAAGTACTAACCATGTCCTTGAACACCTGGGTCTGTTTGCCCTCTCTACCAGCTGACACCATCTTCCTCTCCTCTTCAACAGCATAATGCAACTGCAAAAAACAACATACACTTTCATCTCAACCATTGCACTTCCAAAACGTCATATCCTCTTAAATGCTTGCGCTAACCTCTTCTTCGTAAAAGCTATGCTTAGAATAATGTTCAAAACTGTCTCCAGGTGCTTAATGATTAACATAAACGGAAACAATGCGTTTCAGCTTTAATATCAATTCGACATGTTTAGTGATACAAAACAGCCAGGGATACTGAATGCTAACTTCTGCAAAAACACTTGAGTGAATCTCTGGGTACAAAACTCACCTGTGGGGCCATCTGGGTGGGTTTCTTTGCCCAGAGATAAGCATCAGTTTTCTCCAGAATATTGTGTAACAAGGACCTAGAGGATTAGACAAAATGATACTTGATACAGCGAGAAACACCGAATTCTGCCACTTAGGAGCCACATTTCTCCTCTCTGCTATCATTTCCAAATTAGTGAAATGTTGATATTTTCATCAATCCCAAGAAGCTCAATCAGTATTAATAAAAGGAAATTTAAGAATTTGCAAATAAAGGTATGAATATTCATAACTAATCAAGCTGAAGCTTATACATGGAGAAAATGTGAAAACTGTGACCCCAAATCAAACTCTTGACTATATGCACAAATATATAAAATTTGATCGTAAATTAAGTGCTAAATTACGAGTCTGAGAATTCCTCTTCAACTATTTTGTTTTGTGAAGAAAACTAAAACTTTTGTACTTTGTGAGACAGCACTTTCAAGCCTGTATACAGATGTCTGACATTTTTGGAAACATCCCTTTGAAAAAAGTGGTATGACTATGTTTTCCATGTCATATAGTGCACCTGGGCCATACCACTTCCAACAAAGGCATGTTTTCAAAAATGTCAGGCACCTATTTGCAGGCTTGTTCTTTGGAGTAAACCAGCACATCCCACAAGGTCCCTGACTTTCAGGTGACTATCAGAAGAGCTGGGTTAATTTGAGTTTGTGATATCCCTGCTCTGAAACCAATGACAGACTTTCACAAGCTACACACAAGGGTCCAAATTGCAGTCTAACACATCCTCCCAAGCGGTGATGCTGCAGGAAAGATCAAAGGAGCACATAATTTTGGACTGCTCTGTTAAAGGCACGAAGGAGTCTTTCAAGTTTTCCCATGGAATGCAACAAGAACAATGTTTTAGCAGAATTAGTGGCTCAGCCAGAGAGAAACCGAAGAGGGCAGATTACGCAGCAGGCAGTATCCCTACCTTTTCTGCCGAGTCCCAAGTGTGGTCACTATCAGTCCCTGGTAGAACGAAAGTGTCAAGGCATCTGGTGGGAGGGGAAGTGCCTGCAGGAGGGAGATGGCTTTGTCGGCTCCCACACTCTGTGCCAGGAGTAAGCCGAGACTGTCCCAGGTCAGACTGGGTGTCCAGTTTGGTGTCCAGCCTGTCTTAGTTGGCCTGGAGGTCAGTTCAATCTCCTCTGATTCAGCAGTCAGACTGACCGTTGCATCCAGGATACGCTGCCACTCCTCTAAACTCACGGGATACCACTCTGAAGGGGAGACAACTCAAGTTATTGACGCAAAATAAACACTATCCTCCCTTTTTTCTTACGTCAAGAATACAAACTTTTTCTGCAGCATCTGAATCTAGAGTGTATCAGGTAAGAATATAAATTACATTATAATTATGACTGCATAATGGTTTCAAACTACACTGGATTGTCTTCAAACAGGCTGTGGTGTGAGCAAGTCTAGAATACTGGACACATTTTTTCACATGTTTAGATGGTGTTTATGCACAGACATTTTAAGGTCAATGTTATGTCTAGGCTGGTCAAACCCTGAAATGGTCAATCAAGTCATTGTAGTTTTTTTTCCAATATTTGGCTATACAGCTGCATAAGTTGAATTCGACTTGCTTAGTTTCCCTTTTAAATGCAAATTATTGCAGGATAAGGGTACCAGTTATGGTTTCCAAATTAATAGAAATGTCTAAGAATTATAACATATGTATTCCCTGACCAAAAGTGTCAAATTTCGATTCTAGCATAAAGTTATTTCCCGTTACAGTGTTAAATACTGACAAATGGATAAATGAGTGAATGTCCATAAACCAAGGTCAATGAGTTCTTAAAGCTGGAGAAAGCATAAAAATTACTCAATGTTCAGATGAAAGAGTGCAAAAAAGACACTTGAAAATAATTTTTGTATGGTGGGTATTTGGGATTAGCTTTTCGTATATACAGTCTTCATGTAATAATGTTATAAATGAGGATGTCACATGTCTTTAATAAACATTTTCGCACTAGAATTTGTCATTTTCTGCTAACAAATGTGTTGAACCTGGATTTGGATCATATTTATATTTTTAATATGTTCATACATGTTGTCATAATTCAGGTTAAATTCACAGATTTGGATATAAACAACAAATATACATTCAAATTTATTAGACATGCATCACATCCTTATTTAGGACATTATTATGCAACCATGATAAATACCACAACATGGTCCCAAATACCCACCATACAAAAATATTTTCAAATACAATTTTCTCCAGAGAAAAGAAATCAAACAAAATATTAAAAAGACCATATTTGCAAAGAAGTTTTGATGCTCTTTCAGCTGATTTTGCCATCATTTTTATGTTTTCTTTTCCTCTAATGTCCTTAAAGTCAATCAGCTGCATACAAACTTTAATTAAATGGCAGTGGTTGACGCCAGATATCACAAACACAAAGGCCATATATCACAGTCCATAACTACAAGGCAGGCAGGCTTGTCCATCAGGAAAAAACCCCAATAGGCTAGAAAATCATCATAATTTGTCAAAGATGTATGTTACGTGTATGTCCTTCAAACATACCACCCGCCTGGATAGCGCAGTTGGTAGAGCGTCAGCTTTCGGACGGGGAGATCTGGGTTCAAACCTGGGCCAAAGACTGTAAAAAATGGTACATCCTGCTTCCTCGCTAGACGCTCAGCAATAAGAGGATAGAGGGTGGACTGGTCGGCCCGGTGTGACCGGGTGAGGGGGCTTGTTGGGTGTCTTCGGCAAGTCGTCTCGGTGAGGCAGCACCAGATAAAAGATACGGTGGAAATCCGTCCTGCACCAAGGAGACACCGCCATAAGTGAAATATTCTTGAGTAGGACGTTAAACAATAAGCATTCATTCATTCAAACATACCATCAGCAGCAAGCAGAGTGATGTCCCTTAGTCTGGCAATAATCCTCAGTCCCTTCTGCCTCAGTTGCAAGTGGTGCAACATCTGTAAGCTTCCCAACCAATACCTGTAACAAATCAACATCAAAACATCACTGAGCAAACTGAAAGACAGCTCTCACGCTCATCACAAAGATCTGCACCTGGCAAATGTTCAGTTAAATCAAGATGAAAATCTTTAATACCTATATTGGTACATATATGCATAACTGCCAGAGCCGACTTTATGTTCCTTAACACACATAAACTCACTAACATACTCTGCAGCTTCACCAGAATAAATGATGAATACAGAATTTTACAGATTTCTCAATAGTTTTATAACAATAAATTTTTTCTTTGAAATACAGTGAAATATATTCCAGTTACATGGTTGTATTTGGAATGAACAGTCACACTTCTGTCTGTCTCATAAACTGGATTTTTATAACACCATTTATCCATCCTGTTCAGTACCGATACCCCAAATGGCCCATGCTGGCTAATAGTTCAGGCATCCACAAGACAAGTGGGAGACACAGATACAGGATGTCCGTAAGCACACTTGTAAGATGTCTCACAAGGTACCAGTCAGAACAGTGTCAATATAGTGTGAAAGGGCCAGGATGTCATGTCTGGTGCCTTTGACATGCTACTTCAGTGAAGCAGCAGTAACTATACAGGGATTGATCCACCTGAATAATGAGGGTACCCTTTTGATTCGCTAAGCCGTCTGTTTCACTATTCTTATATATGCAAATGACACAAAAATATGCAAATATTATGATTTAGGATCCCAAATGGAGATGGCGTCATGCAGAATGCAGACAACCTTACCCGAACTCTTGACAGATGTCCAGCAGTTGTGCAGCATCTTCAGCCATGAACTCATCAAGGAGGCTCTTTATGACAGTCTCATGTTTCCAGGGGTACAGATGACTGCCAGGCCTGTTTGAGGACAAAGAAGGAATAAAGTTAATGTAGGAAGATTAAAGAAAGGCAACAACTGATACCTTGAGTAGGAGAGAATAACACAAGTTTACATCCTTATCCCATCCCTCTACCATTACCAAAAGCCAAAAATGCATTTTACACATACCTTGGTGAATGCGCGAAGCTACAAGTTCAATTCTCTAGATTTTACTACGAGATGGCAAGCTGGATTTATCATTTAAACTTGGTGTATTTTTATAAGCACATAGTTACTCACCAAGGAAGGCTGCATGCAGTTACCCTCCAAGGTAGGTTGTACATTGTTACTCACCGAGGCAGGTTGTCTTGTGTCATTAGGGAAGCTGTGTCCCCTTCAGCCAGGAGCCCCCTCAGCCACGTCTGCCTTACCCTCACACTCTCACACAGAGCAGACAGATCCCCAGGCCTACAGCAGGAAGGCAGAACACATTTACAGTCATCCTTCCTACAGCTTGTATAAATTTTCACCAGTCCAACTTGTACCATTTATGCACTACATATATCTTCTTGCAATACTGAAGACTAAATGTAGACGGCTGTATCCATGTTGGCCTCCTTCACTTTGAACAACTTGATCATTACTACTGTCAGTTGTTACAAGGCCTTTTAATGCTAAAAACATTTCTATTTTCTTACAGTATGCTTCATGGGAGTCACAGATCCAATCATACTGTACAGGTACCCGTTTTTGTACTCACTGTGTCATTGCTGAGTGCCTGGCCAACATGTAAGGCAGAAAAATCTGTTGAACAGATTTACTCAGTAGGCTAGTAACAAACAAGATGTCTAGTGGTTGTATGTATTTGATCTCTTCTAGACAGAATTCCAGAGACTTGCTTGGGCTTACAGTGAACAGCCTGCAAATAAACGGGAGGTAATTCAGGGAATGACACATCTTATGCTTTCATCATTTGTTCTTTGAAGGTTTGGTTAGCATATATAAGCTGATGTATTGTGGGAGCAATTCTTGTTTTTGAATGTGAAACAGAGAAATTTTAACCGATCACATTAAATGCAGTGTCTCTGTGGCTAATAGTTAAAGTACAGATATGGAGACCATGTGGCCATGAGTCGAACAGACGCACAAAGAGAACTGCAGAGTCATAATCTATCCTCCACTGAGTATGCTGATTTACTTCAGCATCCCAAACAAATGACTTACCTGGGCAAATGACCCACAACAGCTGCTGGGTCACATCCAACCCCTGACCTCAACAAATCAAATGCACCTACAATGTTGTTCTCGCCCAGTTTGACAGACACACTGTCACCTCGTACCACTTCTGCAACATAATCATTCGGAGTTTAACATCAGCTGATTTAAAAACTAACATAATTAAAAACTGTCCATCTCTTAAAATTATAATTCTGAAACTAAACTATTAGTTAACGATACTTAAGAATATTTCACTTATACTACGGTGGTAAGCATTAAGCTGGGAGCACAGCGGAAACACACGATCGTCCGTGGGTTGCTGGCAGACCTTCCCACGTGCTGAAACACACAATCATCTGTGAGTTGCTGACAGACCTTCCCACATGCTGAAACACACGATGATCAATGGGTTGCTGGCAGGCCTTCCCACATGCTGAAACACACGATGATCCATGGGTTGCTGGCAGGCCTTCCCACATGCTGAAACACACGATGATCCATGGGTTGCTGGCAGGCCTTCCAAAGTGCTGAAACTTAATCAGGGGTTGCATATAACTGCATGACTCACCTGCAAAACAGTCCACCAATGCTTGCCATGTCTGGTAACCATGGCAACCAGAAGAACTGAGTGCTTTTCTAACCCTTGCGATGTCAAGGTAACTGTAGTAGTTCCTGAGAAACAAGGCTAGCTGGCGGTCATCCTCTTCCTCCTCCCTGACTTGATCACTAGACCGGTCAGTTCCTGGACTTTCAGAATCATCAGTGGTACTATGGTCATCCAGGTTCACAGTTGTGTCTGCGTTGATCGTGGCAGTGTTCTGAGGCCGAATGTAATCTGACACCCTCCCGTGTAGTCCTAACTCAAAGCAGATGTTGGCCAAATACCCAATGTCTTCGGAGAACCGTTGTCCAGTGTTAAGCGGATCAGAGACGTAGCACCGTTTCATCCAGTCAACGTTAGCGAGGGCTTCTTCTGCTGTGTCCAAGTTTGATTTTGGCAGTGTTATGTTCGCATCCTCCTCATGGCTGGTCCTGAATTGATCATGAAGAAGCTGCGGAGATTCTGCAAAGCTGTCACTGGTGGCGCTGGAGCAAGAGGATGCTGGGATACCCTGGTCAATTTGTGAATTTGACAGGACATCAAGGACAGTCAAAGCGACATCATCTTGGTCAGCAGACATCCTGGCCTCCAGGTCACTCTCGGCGTCCTCGCTCTGGCCGTCCACCGCTGGGTGACCGCTGTCCAGAGACAAAGAGTCCAGGTCCTTCACAGGTAATGGAGGTAGAGAATCTGATATCATATCCTCATTATGCATTACATGATGGTCAGAGTCCGTCATCTCGCCAGATTCTCTCGGAGAAGACATGGGGGTGTCTGTGTCTAACTTTCCATTCACCTTACCAAAGGCATCCCTTTCATGACACACCTGTTCTCCATCAATCCTTGTTTCGGCAGTTTCAAATGTATCTTTGTCTCGCTGACCATCCCTTGTTGACATATTAGGTTCACCAACAGCAGCCAAACCCTGGGACACATCTGTGACAGCCTTTTCAGCATCTCGACTAACACCAATACCATTTTCTTTCGCTGCATCTTTTGTACCAGGAACACCAGAGAGGAGACTGGCTTTCGCCTGTGTATCCCTGTTCTTTTGCTGTGTCCTGCGCAACTCCTGTAAGGTCTGGTTCAACTGCTTCAGCCAGACTGTCAGGACTGGGTGTGGCTGAAGAAATGTGTCTGCGTGTTTCAGCTCTGCCAGGGCCTTACGAGTTGCCTGGTACAAGGGAGACAACTCCTCAGCTACATCATCATTCCTGTCCTCTGCAGGAGGGGTTCCACTCCTCTCAGTCTTCCTTCCTGGGGCCTTAGGTGTGTAGACAAAAGAAGCAGGCTTTTTGAAACTGTGATATATTTTGACATGGCTAAAATCAAATCAAAATATAAAGTCAGAAATAAACCAAACAGTAACATCATAAACTGGCGATTGTAAGACTTTCCGCTAAGGACAATACCAATTTAAGACCTAATTCATGCAAAGTAAAGACAGATGAAGGTTCAATTTTTATTTAATCCAATTGACATTATAAATATACACACAGATTAAACAGCTCAATAATTATTTTCCATGGCACACTGATTTTCAAGATTATCAAATAATTTCCAACAACAAACTCAGCGTTTAATATACCATTTCAAAAGTCACTCTAACCAAATCACATTAAATTTTGTTCTCATTTTTGTGATTACTTGAACAGATTCTCTGTTTCTTACAAGCCAGGGCTCCATAAAACTGACTTACTCTTCCAGTGGGAAGTCTTTGTTGTTCATTTTGTAGGTTCTCTCTGGCCATATTTCCCACAGGACTGGAGTCTCGGCTCACAAACATGGTCTTCTTCTCTCTTATTGTTCTCATCAAGTTTTTCTTGGTCGAGGAAAATTTTGATGATAGGCTGTTTAATTAAAAACATTGAAGTGTGACAGATACCACAGATACCACAGATACAAACTAACTCGAACGTGAACATTTGAAATACTGCTCGTCTTTTGAGTGCATGTTAAATGGCATCATTATGCTAAGTACATGTACAAGAAGGGACTAACTTTGTAAATATTGAACTGGTGGTCATGAATATTCATGAATCATGAATATTAAGAAACCAAATGTTTTATGGCATAGGATAAATTTTAAAGAAAATTCAGCAGTGTGTTCAGAGGTGTTGTGCAGACATCACATCAGAGGACTAAGGTACACAGATATTCCTGGAAACCAGTGATGTGCAGTACTGTAGGACTCGATCAAGTGTCAACAGGCAGTCACCGTGACTCCAGCACCCACCTGCTCGAGTCACCGTGACTCCAGCACCCCCCTGCTCCCACAAAAGAAACATGTAATAATGTAGTAAATGGCCTGAAATTTTGTTCCTGCTCTCCCCCTCCAATTTACTAAAAATTTTTGCATTTTCCAGTAGGATATGATTCAAACAATCCTCAAAACAACTTTCAAAAATAAAGAGTCAGACTACTTAGTCATGGTCAAAGGTTTAGGTTGTTTACCATATTTGAAATAAGGGAGGTGTGAGAATTACAAACAAAGCTGTATATTTTGCTCTGTCTTTTCAAAGCAGGTGAAACACTGCAGGCAGATAAACCTACCTCTCTTTCACTGATTTCAGGGCTGTTCTGGGACTGGTTATATTGGTAGGACTGACTGAGCCTTCCCAGGATTGGACCACGGGGCTGTGAAACAAGGAGGAGTCCTGGGTGCTGACTGGACTAGAGGATCTCACAGCCCAGGCGGAGTATTGCATCATGGGTAATGCAGCAACAGTCTGATCAAAGGACATTTTGTCTCGGCTTTCCATCTGCTCTGCTGAGACTGATTCCTGTTTCTCTACCTCCAGAATGGCTTCTTGGATAGATGTTGTTGGTCCAAGGTCAGATATGGCTGAAAAATCACACCATATATCATAACATGTAACTCAGGTTACCAGTTCACCTGCTGGTTTTTGAACTGAAACAGGAAAGTTATTCTATAAGACACAAAAGCATATGGACAGCTATTCATCTGTTCATGTTACAAAACTTCAATAACAATGAAATTGCACTTTCAACATTTATGCATCAACAAATACAAGACAAAAATGTTACAAAGTTAATACCTTGACATATTTATTTCAGCTTACTTGTGAGGACAATGTCAGATAACTTGCAAAAGGAAAACCGTTTCAAATACATAAAACATACGAAGCATGGAATGTTATTACAAAAGGAAAACTGTTTCAAATACATAAAAATGTATGAAGCAATGTGCAAGTGAGCATTGAGTATAGATATTTGTTAGTAGTGTTAAATCTACCTCTACGTCGCAAGTTTTGTTTTCTGGTTGCTCCAGTGCTGCTCAGAGATCGTCGTGGGCCTGTTTGAAGGTGACATGCAGCGTAAAGCGGTCAGGGACATGCATTTAGAAAACAGCGAAAGAGTCGCCAATAAAAGCAATAAAAAAACCCCAAAACAATACAAACTAGGAAGTCAATAGAAATTAAAACAGAACAAAGACTAGTAAACTGGAAATAAAGGTGTTCGAGATGTTAGATTACAAAGTGCAGGGTACATTCATTAATCATAACAGATCACTTTCCACAAAGAGGACACTGGAGTCATGAATAAACATGAAAATAGCACAGCTGTGTTCATCTGAAGACTGATTTTGTTTCACATCACAGAGAAGCACATTTGTGTGGTGAAAGGAGAAGACAGGGGAAGTATTGGTCAATTTCTGGTAAAAGAATATGGTTGGAAGATTTAAAAGCGACCATCAAGTTTTTTTTTAGACTTTTTTTAGATCCAATGCAACAAATTTTATGGTTGGTCATAATACACTCTCAATCGTGAATAATAAATACCGCCATGAAAATAAAATAATTTTCATCATTCAGAACAAAGGATTATGTAAAGTCCGATTAGTACATATGACATAAATTGCACCCTTAAACCATTACCATTCTATCTTCTGAATATACCTAGAGCTACTCATATACGGTTGCGAATTCAACTCTATTACAGATGGTTTGTTGCATGGCCCCTTGGTTTGTAAGTGCACAGACAAAAACAAACAGCTGGCTGGATGTCACAGTGTGGCGGAGTTTGGCTGCACAAGCAACACTTTGAATAAAGACAGGGAGGAACCCGCCTTGGCACTTCACCGCTAGAGAGAGAAGGTGCCGATCCATGTAAATCAGCCAGCAATCAGACCGGTCAAATGTTGGCATCTTCTGACAGCTGTATTAGCTTACGGCGATGAAGCATATGTTTCTTAGAGAAATGTTCAAACAATTATCGCATGGTGTTTTTGAATCCTTGAAGTCCTTTTCACTCTTATCACTACAATTTATGCCATACTTCCCCAGTCTTCTTTAAACATTCTTGTGTGTGTACAGAAATGTAAATTACACAAAACAGACAGTATTATTAATCTTTTGAAAGTTGTGCTTCTAAAGTATATCACCAAATTTAATACATCTTAAGTTAAAATAAAACCTAAATGGTCATGTCTGTGTCAATCAGATACATGTGCATATGTTGGAATTTTTAGTCTTAAACCAATTCTGAAATTCTGAGCCCAAAATATCCATACTACAGAGTTGTAAAATGCAACATATAAAAAAAACTTAGCAATTATTTCCAGCACTGATAGCACAATCACCAAAACTATGCTGGTCATCTGGATTAAAGCGACAGCACTGAGCTCAGATACTTACATGTCTACCAAAACAGTCAGAGACAAAAGCACTACATCTAAAAGCAGAGCTGCTACTTTGGACTTTATTTTACAGGCTGAAAGAAGAGCAACACAACAACTAAACCCATACAGAAATCTGTGTTACAACCACAAAACATTAATCAATGGACACAGCACAGAAATGTACAACCTTCGATTCTCACCTTTGCTTTCCTGCCTTTCCCCTGGCCCGAGAATAACTGGGTGGGAGGCCTTCTTCTTACGACCTGATTTCTTAACCGACTCAGTCTTCATCACAACAGGTTCTGCTGAAACTGAAAAAAATAATTCATCATCAATGTACAAAAAAAGCATTTACTGGTACCAAAGACACTGCAATCGCTACGTAATCTGAAAGATAAATGTTAACAGTGATATCACATCCTTCACTGCAGATTTTCTGTAAGATGTCATAAAACCAGCAAACAGGTTGAACTGGAAATGGCATCATTTTTTTTTTGTTCTAATTGCAAAATATGAACAGATATTTCAGTTCTTAGATTTATCATTCCTCATCTAAATCTAGTGGCACTTGTGTAATTCTTCAACCTTTTCACATCTGCCTGATGTTCACATTTGCCTGATGTTCACATTTGCCTGATGTTCACATTTGCCTGATGTTCATTCAAGCACATTTTTAGGGCTTTATTCTGTGTAGCCTGATAAAATTATGCTTTTTCCAAAGCAATGAAATTGGCCAACACAAGGAAGCAACGTGCTTTAGTCTCCAAAATCAAATTAAAAGTGTGCATAAATTGCACTGAAAATTGTTCCTTCAGATGCAAAAAGGTAGAGGAATTAAAAGAAGACATGTCTGCATTTAGCTTCAGCCTAGTTCCTAGTTGTAAACCTACTGCAACCTTGACACTTTTGACTAGCAGAAAATTTAGACAGCATGCATTACACTGTCATACCTGTGAACACCTGGTCCATTATCAGCTCATCAGTGGATATGCTGGACAGACTGGATGTTGAACCTTTCCTCATCGGTACAACCTCTGCAAGCTTCTTCTCTGGACTAGGATCTGTGAGGATTCCTGAACTAGGACCTGTCAGGACAGATGATCCAGGATCTGTGAGGATTCCTGATCTAGAATCCACTTTGTCAGATGCTCTTTTGTTACTGGTAAGGACTTCTAGCGATCTCGCATCCCCATGATCAAATGTTTCCTTATCTGTCAAGACTCCTGGAGATCTAGGATCCATTTGGTCAAAACCTCTCTTATTATCTGTTGAAACTCCTGGTGATCTATGGTCTACTTGATCAGAAGCTTCTATTTTATCTCTCAAAACTGGAGATCTGGGATCCACCTGATCAAAAGTTTCTTTGTTATCCATCAAAACTGGAGATCTAGGATCCACTTGATCAGAAGCTTCTTTGTTATCCATCAAAACTGGAGATCTAGGATCCACTTGATCAGAAGCTTCTTTGTTATCCATCAAAACTGGAGATCTAGGATCCACTTGATCAGAAGCTTCTTTGTTATCCATCAAAACTGGAGATCTGGGATCCACTTGATCAGAAGCTTCTTTCTTATCTGTCAAAATCTGAGGATCCACTTGATCAAAAGTTTCTTGGCCACCTGTTAAATCTCTTGGAGATCTAAGATCCACCTGATCAATGTCGTCCATGTTCACTTTAGTTTCCACATGATCAACACTGTTCACTGAACCTGTTTCATACACATCTGTATCTGGCTTGGCTAAGTTAGCAGGCTGCTTCCCATTACTCACATTACAATCAATAATTTTCTCCTCCCCATTTTCCACTTCGCTCACAGACCTTTGATCCTCTTCAGTCCTCATGAGGATGGGTTCAGTCAGACTCACTGATTGGGTGATCTTCTCTGATCTTTCTGTAGGTGTTGATCCTGTTTGAGCTAGCGGCTCAGTGGCGTTCAACTCTCTTGTCCTCTTTGACGGCATGTTTATGAAATAATCACTGAACATGGCTTGCAAGGAAGACGTGCTAGATTTCCGCGAGAGAGACTGGCTGCCTGATGGGGTGTGCGATGATTCCTCATCAGAATCAAATCTTCTACCATTGTTGACTTGATAAATCCCTGAATCTAACTGGATAATGCCCATAACTCCCTCTTCTCCAGAGCTGTCTGGCAATGAATCTATAGAAGTCAGAATGACCTTGACCTTGTCAGCTAGTTCCCCCATGTCAGTCCCTAGAAGGTGTTGGTAGAGGTCATTCAGGGCACTTGTTGGCAGGTAGCGACGAGACTTAACGTCCATAAGTAACTGGTCAAAGTATACACATAACTGACCAGCCAGTGACCAGTACTCCTTAAATATCAGCGTAGCAACACATCTTGATACAGGCAAGAACCACAATTTCTGCACCTGGCCAGTCCCCTCATTAAATATGTACACTTCATTCTTATAGCACCGGACATCTATTACACCTGCAATGTACCCCATAAAACACATGCTAAGAAACTGACACACACATCATTCTAGGTATGCATGCTGCAATCTTCTGTGAGAGTTTAAAGTTACCTGTCAAAAATATGTCAAAACAGTGTTTTTCTGATTTCTCAATATTTAAAATTAAAAAATTCTGTCTGAAGTCCAAAACTCCAATTGTATGTAAACAGAATTACTGCTTACATAAAGTTTCCTGAAATAAAACTACAAGCTACATCACAAAAAAGAATGCTCCAAAACAGTCCCCGGGACACAGGCTCACCTGCTGAGTAGTTAGTCCAGGTAATGACCTTGACTGCTACAGGGTCCAGGACATACAGGCCACTGCGAGACCAGGTGAACAGGTACGTATCACTGTAATCAGACAAGTTTATGCAATGTGTACATACATAAAGTATAAGTTCATTCTTTAAATCTTACTTTCCATGTATCTGATTTTGTTCAAGGACAGACAACAGTTGAGGTGCTTACATTAGAACTGTAACATGCAAAATTATGCTTACAAATGCAAACAAACCCTTTTCATAAGACAGATCAACACTATCAAGTTCACTATGTGCATGGATTATCATTAAAATGTCGAAATTCCCAAATGCTCAGGGAAAATTAAACAGCTTTAACCCATGTAATCAAAACGAGAGATATCTGACTCAAGCCCATGAATGGAAAATTAAGACTGGGTGAATAGTTGGCTTTATTTAGATGTCTTTTCCTTGAATATACGTATATTGCATGAAAACTGGTTTGAATCAAATCTAAAGCTAATGTTGGTTAAAGTATTGGCATGCTTCAGTTAACCGACCCCTGAAAGTAGCCTTAGAGGTTAGAGTTCCAAATCCAGCTATGACCTTATTTACTGCACTTTGGTTACGTCCACTTATTGACATGACCACCATCATCTATATATATTTGTGAAATATTTGTGTGTACAGCTGTTAACACTCACATAAATAAATAAATAAATAAATAAATAAGTGTCAATAAATATATAAATAAATACATAAATAAATAAAAAATATGCAAATAAATATATAAATAAATAAAAATAAATAAATAAATAAATAAAAGTAAGGCATAAGATGCTGTCATGATAATAAATATCACAAAGTCCATGTATACTTCAGAAAGTACATGTATACTTGATAGGAATATTTCTGATATGAACTAAACCAGACTGATGTGATTGGTCATTTTTGAAGCCTATAATTCAGATGAATTTCCTATAAACAACATTTCCACATAAATACTTCAATTGAAGTGAGGAAGTGTAGGTTTTTTTTCGTGTAATAATACTTGAGTTATGTATCTTAGGATAACGGCTGCACGAATGATTGGCATAAAGTAATAGACTGGTCCACCTGTGTGCAATATACGACGCTGCCTGATGCTACCTGCAGCTGGTACCTACCAGACAGTGTGCAGTTTGGGGAAGGACACAGACTGAGCTTTACCACTCTCCAGCTTATCTGGTAGTTTCAACTCCACTGATCTACAACATAGCAATAAAAATTTCACAACCCTTTTCTACTCATGTAATATTAAATCTGTAACAAAGCAATCAACCACGAGAGGAGGAAGTTGGGTAGCCCTAGGGGAAGCAAGCTGCCACTTTATCAATCATATCCGCCTGATGAGATTGTCACTCGTATTAGTCAAGGGCAAGTAATTTCAAGCCCTGACATTTATTCATTGTAATAAAAGGGCTACAAATGCAGGCATTCTAATTTAGCATGGTTTATCTACAAATTTATCTGATTGTTACCTAAGGCCATCCTCAAGACTTTTTCACCTTCATGATGGTGTTCAGCTTTATGGCTGGAGGAAACCGCAGTACCCAATGTCATAAACCATCAACCATTGGCATGTTACGGATAAACTTTCCCACATGACATACAAATATGCACACCACATTGCTGCAAGGAAAGGGGTTTTTATTGAACTGTAGTCTGCACAACCAGTGATGCGGGCATCATTCTGCATTAATCATCATAAAGGCCCCAGAAGCAATGAGAGCAGGAGTATTCACAAATTCCCTGTCCAAGACCTAGTTTGAGCCCACATACTGTGTATCAGGCGAGCATCTGTAACCACTTAACCAAGGCCCACTCTGATCTACAAGTAGGCTGATGATTGTTGAAGGCATCACTTCAGTCTCACACTGGCCAATTACAGGGATTTTTAAAATTTTCCATCACACTAGAGTTTTGGGAACAAAAGTAAAACATTTTATTACTATGAGTAATTACCTACAATTCCAAGAAAATCTTGACCGAGCTATCACTCTATTGTACTCAGTTTGTGAAAAATCACGTAATATTTATGTAACTTTGCACAATTTTTCCAGCCATACTAAGGAAAATTCCATGACATTTTACTTGATTTACCCTCTTTTGTGCTCACCTGACACTGATGATGGGGAAGGGTGGGATAGCCAGCAGTTGTTTAAACTGGTGAGTGTTCAGCACTGTCCCATCATAGTCCACCTGCAACAGGTAGAGGGTTTATCTAGGATGCAGTTATCAGGGTAAGCACTGTTATTTACTGAATTACATAAAAAACGCGAATTTTTCCAATGTCAAATCAGAAGTACATTCTGATTAACCGAAAGTGTGTAGATATGTAATGGATGTTCCGGAGAGTGTTTTGCAATTTTAGAGATGAGCATTTCCCGCACATGCAGAAACCGTGGAGTCAGGCGGCACCAAATTGTACTGATTTTAATTTTTCATATTCCTTGTGAAGTGTTTGCCAGATGAGTTGAATGCGCTTTCTTTTCATGAGATTCTTGGTCTGAGAATGCTTCTTAAGGAACATAAATCGCAGAACTGTTGCATTCGCATTTTGATGCAACAGTGACCATGCCACGTTTGAGTTGATGAACATCAAAGAGCCATCGGCAATATTGAGGCAGGTTGGAGCGTCTCACGTGTAGCCAGGCATTATGTTCATTATGGTACTCATCAGTCCACCATATACAGGCTGTTTGACCTCTACCAACAAACCAACACCGTCACTGACCGTGCTCGGAGCAGACGATCTCGTGTGACGTCAAACCATCAAGACCGCTTCATTGTCAATTCCCATCGTCGGAATCAGTTCCTGTAAGCAGTCACCACAGCACAAAAACACAGTTGGAACAACAAACCGACCTATCAGCACCAATACTGTACGTCGCCAACTCAACGGCGCAGGTTTGTTTTTCCGTAGACCTTATGTTGGTTCACGTTTGACTCCACGTCACAGATGCGCTCAACTTAACTGGGCCGCAGGTCATCAGAACTGGCGCAATGGTCAATGGCAGAATATCGTCTTTTTGGATGAACGTAGATTTTGCATTGACGCAGTGGACATCTGAGTGAGGGTATGGCGACGTAGAGGTGAAACATCCAGTGATCCTTGTATTCATGCTTTGGGCGGCAATCAGCTGGGGAGGTTACGTTCCGCGTCGTTGACACTGACAATAACATTCCTTGGAGGTTCGTCCGAAGTGTCTTCAACAGCATGAGTACAAGATGTGCTCCTGTTGTTGATGCCAATGGAGGTCACACTCGTTATTGACATTAATTTTTATTCCATCAGAAAAACTATTCCCAAAAGGTGTGGCTATTGAGCCAAATTAAATGTGTTCTCCCATCTCCATTTCATTCAGAAGAATCAGCACGATATGAGCTTTTAATGAGTTACTGTCTTGTTGTGTAAGAGAAATATGTCTTAATAAAGTCAACCACCTCTTACTCATTTGCAGTTTATACTTTTCTCCCATTCATGTTTCTTTTGGAATTCAGTATATTTTGAGATTGGGATACCTGATTGTGAACAATGTTTACTGTCTGTCACCTGAAGTTTGACCAGCAAAAAACCCACACTGAGAAGCACATAAATGCTTGAAAATGATACTTTTCATGTCAACACATCTTTTTATGATAAGACACATGTGCCATTAAATCAAATTTCACAAAAAAGTTTGAAGTTGCCCCATGACAGGATACGTGAAATACACTAAATTTAACACTATACATCATCTCGGAGCTTTTGCGAGGCAGACTAACTTGTCCACCCACACTTATGTTCCTTGTTTTAATTTCTTTCCCACTAACTTGGCTGAAGCCTTCCATCAAGAGGTAATTGTTACACACCTGACAAGGTGCTATGGTATTTTCCATGGTTTCTTCAAGAAATAAACCTATCCACCATTACAAGTTAAATTCTCTTTACTGCAAACCGTTGTACCCCTTCAACACGGTGCGCTGGTTTTCTTCAATTGCTTCTTACAAAAATAAACCTATCCACCATCACAGCTTTAATTCTCTTTACTGCAAACAGCTGTATGCCTTCACCATGGTGCACTGGTATTCTTCAATTGTTTCTTCCAAAGATAAACCACTATCAGAGGTTAAATTCTCTTTACTGCAAACAGTACTAAACCTTCAAGATTTGCCTATGTTTTTAACACTGAGATGATGATAGCCCTTAATTCACATTGGCATGTCTTTAATATTGCCAAGTCGGCTTTATCAACATGAAGTTACACCAAGGCACACCATTCAATTTATTTGGTTATTTGACTGGTGTTTAATGCAGATACACCTTTCAAGTTTGATGTGTAATAAACAGACTAGTGGATAATTACTAATGTACAGACTTGTTCTATCTTTGGTTGACCGATATTCACAAACTTGATTATGCTTCAGTATCACCCAAACACATAATTATGTCAATACCACCCATAAAGTTATTACATAAATGAAATTTTCCTCTTCACATTTTTACATACATATGTTTTTGAGACTTAACATGCACGGTAAAGAAAAACTAAAAACAATTCTAATACACTGGCTATTTCAAAGAGTAACAGTGGATACAGAATGGCCATCTCACCTCCCAGATCCTTGACCCAGGCCTAGCACAGTAAATGCTGGGGGTTTGTCCATCAGGGCCAGGGTAAAAACACGCCCCAAACTGACCATCTCTGTTACAAGAGAAGTGTTACAAGAGAAATCCTCAACATCACTGACAGTAACAGCTGTATGTAATTACTTGACAGATGCTTAATGGACATGAATGTTCTTGAGTACATCATTAAACACCTAGCAAAACACCACAAAAAAGATCTCAATTGTGAAAACAACAATTCATAGAAGATTACTGTTACTGAGGTTTGAAGACCATAAAACGCAGTGTTGTTAGATTGAGGGCTGACACCATCACAAGATGCAATTGGCAAAAAAAGGTGGTAACAGTTTCCACCTTCCTCAAAAACAATATTATTTATGGTATTGATTAATTTATTTCATTTGATTGGTGTTTTATTTATTCATTTATTTGATTGGTGTTTTATTTATTTGATTGGTGTTTCACGCCGTACTCAAGAATATTTCACTCATACAACGGCGGCCAGTATTATGGAGGGAGGAAACCGGGCAGAGCCCTGGGGAAACCCACGACCAGACTGGTGTTTTACACCACACTCAAGAATATTATGATGTTAGGAAACCAGGCAGAGCCCAAGGGAAACCCACAACCATCCACAGGTTGCTGCCAGATCATCCCATGAAAGACCAGAGAGGAAGCCAGCCAGATTTATGAAACTGAGGTCTCATTGTTCAATACTCTCTGAACTGTTTAAATCAACAAAATGAAAAAAAAAACAACTCAAAACAACAATAACAACAACAAACCTAAAAATCAGTTAAATGTACCTTTACCCACTCATTTACCCACCCACTCAGTCTGAGCTATTAAACTAGTTAACTGCTAAAATAAATTAGTTAACTGGTATCATTTACATCTTACCTTAACCGCTTTCCTATCTTTAAATACTGCTGTCTGAAATGAAACAGAGGCTCCATCTTGAAACCCTATATCCTTGAGTTTTTCTAGCCAATTTCTTTTTAGAAATTCAATATGAATAAATCAGAAGAGTCAATTTATTGCATGAAAATTAAATATAAAATTTGTCTAAAATTCAATTTTCTGATATCTCTCATTGTGGTTACGACCAACAGATACCTTGTTTGTACTACCTCAGTATACTTGTAGTGTCCTTCTTATCTTTGATCACCATCCACTCAGCCTCTAACTGCTGAGGACATTGAGTTATTATTTGCGTAATATGTTTCTTGAAAAAACTTGTGGCAGGAAAACAGCTTGTTATTAGGTTGCTGGAAGTGAATCTTGAAAATCTAAAATGTCTACACATTCAATTTTATATGAAATACAAATCAAATAAGAAAATAAACAACAATACATGAATGACACTTTTGAGTATTTTCGGAGAAATCCTCGAATCAAAAATGGTTTGTTTACAGCCTATACAATTTACACGGTCAAAGTAATGATTTCTGAGAGACACTTCTCAAACAAATGTCTGGTACGCAAATACACAGATTCTACCTGTACCCTATGTGTTCCTGCTTACCTTGAGGTATAACAAAGATAGCACCTTGTGACTGTAGATACCAGTAACCTGTCAGCAGACCAGTCCAGCTGAACGATGGCAGAGTCTAGCCGAACGATACCTTCTGAGGGGTGCTGGAACAAATCCTTGGCCTAAGAAGAATAAATAATTACAAAATCAATGCCATTAAAAAAACACTGATGTGTATACAAAAATCTGAACAATATACATGTAATAATAACAAAGAACTTGGGGCATCACCACAAAAGTTTTCTTTACGTTCGCACAACCTTTCAAACTTGTTCCTGGGGTTCCTGAATAACCACTTTTATTTCAAACAAAATGGCATGCTGTGGAATGCTTATGTGACAGGAGCCAATCAGTATAAACATTCTTTAGCATACCTTTTATACTGTTTGAAATAAAAGCGGTTATTCACTTGGAAAAGACCCCAGCAAAGAAGGTTCAAAGCCTAGGACACCTAGGCTTTGTATAAAACTTTATACACAGTGACACCTCAAGTTTTTCATTTTTAATGTAACAGAACTGATCTACAACTGTGAGTCTAAAGCAGCATATAATATACATGTAAATATGTAGTCAACTTTGAAACCCAAACAAGGTTCGATATAAGATAACTATCAGACAAAACAACATTAAGATGGTTACACATACGCCTTACGCTACCTGGAACTAATATAACACATAACATGTTATATTAGTTCCAGATTTTATTAATTATTGAAAACACATCAACCTAATGCCATCACACTTCAGTAATAAATTCCAAGAGCTTTAACGCCTGAAAGGATTTAGAAAATAATGTGTGCCTCTTTTAATACCTGTGGGCAGAAAGATCTACAAGCCAGCAGAAACAGTGGCAAAGACAGAACACTCATCGAAAGGGAAATGCATCTACTCGACAAGACACCGTACAGCTGCCTATTAAAATCAAGACATCAATCCTGCCACACCATAACATATTACACACTTAACCCTTCCCTAGGAAAATTTATCAGACATGAACCTGATACTTTAATAAAATTCTGATGGCTCGAAAAACGAAATAAAAATTCATCCCAATTTACCTTTGATGCTGGAATGAAGGCCACAGAGATTTTACCCAGGTTGTCTCCTGCAAACAGCCTGCCTCCCACTGTGTCCCACTGTAGAGCGGTGACGGTGGTGCCCGAGTGTTCCACGGATAGCCTCACTCTCTCAGGCTTAGACCGCCTTTCTATGTTCAGCTCTACCACCATGATGTTACCATTGCTGGAATTACATAGTTTCAGGACTACGTGCTAGTTTACTCTGGATTTAACCTTTACAGGGATTGAACTGTGTGGTTTCAACTCTGGTTTGGTTTGAATTTGGTTTCTTGGCAATTAATAGGGAATTATCACATTTTCTCACAGCCAACCAGAAACTTAAGGTTATTTGACCTGTTGAAATGCCTTATACTTCAGACTTGCCACAATATGGCTGAAACATTGCCGAAACGTTGCTACACCATAATCATTCATTTCTATATTTCAGGCCCTGCCTTTAGTACTACTTTGTCAAATTACAATGGTGTCTACATGTACCAGGCTGCACCTATTGTGCACATATTTATGTAGTGCTTCCTCAGAGAACACCTTGTTAATGACATCGGCTATGATATTCCAAACTGTCACAATATATAAGCACCGTGCAGATCAGTTCATGGACGTATGACCTTATGCACAGTTTAAACAAAACGGGTGTGATAACTGTCAGTGTGTGAGGTGAAAACTTAATACTGATAATCAATACTCTTGTTTTGGAGTGGCTCGTGGTTGTGTGGTGAAGATGCTGAGTTCTGTGAGATATGAGTTCCATCCCAATCTCGAAGAGTGACATTTCTAAATTCTCTTCCTCTCATTGTTAATGTGGCTGTGCTAATTAAAAGTGCCATCTTGTGATAAGTTGCATGAAGTCCAGTGGAAACTACCTGCCTTCCACCCACTAGATTATAATAAGCCATAAGAGGGAGAATAACTTGCGAAAGGTCTAGTTTCCTCCACCCATACAACTTGCCACTTTATATGCAGTACAGCTGTTGGTGCGAGGGAGCACAGGTGTTGGTACAGATATTGTTGGAAGGGAGTACAGGTGTTGGTGCGAGGGAGTACAGGTGTTGGTACAGATATTGTTGGAAGGGAGTACAGGTGTTGGTACAGATATTGTTGGAAGGGAGTACAGGTGTTGGTGCGAGGGAGTACAGGTGTTGGTACAGATGTTGGTGCGGGGGAGTACAGCTGTTGGTGCGAGGGAGTACAGGTGTTGGTACAGATGTTGGTGCGGGGGAGTACAGCTGTTGGTGCGAGGAATACAGGTGTGGGTAGATGTGGCCGTTATTAACTTTACCAGCTCACCTAAATTTGCTACACACACTTTCATCACCATTATTATCACCTCATATCCTCCCACCGTAACGCTGGTCACCACTGTATAAGTGAAATATTTTGAGTACAGTGTAAAACACCAATCAAATAAATAAATAAATATAAATATCACCTCATAAAATTTTGACAACAGTCTGAAGTTTTTACATTTTTTTTACTGAATTTTGCACATTCTGGACTTTGCACTGTCTTTGACTGTTTCACACTTACACTGTGAGCAGCATTTCTCAAAAATTAGTTCACTTATAACAGTAAAATTTAAATTCCATTGTGTTAAACTATGTGTAGGTCTGAAGAGTTTCAGGTATGCATTGGTGGGTGTCTAAACATTCTTCACAGCTACAAAATGGAGTCGTATGTATTTCTTTAACATCTAGTGCAGCATTTAATTTTTCTCCACTGCATCTTTCAGGTGCCTCCATGGCGGAGTGGGTTACCGTGCTTGTGAAGTGCTATGGCCCCGGTCAGCAATGCGATCACTGCGAGTTCAAACGCATTTCACCCTGTCGTATGTGGGAAGGTCTGCCGGCAACCTGCAAATGGTCGGGGGTTTCCCCCTGGCCATGCCCGGTTTCCTCGCATCATAATGCACACAACGATGTCGTATAATTGAAACACTCTTGAGTATGGCATAAAACACCAATCGACTGAATAAAACAATCTATCTGTTGCTATGCGTGGGTGACGATATCTTCTCATGAAAACTGACGTTAAATACATTTGCAAAACTCGATGTTCAATAAATTGTTCATTTACTTATTTATTTATTTATTTGATTGATGTTTTCCGCCGTACTCAAGAATATTTAACTTATATGATGGCAGCCATCATTATGGTGGGAGGAAATCGGGTAGAGCTCGGGCGAAACCCACTGCCACACGCAGGTTACTGGCAGGCCTTCCCACATACAGCCGCGAGGAAGTCAGCATGAGCTGGACCTGAACTCACAGCGATCGCATAGCTGGGAGTCTTCTGGGCATTAAGCTGCACTAGCGCGCTGACGAATTGAGCCACAGAAGCCCTGCCAATAAATTGTCGTCTGTTATCTATCTTATCTGGCTGTATACATTGCATATGTAAGCCTACCTGCATGCGTAACCAAGTAGGTTATCGATGGGTCCAAAACACACCTGAGTCACTGGGGAGGAGTCCTAGTGTAACAAAAATACCATAGCTACTTTTCTTGTTGTCCTTGAGGAAAGAAAGGAGTAAAAAACATTCTATCCTGTAAATTGAACAATCTATCCTCCACGAATATTAGACTACATGCAAAGAGGTATAACACAATCCAACTTAAAATGGAATGGCCACTTGTTATATTATTGTTTTTTTGTTAATGTATTAATTCCCTGATGTTTTCTACACCCAATTAAAGAATACTAAATGTGAGGTTTACAGGAGTAGAATACTGTAATCAGGCCGAGTTTTAGCCTGGGAGAACTACCATCATAAACATCACAATATACATTTAAAGCCACAAGGTCTTTAGAGAACCAACCACCCCTTAAATATTTATTCATTTGATTTGTGTTTCATCATATACTGGAGAATATTCAGAATATAGAATATACATGCTGGTGGCGACCAGTGTTACGGTGGGAGGAGACAGGGGGAAACTCACTGCCCTCAAATACAGATGTTGCCTTTACGTGGTTGAGTGGCCATTACAAGGGTTATTTGTTTATGCATTTTTAACATTGTTCTCACTGCTGAAGTGGCACTAAATGGTCGACAGTGCTCCATTGTGTAGTCTTACATGAAGTTTGCCATCGGTCATCTGCTTTCCACCAATATGACACACAGTGTATGTCACAACCAAGAGGGTCAGTAACAGTGGGTGGATTACTCGCAGCACTCCAGTCCCATCCACCCATAAAAATACCAGCTGTCATGTAAGTGAAAAGTTGTTGAGTATTAAACAACAACAGTACCACCAAAAATACAGTAAACATCAACTGGACATAAATATGCAAGTAGCAATTATACATGTATCTTTTCTCCGATGTGTTCAGCTCATCATTCACTCTCACCTTTTCAGCCAGCACGACTTGCAGGTGTTTTAGACTTTCTCGTCCAAATATATACACCGCTCCCGTGTTGGCTCCCAGTGCAATGTAACGCCGAGACACTCCCATACACGTATACTGTCAACATATGGAATTAAAAAGATTGATAATTAATTGACTATAGGCTTTAATGTTATTTTCAACATTATTTTGGTCACATCACAATAAAACAAAAAACATACAGCAATTTATTTACTTGGTGATTGTTTAACACAAAAATTGTACAATAAAATGTAGTTACAAAAAATGGGTGAAATCTATGTACATAGAAACCTTCAGAAAAGTACTGTTTGTATAAAATGGGACTTATAAACACAACCGTTGTTCTGTGCTTTTGGTATGCCAAGGTTCGATTGTATGTACTTTAAATGGATAAAAAAAAGGACCACATGAAATAGCCAGTGTTGACAGAGTCCCTGAATCTCGAGAGTCCATTTTTGCACAAGTATTACTGTACATATATATATATCTTAATGACATTTAAATTAAATGCAGCATATTCTTACACAGAATGGAAGTTCACTTTAACACCCTTTCAAAATAAAACATACAATTACATCATGAAAAAGAGATTTGTTTATTACTTCAATTAAGGTTTCAGCTTAATTTAATGCTTAACTAAATCTAGCTTGACTAGAGATAACAGGATCTGAACACATTACCATGTACCTAAGCAGAGCTGAGATTACGATAGACAGGTTAGCTGGTCCTCTAGTCTACAATTTAACAATTTAACAGTGTGTGTTTTTTGGATTCTTTGGCTCTCTACAAAGGTAGACAGATCCTGCACCTCAGAAAACAACAATGCCATCCACCTATATATGTAACAATACTGGTGATTTCAATAAATCTCCATGAGTAATCAAAGCTGTTAATGTTATTCAAGTACGTTGAGAGTAATGCTATTTAAGAGATAGTACATTTACTTGCACATCCCTTTTTTGAGAGCCAGAGAACCCCACTTGCTGAGCTGACTCTGACTAGTCGGCTAAAACTAGACTTTGAAGTTACCACTGACCCTGAGTCTGGCCGAGCCCCTCAGTGGTATGGACAGCTCCTCTAAGGAGTTGAGTTCTGTGAGCACGTGTGTCCAGTCATGCTGACCAGTGTCCTGGCTGATGTCCTGAGTCTCTGTCATCATTATCTCACCTGGCTCACTCACACACTGGACAGGTTAGGCAAGTCATGCTTATTACTCAAGCCCACATATCTGCAAATATGAGTCTGAATATATACTTATGTACAGAGCTGGATAAGTGTGAAACCAGCATTTCTGATATAATGCAACATTCAATATCATTTCCTATGAATATCAACTTCGTTAATTTGATACTTTACCGAAATCTTCACACATATTTATATATACACATGCTCATAATTGTTTTCTGCTTGCTTTGCAATTGTCAGGCAAACAATTATACAGGAGTGTCAGAAAAGTAAAGAACAGTAAAGTAAGCATATACATACTTTAGAACTGGTATATCTAATTTGGGTCAATTCATGGACTTGGGCATGTGTTTGTCAATGAGAGTTACAGATAAGAGTCCTGATAACTATACCTGAAAAACTCCCAACATCCTCACTCACTAACGTATTGTAGCATGAATGGTTCTTAGCAGTAAGGATTCATTGACTTTGGATGAGCATTATATGACAAAAAGAACAACGCAAAAGAAAAATGTGACCTATCCTTGTAAATCTTGGTCAGATCAAATCAAATCAGAATATTAACAACATATATTCTTCTGCCTATATCATAAGACAATTCACACTTGGTTCCTTGTTTCACCTCATCACCTGCATATCATTTTACCACACCACCCCTCACATCGAAATTCACTATTTCACTTTTTTTTTTTGTCAGAAATTGTCACAAAAGATGACATTATCCCAAAAACTAGCCAAATAATAATAATGAAAACAGGTAAGCAGTTTTCCAGCGAGGAAGGAAGACCCAACTGCTGAGTACACTTGCTCTGCCAACTTCCAGTCATGTAGTATTAGATAAAGGCGGTTGGAGGCAACATCCACACATCAACCTACTGGAAGCCCATAACAACAGTTAAAATGTCCACACTTAACAAGTGACAACATGGACTAAGTCAGGGAGGCCAGGTATCCTAATTACAGCATTCATTTCGTGAAAGACTCTTATATCTCCTTCTGTAAGGATTTGTACTTAGGAAGAATCTGTGAGTCAAATTTGGGAGTAATAATGCAGACCAAATAGGAAAAACTTCAAGTTGCACGCCCTTCATTTCGCTTGTTAACTGTTTCACAGTAGGGGCCTACTTGAGATGTCAATGAGACTGACACAAGCGCCAAGTTAGAAAAGCATCCATAATTTTCACCCGGCACGTACTTTAAAGCCTGGGGCTACCTGAGACGTTAATGTTTTGATCACACTTCTCAATTTTAGGCTACACTGCACATAAAAACAACATATTTACCAAGCACACTCGCTTAAAAACTTGAAATACTTCCGAGATGTACGAACATTTATCATGTGACGAACGTACGAAATGTACCTCCATCGCAAGAGATTTCCGTCACAAGGCACACAGGCCTACTTTCGTTTTCCGGTCATGGACCCACATACTTAGACAAAATATCTTTAATCCGTTCCCCGTTGTTTTTCTACTATATTAAGTAGCCGTGTAGCATTATGGCGTTAACTAAGTATTTTTTTTAATATAAATAAATAAGTAAAATAGAATTGCGTTACATACATATACCCGGTATGTAACGAGGCGATTGCAATACAGTGCAGATCACATTTAACCTACCTCTCTAGAACTGGCACAATGGGAAAGTGATCTAGGGTAGATAGACCATAATTATTCGAAGTTATCTTTAACTTTATCCGTTACTATTTACAGCGCTACAATTATTCATTAAACTGATGTGGATTTATCACCGTATTAGAATATTTCTTTTGTGCGAAGGGGCTGATCGCTTTAATGGGTGGAGAAAACCGCAATGGGCCTATTACTGGAACTCGGCGTTAAACCGTTGAAGTTGAAATTTTATTTTAACAAAATGTTTAAGCTTACTTCACGTTAAAGAAAAATGGTGCGAAACATCCAAATATACCGAAACAGTCTCAGCCAGCCGGGAGTCCCCTGTTTATATACAGGTTGCTGTAAGCCACAGACTACCAAGCCACTTAACATGTTCACTCTGGGAAGCATTCCGGTGCAACTCCACATCGCCGAGGAGCCGAATTAGAATATCACATGCCTTGTGGACGGACAGTACATGTAGCAAGACAGCAAAAGTTTAGCATCAGATGGAGAGTAATAGATGACATGGGGATGGTTAGATCAGTGACTTTATCTAAGCACGCATGGAGATAGGCCGATGAATCAACACTCTATTCTTCGGAATTCCACTTTCTAATTAAACTATGTAGGCCTATAAGAATCACAAGACCAATGGCTTTTTTCATGGCCCTTGAGATAATGCCCTTTGCAGTGCTTCGTGAATGGTAGCGTGTTCTAAGATAAGGCTTACACATATAGGCCTAAGCCATCAATAGTCATCCTTATTTGGCTTAGGTCTATAGGTTTTAAATAAATTAGAATCAAATATTCTCCCACGGCAGGGCATCCAGATAAAAGAAAAATTACTTTTGCTATTCTGACTGAAATTGGTATTAATTATTACTGGTCTAATCATTCTAGTTTAATGAAAGCAATTAACAGTGATGGACTGGCACAGATAATATAAAGATACGGTACAGTTTATACATGCCTATGTCTGCATGTATATGTGTGAGATACATGTAGGATCAACATTATGTACGGTGAATCGCACATTATTAAGCTAAAGTATATCATCAGTTAAATAAAAATTTTTTTCGTAATAAAGACAAAAAAGGCAGGAAAAGAACGGAGATAAAAGCAAGTATAGACCTAATTAACGCCACTAAAGACATGCGTGAAGTTGCGTTTAACATTGAGGCTCGTAAGAAAAAGGCCTTAATTTTAACAGCGGCTTTTGCCAAATATTGTTCTTAAAATTTCAAGTCCCATGTAAAATATAATAGTACTGAATTGGAAAATGAAGTGAATTAATTTCTAATATTTTAACGTTCTTTTAACGTTAACGTATATATATATATATGTCTAGATGTATAGATAGATAGATAGATAGATAAAAGATATAAGATTTCAAGACTGAAGGGCAATAACCATGAATGCTATGGCACTCTGTGTTGCCAGTGCAATTCTCTTAGCTTTACTTGTCGTTTACGTATACCCGCCTACGTAGGCCTATACATACCGGCTTTGAAAAATCCATTAGCTTAATCTTCGCGCTGGCGACCCAGAATGCCTATGGCTCTGAGTATTAACTGTTACATTTGGGCATATTAACCGCCGAGCATCGTCCAAACATCAACATACCCGTCGGTGACAACAAAGCAAAAGTCAATAAACAATTTTTACAGTATAAAATACTTTTATCCCAACAAATACATCATTCTTGTTCCGAAACAAATAGATTTAAGCAAAAAAGCCATAAATATCAATTGCTTTCTTCATTAGCCGGGTCGTATAGATTTTCCATCTTTATTCTAGTAAAACTATAGTGATATTTTTTGCCGTTATGTAGGTTAATGACTAAGGTTTTGATGCCTCAGTGAACGGTTCTGTATGTTGTAAATGTAATGATTTTATAAATCTGCATAACGGACGTAGTTACGCAACAACGGATCAATGAATGTATATGCTAACTCAAAGGTTTAAAATATTTTTGCGTGTAACATCTTCTGAAATCAAGCATATACTCTTTCTTGCACGACGTGCGGCCTGTGTAATGATATGGTTCCATCTGTTGGCATTGTATTATAAAGGCACACGTAACAGAAGCTGCATCAGGCGCGGTCACCAGTGTCTAGCACACACGCAGATGTATATTTCAGTAACTATCTGCCTCACGCTATACTTTTGCTCTTCATACAAATAAGGAACCAGATAAAACCATGCATGATAACTGTTCACCTTTTACATGTCGTGGAATCAATCAAATGATTATATATGGTACGAATGCATGGGATCATGAAAGAGAATTAGACGCACTCGTATAATGTAAGCAAACAGACATTGATCGTAAAGATCTGAACAAAACAGCAAGTCTGTTCAGTGCCCGAAAGGTATATGTACTGAAATGGTAACATACTAAGTATTCCCTGTAATATTGTGGTTAACAGTTGCATGCACGGAGTCATCAGTATATCTCAAAGATCTGTAGACTATCAGCAAGATTCCATTTTAGGCAACAGTGTGTTTCTGCAAATTTCCGTGGAGAGATGAGATCTCATGACAAATTAATACCAAATAGAAAAATAGTCTGTTTAACCAGAGAGACTTAAATGATAACCACTGGGGATGTTAAAGGAAGCCTACACAAATAGACCATAGTCAGAGGTGTAATTTCTGATAGCAGCGTAGTTTACTGCTTTCACTATTTCATTTTTCCCTCTTTTTTATTTTTCCTTTGTCATAGATGTGGTTATTATTTGGTGTAAGGCCTTCTCCATTTCACCTGAAACAGAAGCACACAAGGAGGTTGTGGCCCAGTACATGCGCTTGTATCATCAGCCGGCCCCCTTAAGCAGTGCGCCATTGTCTGCCCCACTCCACAGCTTGTCCAGTATGTGTGTGCTTATATCATCAGCCGACTCCTTTAAGTAGTGCGCTATAGTCTGCTCCACTCCACAGCTTGTCCAGTATGTGTGTGCTTATATCAGCAGCCGATCCCTTTCAATAGTGCGCTATAGTCTGCCCCACTCCACACCTTGTCCAGTATGTGTGTGCTTGTATCATCAGCCGACCCCTTTCAGTAGTGTGCCATAGTCTGCTCCACTCCACAGTTTGTTCCAGTATGTGTGTGCTTATATCATCAGCCGATCCCTTTCAATAGTGCGCTATAGTCTGCCCCACTCCACAGCTTGTCCAGTATGTGTGTGCTTATATCATCAGCCGACTCCTTTAAGTAGTGCGCTATAGTCTGCTCCACTCCACAGTTTGTCCAGTATGTGTGTGCTTGTATCATCAGCCGACTCCTTTCAGTAGTGCGCTATAGTCTGCTCCACTCCACAGCTTGTCCAGTATGTGTGTGCTTGTATCATCAGCCGACCCCTTTCAGTAGTGTGCCATAGTCTGCTCCACTCCACAGTTTGTCCAGTATGTGTGTGCTTATATCATCAGCCGACTCCTTTCAGTAGTGCGCTATAGTCTGCTCCACTCCACAGCTTGTCCAGTATGTGTGTGCTTGTATCAGCAGCCGATCCCTTTCAATAGTGCGCTATAGTCTGCTCCACTCCACAGCTTGTTCCAGTATGTGTGTGCTTGTATCATCAGCCGACCCCTTTCAGTAGTGTGCCATAGTCTGCTCCACTCCACAGTTTGTTCCAGTATGTGTGTGCTTATATCAGCAGCCGATCCCTTTCAACAATGCGCTATTGCCTGATTATATAGCCAGAAAGAGGTAAGAATATCCTGTCTTGTATGTAAGAGAGGACATATCATGATTTTTTGCATAGCAATTTACTGATTACTCGCATAATGGTGTATGATTTATATATTTAGTCAAACCGCTAATTGAGATCTCGGCGTGTAATGCATTGTAAATTAGCTCTAGCTTTAGTTAGTAATCATCACAAATATGTATGAGTATGCTTATGTGACCGATGGCAGCATTTTAGCATATGGCAACAAGCGTAGCCCAGTGTGTGTATACATTGCTTAAAAATGTATGCTGAGCTAAAAACTGCTTTATAATGCATGGTGTAATCCAACATTACACGGCATGATTTTCTTGTGAAACATTTGTCAGCTCCCAAGGCAGTGATCCCGTGCGTGTCGTTTATCTGCAGTGGGTGTGTGCGTTGTGTGGAAACATTCATGGTCTGTTTTTGACAACATCGATGTGCATGGTGATTGCGCTGTCTGTTTGTACAGACGGGCGACGTCCTGCGCAGTCATCCCCGTTTCAAATTGTGTGCTGTGACATTAAAACTGTTTGTCAAATTGATTGCGTATCACACTGTGTAGGTTTTTGTTGTTGCAATTCCATAGTAACATTTATTGCCTGACAGCGACGCTGCAGTCTCTCAAGGCTCGCACAGTTTCACTGTTCACCTTTCTATGCAATCCATAAAGCTGTGCTCAGGCATTTAAAAAGATGAGCACGTTTGTTCTGGTGGCCATTACTGATATCACGGTATATATGCCTATACACGTTATCCACTGATCAATGCCACTAGCACATATGTTATTACTTCGTGCGTATATTGTATCATTAATATGTTTTGGCCTATATATTACCTCCCCATAAATGCCTCGACTCCCACAAGCCCTTTACTTAACATCATCATCACGAACATATAATGTATACTGCACATGCATTTATTTCGGATGCATATATTTCATAGAGAGCTTAAGAACATATGATATTGCCAATATGTCGAATGCCTCCTTTTTCATGCTTTTTTCTGATTGTATAATTTTTCATTAAAATGACGTATATATGTATCCATAACTGGACATGGCGTTGTTTTTTGTTTTCTTTTTTCATATTGTTATGTAAACTGAGGTGTGTAAACATGAGATTTACCTTTCTTCTTTGTTTCACTGGTTCTTTGTCTTGAAGAATATTCTACCTATATGGCAGTGGCCATGTTCTTCCAAAGAAGAACCCGTTATATAACTTGGCCAACAAATAAGTGTACAGAGCAGGACACCCATTTCAGACACAGCGTGTGTGTCGAACATTATTTATTTACTTATTTCACTGATTTTTATGCTGAAAAATTTTCTCTCATATTACTACTGTGGAGGAAACTGGAATGCCTGCGTTAAACCACCCAACTTCGTTAGCCTGGTACTGTCCCAAGCAAGCCTCATGCCACAAGGGAAGCATCGCGAGATTGACTCCAAGGCGAGGACTCTCGGGTCAAGGGCCTTTGATAGGTCACACCCCTGATATATGCACAAAGATTGGAGTGAGAAAAAAATGATTTAAAGGCTTGTAAAGCACTTTTTTGTAAGCATGTCAAGTCCCCCCAAAAACAACAACAACAACAAGAAAAAAACAAAAACAAAACACGGACAGTTAGAAATCCTTGAAAAAATCCAAAAATTAAAATGAAATGAAATTTGATCCCTGAGTAGCAGTAGGACCGTTAGTCGCCTGAGCCAGCAAGGGCCGGTGTGAAACATTTAATCTATAACAACTGAAACGAGGCCTTGAAGTTCACGTCAAACGGGCTTTTCAATTCGGGTTAGGGAGATTCACCGACGTACGCTAAAAGCTGTGCGGAGAAATGCCGATGTGTCATTATGTAATATTTCAGGTCGAAGTCAAATGTAAAAACTGTTCAAAATGTCAACTGCATGCATGTGTGACAGTGTTGATCGATATGGTTGTCCATGGTTTTCCTAAGGGAAAAGGTTGCTCAGTTACCGCCCAAGATCACCCATCGAATTGAGACATAACATGGGTAGTCATAGAATTTGACCCAACTCTAGAAAAGAACCTGGTGTCATGTACACTTTATCGAACATGTATATAGCGGTAACACAAAGACTTACCTGGCGGGCTGGAGTGAGGTGTAATCGATCGAATAGCAATGTTCGCCATTTCTCGGACTCCGCATTATTAAGAAGATGGTGAAGTGAAGTGTTAAATTTTAATCAGATCAATAACACTATACTCCATGACTTAGTGATCTGAAGTATCCACACTTGAGAGCATATGCTCACTCATCTGTGACGTATATAGGTCGAAAGGTTGAGAATGCAGTGGTTTGATCTTCTACTAAACCTGACTCGTGATGTAAGTAAAGTATTTCTTAACAAGGTTGTAAGCTTATCGTCAGTCAAGGAAATGAAGTCGTTCTGATCAACTGCATTCCCGAGAGGAGTCCTCGCTGACTTGGGTGGTGAAAGCGCTGCATCGCTGTGGCTGTCAGGTGCTCGACCAACGACGCTGAGTATTCGAGTTCATTTCTCGATGTTTCGACTGCAGCTTTAAGTCAGAGAATTTGTCAGGAACAGTACCTGGCGCAGGTTGGTGGCTTACTCACGGAACTCCAGTTTCCGATACTGACACACCTGGCCTTTGTCATATCAATGAAATTTTCTTCAAATTATCGTGAAACACCAATCAAATAAATAAATAGTATAATCCAACGATTACGCTAAAAACACCAGAAATCCAGACACACCACATAGAACACATAATAATAGGCATTGTAATATATATGCTTTACTTGAAATCAAAAATGCAGTTGACATGTACAGGATTCTTAATGGCGGGCATTGCGTTCGACCTCAAGTTATTGAGTTTTTGCATGTTTTGTATTTTAATACAGAGCACCAACCATAAGGCTTGTAATGGCTCTGGTCTTTATTTGATTGGTGAGTACGGCGTAAAACACCAATCAATCAAATCAAAATGCTACTTTCGAATTCAAGTAATGGGTTATATTCCTACTACTCGTGCATGACAGTACAACACACAATGGACTTTAATTAGAATTTACTACCGGTGATGTACCGAAGTGTTCTGCGTATGACTTTTGTACACTGCAGATTTAATGGCATATGATATTGATCCTGTAATTTTGGTGATGACGTCAGTCTGGTTAAAAGACATTCAAAAACTAACTTGCACAGAATTCTCCACGGCTTTTTTCTTTAGTTTCTGATTGTAAAAAAAACCCCTTTTATAGATGGAATGCAACACCATTGCACATATGAACATATAGTTAAGTGCTCCGGCATTCACATTCGGTACATCAACGAAAGCAAAACTTCACTTGTGTCACGAGGTGATTCCTCGTAATCGTTGAAACTATATAGAGTCAGACTTACATTTTGAAGGCACTTAAGGGCAAACAAATATCAGTGAAATAAAGTCTGTATTAGATGAAAGATCATTTAACATTGTCTTGGAAAACAGATCGATTTTTTTTAAGTTTAGGTGGGATGTGGGTAGGAAGAATTTTTACACTGAAGTAAAATGCTTTTAACAACCTCAGATTCTTCTGTGGATGCTTGGAACCCAGTGGATATCAACGACATCACATCAGTATTTTCCTCTGAAATAGGTCCTTCCATTGTTCAATTGGCGAATGCATCCATAGCTTTAATTAGGCTTAACGTGGGGCTATATTCATCATGTTGTGAATCATTGCTACGTTGGACATATGGACAACTGCAAAGCGCAAAGGAGGCCCATATTTCATTTACAACATCATATAAACTAACATGGCACACGACTGGATACTGAGTTTTTTTCATTCTCTTTGAACACTCCCTTAGTATGTACGTCATCATTGAAAACTGTTGACTGCTTCTTCTAATAGCTTTTTTATTTTATATACTTTCTTTAATAGTTCTTTGCTGGTTTGTGTTAAACGTGCCTTTTTGAAACTGGTAAGGCGATCACTGACTCGGAACACCCATTTTGGTTGACGGCTTGTAATTGACACCTCAGCAACCTCTTACGGGAACGCATCGAGGATCCTTCCATTGGTCAGCTACTCTCGGCAACTGATGAAGACAACTTTGAATGGGCAATCATTGTATCAACGTATAGAATTCTCCTCATTGGAAACAGGCGTCTGACCTTAGCAGTGTGGCTCCCGGGGCACACTCCAAAGAGGGGTCTTCACCAGTACAACATGCATCTTTTATATTTTGTGCTGTTAAAAAGCACTTGTGTGAATCCCACAAATTCGGCTCACCCAAAACTAGATGTCGGGAATCAGAGGGTAAGATACAACATCTTAACATGATTACAGTTTTAAATGGACATTTAACATGCAAAAACTCAATAATTTGAGGTCGACTAATGAAACTCCGCGTCCAGTTCAGGATGCATTAAGTTTTAGGGGAGCTTAGTAGAAAACTGAAACCTGGAAGTTTGCACTGTTTTCTCTGCCTTTTGCTGCAGGTATTCCTTGTTCCCGGTCACCAAACCTGGACATTTGTTTCACTTATTTATGGCCAGCAACTGTTTTCATCCCTTGACTTTCTTAATGGCTTCCCATTCAGCACGATGGATTCCCATCCCAGGGCTAAAATTAGCCGCGTGAACAGCACACTGTGCCCAAATGGTGCTATCCTGTCAAACGCCACGAAGTTTTGATTGTATTTGAACTAATTCTTGTTTAATGCAATATTCATTTACCATTTTTCACTCAAACTCTCCCCATCTGCTCCTCAGCTCTTCCGACTGAGCTTGAACTTTCTCGACAGCACTATCTCCCTTCCTATCTCCTCCGCTCTTGTCACTGTACCAAGCTCTCACAACCTGAGCCTAAGCTCTCTTCTCAACCGAACTATACACTTCTTCCGATCTCCACTTAACCTCCGCCCTCCCCATCTCCAGCTCTCACTTCCTGGGCCCCAGCTTATTCGGTTGATTTATTGTGGTGGGAAGCAACCGGATAGACCCCCTGTGTTACGAACCTTGTCTTTAAAATATTGTATTGTATTGTTTTATTTTTATTTTTTTTTTCCGTTAACCGGGTTGGTGTCTGACCCACATTTTTCAGTCTGTGTACGTTATAGCCCGCACTGGATTTCAGTCGCGTGTTCTCAAGGCTTTTGTGTTTATTTCATTCGTGTCATTGTACATAGAGCATACATTCTGGAAAGATGTACCCATGTTGCAAACATGTTTACGATCAAGCTGTCGAGAATTTTCTTTACGTTAATTTATAAATATGAGCGACGAAGTTGTAAAGCTCGCAGTTATTTTACTTACGTACACTTGAGAGCACATTTAGTCTCGTCCACTTAGAAGGATTTTCTATCATTCGACACACGTCAATTTGTACTCCATTTTCTGTACGTAGCACTTTGTGAGCCTATGTTTTGCTACATGCTAAGAACGTCACTTGAGACGTTCTTTTGGAGCTTGTATCGCTCATTGTCTATTTGTTCGATTACGTACATTTCACCCCAGTTTACCCTGAAAGTGACTTTGCGTATATTTCCGAGGAGTGAAACATACAACGCCATCTCGTCATCACGGACGCTATTGTCAACCCGTCCGCCCAGAAAAGTTGCATCTTGCCGGGGAGTTGGATATAAACTATCGTCGGGGTACCGTGCCCAGTGCTGTTAATCACCACAGGACTGTCATCCTTCGACTGGAGAATTCTCAAGAACGGTGGATTCTATATTTACGTGGACTGACTTGCCTGTGAAAACCGGAATATTCCATTCGGATTTGGACGCTGTCATCATTAAGAAACTATATACTGTTGTAATTAGCTGTATTGTTTTTGTATATTATTGTCACTTGTGCTATTTGCCTATATTCTCCAAATATATGTATTGAACTTAGCCCAGCGTCTTCGTGTTTCTTTGTTTGATCTTGTGTAAGGCCCATCGGTGTCTGTGAGTTGAACAAGCCATTTGTTTATAAATTTTCCTCTGCGGTAGTGGTATCCTTACAACTGGAGAAACACACAACCATCAGAAGGTTGCCGGCAAATCTCCTATGTACGACCTGAAGGGAAGAGATGGGTATGAACTCGCAGCGACCGAATTGGTAAGAGCCTCCTGAGGTATTACGCTGCGATAGTACGCTAACCACTCCGTCTTCTCTTGGATCCCAACAAATCTCAGGCTCTCATCGCCTGGTCCCTACATGTAGCTCTCCTTACTTGCACCCCAGCTTACCCTGCCTGCACCTCAGCTCACCCCACCTGCACCCAAGCACTTCTCACCCGCACCTGCACCAAGCTCTCATCTCATGCATCTGTACCTGCACTCAAGGTTTCATCACCTGCACCCAATTTCTCCCCAGCTAAACCCATGCTTTCACCACCTGCACCCCATGCAGCTCTCCCCCACCTGCACCCAAGCTAATCTCACCTGCACATGCACCTAAGGTATCTTCAGCAGTACCTATACCCAAGGTTTCTTCAGCTGCACCTGCACCCAAGCTCCACACTTGCATCATGGGAGTTTCTGACATTATTGGTACATAATGTCTTTTGTATGTAAATGTATCCAGCCTTATTTTGAAACAGTATCCTTTTCACTAAAATTTATATTAATGGTTGTTTCGGAAACAGGGTTCTTGTCATGCAATGCGGCTTAAGCGTCAGTTTATGAGTGGAATACGAAATGAGGATTTCACGTCAGCATTATATATATATATAGATTGTTAAAATTCGTCATACGATGTTGCTTAACTGGCCTGTGTGTCTAGAACGGAAGAGGAAAGAGATGGAAAACTGCAGATGTAAAAAAATTTTAGAGACATGATTCCCAATTTGAATTACCCCTGTTCTACTTGTAAGTCATCTGGAAGCGAACGAAGATTTCTTGAGGATAAACTGTAATTTCTTAAGGTAAACTCAACGTTTACAGGAATGTTTTATATAGTGGACAGTGGGATACATTCCATCTTGCTTCACAGAACCAAACTATCATCTTATTATATCATATCAAGTTTGTCTGTGATATGCCATGTCTTTTCTCCACCAGTAAAACTGATTGGCATCTTATAACTGAAACTATCGTGAGTATCCAGGCTTCGAAAAATATAGTAATGGATTTTCCCTGTCAAAAATCAATAAAAAGGAATTTACAAAACAACATCCAACACAATCCACCAGAAAGTATGTGAGGTAAGAAGTTACGATGAATTCATGCAAAGAGATAGCAGATAGCTTTCAATCGCGACGTAAAGACGCCCAGAATATTCTAGGCGAATGAATTCAATCATTATCCCAATAGTGTTTAGCGTAATAAGACAAAGTAATGAATAAGAGTGCCAAAGATTTTGGACACTACGTCCATATTTAGTTACAGGAGAACTGTACTCATTGCCAAAACTTTAGGAACTTATAGAGTGAGGGCGTTTGGTGGAATGTCTTTGACAAACTAGTGTAGTGGTAATAGCATGTGACATTGACTGAAATGGTCACACAACAAACAGGATCTAATAAATACGACAAGGCGAGCTATGTACACGTAAAACGTAGAACCCTTCGGCATATTGCTATAAGCTGTAAAGATAATTCACGATGTCAAACTTGAAACTATATCTGTTGTCATAAAATCGGCAGAGAGGAACCACTGCGCTATTTGTACAAGTCCACACAAGATGTACACCACAATAGAGGGTGCAATTTTAGATCCAAAGAAAGCAGATATAATTAAGATTTAGACCTATCTGTAATGGAAACCCTCATTGTAATATTATTTCAACAGGATTTACGATGGCAACGCTTTGTGAAATATTTATTTCAGTAAAAGCTATCCATAATTGTTTGCATGGCACATAAGGCACATGTCCTATTGCTATAATCCTGATAACTTCACGAGTTGTTACCATGCATTACCCGTGGAAGTACCTTTCCTATATCAGTTATCACGGTTTGGTAGGTCCGGTCTTGATGTTGGTGTGGGCGGGTGGGTTGTTTGGGCGGGTGTTTGGAGGGCAGTGGCTGAACCTTTTTAACCGCTAATCATTGGTAGCTTAAACGATCAGAGAGAGAAGCGTAGCAAAACTTAATTCCATTATTTTCTGTCAAAGCTATAACTTAATTTAAAGGGATCGTTTTTAAATGCCCTGCAAGCATGGCATCTGATTCAGTTTCATTTGTTGTAATATTCAACATGTTACCTTTGGGATGATTTCATGTCGTCAGTGTTACTCGGAAAGTATTATATCCATAAGGGTCCATAGGACCTTTAAATTTGTCTTCGTGAAATAAAATTTGCTGTGTTTCAGTAAATGTTTGTCATTTCAACCCTCAGTAAAATACTTACTTCATTAGTTGTTGCATTGTAACTCTTATTGAAAGAATTAAATCACCACTGTGTATAAATTATTACAACAGTTATTTGGAATGAGGTAATTTTTTAACAGCAAGAGTTGCAACAGGCCAAATTTGGAATCAGCACGAAATGGCGTTAAAGATGATGCGTGCTTTATTTTAAGGTGACCTGTACTTTTATGAAGCATTTAGGCCCAGTCTAATTACCATTAGGTAACTGTCCTCATTTCAAGTTGTCAGCTAAAAATCAATTCATTCATTACTAGAGAGAGAGCTTTAGTCAGTCGTGAAGACTGGCCGTAGGGCAGAAAGACACTCGAGGAGTCTAGTGAGTAGTGTCGATGTGAAACTGTATATAGTCTAATCTGTGTGGGTTAACCAGATCTGTTGTAGTGCCACGTGAACCTGCCAGCCCTGGATGAAGTAAGGCTGATCCGTCTTTGTAAGTATCACTGATTAACTCGCATCAGTTGTCAAAGTCGCCGAGTTAATGTTCCGTGTGTATTATGGCTTCTTTGAACTTTCTATATTTCATCATTATACAACGTGTATTGTACAGTAATAAATACCCTGTATTGCATGCAAGCATAAATTCCTTTTCTTGAAATACGTTCCAAGCAGCCGAAACCGTGGTGTAAGACGTAAAAACAACTCCTTAAATTAGTATATATAAACCAAGATGACGTTAATTGGATTATCTGCTTAAAATAAGTAAAGGATCCTAAATTATCAAAACATGGACCCAACAGTCCAAACCGAAATGTAAACAACTAGGAGGACATATAAGCTTAAATCAATACATGTGTCGATATCTTTTAACATAAATGGATTACCTGTTTAAAACTATGTAATTAATCCAAAGGTAGATTAGTTTGTACAAAGCTACAATTTTACTGTACTGTATACCCTCACTAACACTTCCGTACGGGTGAATGAGATCTTTGTCAATGAATTGATGTTCAGTAATCACTGTATTTTTGCTTGTGGCCATAGGGCACAGATAAAATACCTAGCAACAAGACCCTGACGTCATTTCACTGACGTCAAATGTTTCCTTCCCAATTTTCATAATGACGTCACACGAAAGAGTGCAACGTTACGATAAAAACTGATACATTATAACATTGTAGACGTAGCGCTACGATCGCCCTGCTTCACACTATATCGCCACCTCACTGTTTAAAGAATATGCCGCCTACCCATTGCGAGAGCTGATATAAAACACGTAAGTTATCACATCGGTCACGTCTAATAGAAGGCTAGCTTCTATCGAGAGCTTTGAACCGCTTTCAGAGTGAAGCTGTGGAACATATGTGATCATGTGTCCTGAAAACATATACTGTACATAATGTGTACTGAATATACACGAAGTATTGTACTTCACCTGATGTCTGATGTAATTTCAGAGGTCCTGTATTTTCCGGACCGCCTCGGTGACCTGGTGGTTAGAGCGCCAGCTCTACCACAAGGAGAAACAGCATATCTACACGCTAAGGATTCCTCGTCGTCATATAACTGAAAAAATTGTTGACCATCCATACGACGTAAAATCTAAGCATACTTATAGGTATGCATTTCATCTAAAGCCTGATATAACTACAGAGATGCTGTAATTGACCTTTTTTCTAGTGACACATTTTGCTCGATTCATGTTAATCCACTGTATAGGGTCATTTAAGAGTGTTTTGTGAAGTCTGATTAATTTCTTATCGAAAATACTGAGATGTTTGTACCAAAGGCTTAATGTGCTTCTAAAGATGTATTTCGACAGAGCAAAATTTAGGGCAATATCTCGTAATCAAAGTATGCTTAAGCCTTAATAGGCTGTAGGATATCATTGAATTATTGAATGCTTAGCATAAATTACAAACTGTGTACTTGCAATGTAAGTTGCAATGGACATGAAAATTGCAATGCGCCCATACCTTTTGCCCTCCACCCTTTCCAATAAGTTTAAAGACATGTAGAGTCAGGTATATTGAGTAAATATCATGGCTGTAACACCCTACCGTTTCGTAGAGATTTCAAATTATCATTCCGGGATTCACGATTATGACCATTTTCTTGATGCCTTTGCTTACGTACACGGCACTAACGGTTGACAGTTCGAAAGAAGATTTTAATATTTGACCGCGATAGACCTCTATATATATACATCCGGAGTGTGCGTCAGACAACGGCAGACCAATATATTACATGTAAAACACTCTATCCGTAAAGTTACAATTTCTGTTTTGTCAATGATAGTCTATGTAGCAGGTGTTGGAGTCACGCTGTCCGTTTATAACCACACCAGCTGCCCTCGGCTTCCACAAATTAGCCCACCTGTACAACACACCTGTAATCGATGCTAATGGCTGTAAAATGATGAACTTCCAGGCTAGGCCGAGGCGGTCGCCATTTGGCTGCCCATGTAAACGCCATTTAGCTTCGCACCCACTTCCTCCCTACGTTAACGGCCATTAGCACCTTGTTACTATGGAGTCCAACCGGTTGCTATGGAAATCTACTGTGTTGCTAGTTGAAGGCTGACAGAACCTAAAACCTGGGCACATTGTTTCAGACCAGCTCACCCATTGGACGCGCTGCATGTTTTTGCCAGGCCGCGTCTGCGCCGGCAAGTCACTTGCCTGTTAATAGGTACACTAAGGGGAGATTGGTCGAACTAGGCGACATACCTGCCAAGTCTGCCGTTTTCAAGGAAATACAAAATATTCTAGGTTATGCCATCATAGACACGTCCTCGTTCGGGTGAGTACTCATCGCCAGTCTTTCATGTCGGTAGTGCCATTAGTCAGCGGTAAAAACAGGTGTATATTACCGGTGCCATATATCTCAGTTAGAGTGCAGTCCGTGGAGAAATTCGTGTCACCTGACTCTCGTTTCTATTTACATGTTTATTATGTTTTTTGCATGATTAACCAGACATCCCATAGGCCTCTTGTCTAACATTATCTGTTACCCCTAAAACATTTAAAAAAATACAAAGCAAGTAATGACATCCAAATAAAAATTTAACATCTGTTTTGAAAGATGAAAAGAAAACATTTATCCTGAAATTCTATAGAAACTTTATGGCTGTCACGTGAATCTATGAAAGGCTATTCGAAGAAGACGTTGCAATTTTTTGACATTCCTTTCTTGATTTTAGGAACTTGTTGTTAACGCCCGAAAGCGGAGAAATGGAATAAAATCCGAATTAAGGAACTGGCGCTTAGGTGACCATTTATTTTTGCTGACATGTTAGCAAAGCTATAGATGTTAATTGCACTTGAATTTTGAGAGTTAAATTCATTTAGTTATGACCATAGTTGGTTTGTCAAGTTTTAGAACTTTTTTATTTTTTTATTTTTTAATATTTGCAATATGTAGCAAAACACGTTTTCATTCAGTTCTGAGCTTTTTCTTGAGTTAAACACGATGTCTGTGGGAGTCACTTTGATGTATGATTCATTGGTGACTTAAAAATCTCTAAGATGTGTTTTGATGGGTTCCACAAGCCTTTGCGTATTCTGCTCATTATATAACAAGCAGGAACATTTTTCATCTGAAGGGTTGCAATGTACTCGAGAAAGCGCCTTGAGGATTTGTAAGGAACTTAAGGACTTGTCATAGTTTCCATCGACAGTTTGTAAATTACACGGAAAAGTGTTATGGTTTTACCTGAAGGTTTGTAAGGTACTCGTGGAAGTGTTCATCCCGAGGGTTTGTAAGGTACTAGGTGAGGCGTCATGGTTTCATCCGAATGTTTATGAACTACTTATGGAAGTGTCATGATTTACCCCATAGGTTGGTAAGGTACTTGTGAAAGTGTCATGGTTTTCTCCGTTGGTTTGTAAGGCATTGGGGGAAATTTCATGGTTTCCTCCGAAGGCTTGTAAGTTACTTGGGGAAGTATCTGGGTTTCATGTGAAGGTTTGCAAGGGTTATGGTTTTATCCGAGGGATTGGTATCAGGGTTTCATCTGAAGATTTGTACTGTGCCTAGGGAAGGGTTATTTTTAGCTAACTTAATTAGTTTCTAAGGTACTTGGGAAAAGTGCCATGGTTTCTTCGAAGACGTATAAAATACTTATGGAAGTGTCATGGCTTCCTCCAAAGGTTTGTAAGATACTTGGAGAAGTGTCTTGGTTTCCTCCAAAGGTAAGTTACTTTAGAAAGTGTAATGGTTTCGTCCGAAGACTTGTAGGCTACATGGGAAAATTTAATGGTTTTTTTGCAAACGTTTGTAAGTTTCTTGGAAGAAATGTCATGGTTTCCTCCGATCGTTTGTAAGATACTTGAGGAAGTGCCACGGATTCCTGGGCTGGTTTGTAAGTCACGTGGGAATATGTGATGGTTTCCCGTACTGGATTCACCCCATAAACCTGAGTGCTGCCGTACGCTTGAAACTCTCTTGAAGAGTACCAAGACAAACACCATATGCTTAACAAATAATCGTATTAAATTACACAAATATTTTAAAATTTGTTTTAATAAATGCATGATCCACTATGGATAGCGTGTATGATGACAAATCATGCCCTCTGATATAACCGAAGATTCACGGGCTCTTGGTTACCTTGATGTGTCTGTGTGTTACGGTAGGTAGCGCACGACCTGTATGTGACGACAGCTAGCTCAAGATCTGTTCTTCCTTTCACCAGGACAGTAACAGTGAGATCATGACAAAATATGCCGTCTGATATAACCGAAGATTCACGGGCTGTTGGTTGTCTTGATGTCAGGGCAGCTAGTTCACGACCTGTTCTTCCTTTCACAGGACAATAACGGTGACTTATCACATTCCACAAATCGATGGCTTAACGTTAGGCTGGGACGGTTCTGATCCATTTGAATGTCAGATCTATTCATGTCGTGTCATCTGTGCACACCTCATCTTCGGTTTCCTTTATGAAGGGGTCAGAGTAATTTGAATCAGATAACATCAAACAGGTCTAAACAATCTTTACAACACACCCTCTTTCCTTTTGTTACACGCGTTCGTGTGCATGTTTAAGTTTGTCTGTCTTTCCTGTACGATATTACCGGACATTTTGCAGAATAACATTTTTTGTACGAAGTTATTAACTGCTGCTTCAGAAAGTAGTTTATAATGTATAAATCAGAGAGGAAGTCGTTTATAATCTCCTACAGGTAGTGGTATGTTAAAAATGTAACAGTATTACGGATGATCTTTACTGAAAAAATGTGTACACTCCTTTACGTAACGACAGTAGAAGGCAAAAGCGTAAACTATCGATCTTTGGAATCAATTGCTCCCGAGAGACATAAACGAACAGCGTGTTAAATCAAACTCATCCGGGTTACGTTTATACGGATCAGATAGAGGCGCAGTGAGTGATAATTTATCCGTAGAAAATACAGAAAAAATACATATTAGCCGAGAAAAGGCATGGTTTCGGTGTAGGTATATATGGGTTTATAGAATGGAATGAATGACTATTTCTACTAATAATTTTCTACCACTTCGGCAGAAATACAGCCATACAGTGTGGTGTGGTGTAAATGTCTGTTTGACAAACATTCTCAATCCTATAGATTTCTGAAAGCCACAACATTTACAGGCACAACTGTTTAATTATCTCATCGGTGTTTATTACCAAAGTTAGGAACGATTAGCTAAAGATCAACGGAAACGGGGGAAGTTGATTTGACCACGTAACCGCATTAGTTTTAGATTTCTTGTCTTCCCAGAGCGGATCAGTCATAGAAAGCAGCAACCGTGTGGAAACGAGAGGAGTGCTTGGGCCAACCAGTATCTCTGTATTCTCACAGTTGCTTACAGTCTCGCGCATGAACCCAGTTCTTTTTCCACAACATGGCACTAGCATCTAGCCTATGGACATGGAAAGTTAAACCATAGCCAATCTTTGACCAAACGTGACTCTTCATCCGATTACGATAAAAACTCCTTCAGTTGATAATGTTACCTGGTTAAGTGGGGCTGGTAACAACAGCCGAACAAACATTCCAGTGTTCTTAAGTCACGTATTGTCCGCCACTTGTCTCGGATCAATGCGGGCGGAAGGCCTACACTTCGCAGTCCCAGTTACTCTTCCAAGGACTGTTGACTAAAACTTCACCTCACTGGCGACAACTTGACCATTGTTGCCATTACAGTAATACTTGGCAACATCATGCGCCATATGTATCGCCCATACCCTTATTTGGGGTTCTAAACTGATTCGTCTTTCTGGCGTAGGTGGATGGTTTAGATCATCTTCTGGCTCCAAAATTTCCTCATAATCGTTACGTTAGATATATGAACAGTTGCCATACAAGCACAACTGAGATATATATTTTGATTACCTATTTATTTTACCTGACATGGTAGACGATTTGGATACTGCGCAAGATGTAATTCTTTCGCGAAGAAAATTCCTCGTGGCCTCTTGTCAACATTGAAGATCGCTTTTCTGTCAGAACTGCGTCCTAATTTCTAAAAGTATTTACTTTCTTTGGTCTTTGGTGGTTTGTGTTGAACGTTGTTTTGGAAATTGGTCTTGGGATTACTGCACCAGAGCGTCCATTATAGTTCACGGCCACGAATGTCAGATTCGAAGTCAATAGACCCTCAACCCATAAACCGGAGTGTCTTTATAACCGCTTAGATCCTCCACCCATAAATTGGATTGCTGTAATAACTGCCTAGATCCTCCACCCATAAACCGGAGTGTCTTTACAACCATCTAGATCCTCCACCCATAAACCGACGTGCCTTTATAACCACCTCCACCCTCCACCCATAAACTGAAGTGCCTTTATAATCGCCTAGGTCCTCCACCCATAAACTGGACGGCCATTATAACTGCCTAGACCTCTGCCAATAAACCTGGGTGCCGTTATAAAGTCTAGATCCTCCACTCATGCACCGAAGTGCCTTTATAATCGCCTAGATCCTCTCCCCATTAACTGGACTGCCGTTATAAAAGCCTAGATCCCCCACCCTTAAACCGGAGTGCTTTTACAATTGCCTAGATCCTCTACTCATAAACTGAACTGCTGCAATAACTGCCGAGATCCTCCGCCAATACACCTGAGTGCCGCTTTAAAAGCCTTGATCCTCCGCCCATAAACCTCAATGCCTCTCTAACCGCCTAGATCCTCCACCCATAAACCGGCGTGCCTTTATAAAGGTCTAAATCCCCTATCTGGACTGCTGTAATAACTGCCTAGATCCTCCGACCATAAACCGGAGTGCCGTCATAATCGTCCAGCTCCTGCTCCCATAATATGGCCTGTCGTTATAACTGCCTAGATTCCCCACCCATAAACTTGATTTCCGTTATAACAGGAAAATTCTTGAACAAGGCATTAAACAGAAATAAAGAAAACAACAAATAATTCATCTTTCATTGTCTTATCAAAACTGTCTGCCCGATTTGGTGTCAGCCTACATTAAAAATTAATTCATTTAGCGTTCCTATTGTGTATACAGTTCTGATGGCGGGATTGAGCTGTCATCGTAAAATTCAGTCTTAATGATAAATGTCCTGCGTTCATTACCATACATAATTGGACAGCAATACCTTGTCCCTTTCTGGTCATCCCTCACCAAATTCGACTTCAAAGTGATTCTGTGTGGCTGCGCTGATTCATCGCATATTATCTTTCTTTGTTGCAGTTGATACCCTTGATCTAATGTACATTGCTGAACTGTTCTTTAATCAGATCTGTCCAGAGTATTTCGCTCTTCAACTGCGTGACTTTATTACTTTTCGGATGACAAAAGTAGTAGCATGAAAGCTACACTGTCATGGCTGGCGTAATAATCTACATTTATGGATAGTATCTGAAGCAAAATCTCATGATCAGGTTTGTAGTTATGGCACTTCAAAGCGTCAAGAGGTGTAAGTGCATAGGAGATGTCATGAAAAGGAGGGTGGGCAGATTTAAATATTTTGGTCTCATTATCAGCATATATATATATTTATTTATTTTATGATTGCATATGAACGTCGGGTTTATGGGTGGAGGAAGCTAGGTTGAGCCCTGGCAGAAGAATCATACCTCACTTGGAACGTCATATAATGTACGTCCTGACTTTAAACCGCAGCCGAAAGAGCTGGGTTGAGATTGAAACTGTCAACTATAATTGGTCAATTGTTAAATAACTTCGCCGTGTCATTTTTTTCATTTTATTTTGTTCAAATCAGCCTCGCGCCAACATCGTTTAACTAGATTCAAACGAACTGAACATTCCACACGTAGTGGTAGTGGTCGTAAAAATGGTGGCTTTGAAGATAGAATACACTGGCCTGATTCATGGCAGCTAAAACAACACATACTGGACAGCGAAATCAACAAACGCTTTTTTAAAGTAGCTTTTTCTGATGATTTGTTATAATTACTTACAAAACCACCAAACCGTTTGTGATGTTATGCATGCTTAGTGCCATTATGATGGCGTAGTTAATGGATTGTCCTTGACAACAAACCTTACTTGATGTCATAGAGAGCTAAACACAAGGCCATCCTTGGGTGTCGGATAAACCATGGCACCACCCTTTCTGAAACAAGCAAATTATTGATCGCATTCTTTCATGAATATCCGCCAGCTTTTGATGAAGCACAGATTCTATCAGATGATGGATGCGACTAGACAATGAATGCCTACAAGTACAAGCAGATGCAAAGTCGACTACAGTTCACGTGTTGTGCGAAAATGTAATTGTTAGCTCGTTAAACACTGAAGAATACACCGTCCAGGGACTCGAAATTGCGTGCGCTGTATAAACTTCAACCAGGTGGATCAGACAAAGATGTCTGCCCGCGGGAAAGATAATTTTCTACTATTAAATATTCATGTCTTTGTGGAGGGTGGGTGGAGGGGACATTGGTTTGTAGTGGCTTTTCCCGTCCCACCGGGGCGATGCACGCTAGACAGAACTTTAGGTTGTTTGGACTCTGTAAATGATACTTATTAATTAAAAAGACACATATATATGTAATTATATAACTAATATATTGGTGTACTCTACTAAGGCTTATTCACTACACTACATGGGAAGAACTACTTGGTACAGCCTGGAATATCCTATTATAATGCTTCGTAATACTGTAACTTCGTTAAAACGGCGGATGCCAAGGGGGAGTAGTTCTGCGCGCATAATATACCAGGGATATGTATGGCGTAGACAACGAAACATAAGGTGGGAGACACTGTCCTTCACGAAACATTTCTCGCAGAGTCCTCTATCTTGGAGATTAAATCCTGACAAGTATAGATTGGTTGGTAGATGAACGGACAGGAGTCGAAATACTTGTACTTCGTCCTGGCGACAACTAAGCGACAGGTCATAGCGTAAGGTAACCAGTGATCATGGAAAAATCTCTCTTTGTTGGAGTTATCCCAATCCTCCTGCCAGATATCTATGAACTTTTGCTTTACTGAGCTAATTGCTTCTCTTAGCGATGGGGGCAACAGTGAGCGTTATGTCAGGCAACATAAGAGCAGTGCATCGCCTGTTTCTGAAACCGCTCTGGACAGGACTAAAAATGTTATGCTTATTCAAATACCACATCAGTCGGCTATTTATCATCTTCAGCATTTTACACAGAGTAACAGTGAGGGTAATAGGGCTATCTGACGAGGGAACATAGAGGTCTTTACCAGGCTTAGGTGTAGGGACTACAATAGTCTGCTTCCACGGTAAAGGAAGTTTTATATTAGGCAATATCGTATTGTATAAGAGAAGCAGAAATAGGACACATTGCTCCGGTAGATTACGTAACATAGGGCAGGCATCCCCTCCTCGGGAAGAATCCGAAGATGTTGAAATGGCCTGATTTAATTCCAGGAGAGAAAAATCATCATTAATTGGCGTATCCTCGGGCATAATATTAGTAAAGGGATGTAATTCTGCAATGTCTTCTTTGTGGGGAATGAAGTCTCGTGAGTAGTTGCGGGAGCTGGAGGCAAATGAAAAGCTATCAGCAAATACATTGCTTTTATCCGCATTAGTGACATTACTAACATCGATCTGGACAATAGTTGGCATAGAAACCAATCTACTTTTCCACTCATGGATCTAATCTGGGCCCACACGTATTTCAAAGGTGTGAGCTCTTTCAAATTAGAACAGAACAGATGCTCGTTATGTTTCTGACTACGCTTGATTGTACGCTGCGCTACGGCCTTTGCACTCTTCTATAAAATGATGTCTTTCTAAAGCCTTGTTCTACGTGCACGGTTTTTAACACACTTCCGTTCCTTGATTGCTCTAAAGCGATCTTCGTTCCACCAAGACACGGGCATTTTTTGGAAAGTTCCTCCTACTGACCTGAGGATAGCCATAGCGGCTGCTGTATTAATGACACTGACAGCATTATCATAAAATATATTTACATCATTATCAATGGATACGTCGGAGAAGGAATTCATACATTCTTTCTGGTAAACAGGCCAGTTGGCCAACTTCATTAACATGAGAGGTAACCTGACATGAGGCTAAGATAGGGAGGTGGTCGTTGCCACAGGGAGAAGTTACATCGACTGACCAGTCGAACAATAAGCTTATGTCTGATGAGCATAATGTGAGGTCAAGATGGAATACAATGTCTTAGTGGGGGATCTATTCGCGTGCCCGTCCTATCGTTAAGTACACAAATGTTGTAATCATCAATATACGGAGATGATTTTCTCATTACAGTTAGTGGTCACAGATCCCCAAATCAGACTGTGGGCATTAAAATCGCCGCATGGAATAACGATTAGCTAACAACAGACATCATGACGTTAAGATCGTCCCGTTCGACATGTTTGGAAGGTTTGTAGATGTTTACGATACTGACAGCAGGGTCATAAGACCTAGATATGTTAAAACACTGGGCTGAGATATTCTTAAGTTGAGGAATTTGAATTTCAGATGATGAAAGTCCATGTTTAAGTAACATGGAAACGCCTCCCTTATCCCTCATATGCCTGTCAACTCTACTACTAGAGTAACCGGGATAGGTAAAACTGAGGTGTGGCTTTAGGAAACATTCTTGTAAACATATGACATGTGGTGAAGGATTCATATTACAAATGTAGAATTTAAATTTTTGCCACTTGGACAAAAATCAGGTTCAGGTTAGTGAAATTATACATTATGAATGGGTGCTCCCCGCCAAACTGTTCAACATAGACGCTAGACGAGGAAAGTTGACCAGTTCAGGCCCCAAACGTGTCTGGGTGATGCAGAGTCTTTCTGAAACGAGGGTCTTATTGTCACTCAGGTTAAAGACTTATGGCAAAATTTCTGTAAATAAGGCAGTGATACGAGTGACCATATTAACACACAGATCTGTTAGTGTGGAGGAGGTGGATTCAGTTTGGGTTGAAGCGGACTTCAAAAGAGGTTTGAACCCAATCCGAGTTATGGGTTCGCCTTGTAACAGCACTCTTTCTACAGGACTCTCGGTGTACGGCTGCCTGTTTTCATACTGTACATTTTACAGGGCTTCAAGGAACGAGATCTTTTGCGTCACCCTGATGTATTGGACTCTGCCTATTTATTTCCGGTATGGACACCCGAGGTATGCTGACGAATGACCAGGAGAATCGCAGTTGACACATAGTGGCCTATCTAAACTGACACAATGCTCAAAGTCATGGTCGCCTGAACACCTCGGGCATCTTCGCTTACGGAAATAAGAAGCAGAAATATGTCCGTAGGCATGTCATTTGAAACAACGAAGGACAGGGGAGATGTATGGTTTAAGTGGAAAATTTCATAACCCAAAGTAACTTCCGTGGGCAGCTCCTCCAGGTCGAAGAGTCATAAAGTGCACGGTGTTTTATTTTTTTCTTTCTCTTATACATTCTTTCAACTTTTACACATTTACTTTTTTCAGAGCACCTAGAACGTCATCTTCTGTCAACTCTTCACCCATCCTGTATATAACTCCCCGAACAGACATGGCCGATGACTCGAGTCGCCATTGAACATCATTTCCCATATGTGTAGTTAAACTCAAACTTTTTTTCAGTTTGTGCAGGGCCCGAGCATATGACTAGTAGATCTTTGTTACCATACTTCTTGACTTCCTGGATATTATCTTTTGCTTGTTGTCTAGCTTAGATTGTAAAACCTAGATTGGTAGACCCCCCACCCCCACCCCAGGGAGGTGATAACGACATTGTGGTTATTGTGGTTATTTTCTTTTTCCATCTGAATTGCTACGTTCAACAGATACATCACAACTGAGTTTAGTTGTATAGCAAGTCTGCACGAATTCCAATGGGGTTTCCTCACCCCCATCGGGGTCGTCCATGTTAGCAACTTAAGCCTGGATAAATACAGAAATAAAGGTGTGCACGGACAACGGGAATTATTACGTAATGGCTGTTGCAAGAGAACGAAGGGGTCGCCCGGAGCTGCTCCTGGCTAGAGACAAAACAATAGGCGCTCTGTTAGTATGGCAGAGTGACGGTGCAAGTTTAGGCTTCTCAACAAGTGCAATACTACCGATATACGTAAGGTATAGCAAACTATAACCCTACTCTAAAGGAAGATTTCTCAACCGTTTTTAACATATAAATATTTCTTTTGAGAATCCCACAACCCGCTGTCTGTCTGATGAGACTTTGTATCCGTCTATATGTAAGAATCCACGTTCAAAGATATGCACTCACACACAGACACACACATCTAACAACACAACGAGAGAGTTGGGGTGGGAGAATATGGCCAAATGCTGGTAAGTATTGGCCTCAACTCCGATAAACAACCACAACTAAATATCAGAAGAAGTATCTACAAACATATGTGATAGAATGTATACAAGCTCAAATATATACACGACATATATACAGGGTTAGGTATTAGAAGAGAGATAGTGTAGAAATAACCTCAAAATAGGCTGACTCCCGATGCCATGTGTGCACTCCTCGAAGTGTAAAGCTGCAGTCATTCATGTCTTTGTGCATGTGGCAAATTATTTTATACGAGACAAAGATTTAAATCAAACTGAGGTGTTATACGACAGTGGATTTAGACCAATGTTGTTGGAATGTGCACTCGGTGGTACAAAAATTAGGCAGTCGAACATTTGTATCTTATTCCTTATTACGTTGCGCAAGTAGGCATTATCGACGAGAAACCGACAGCAGTCCGATTCAATCCGACATCAAACAGATTCAGAGATATGTCTCGAGTCGGAGTGCATTTCATGCGTTAAGCAAGCGAAGGCTCATTATAGCACATCCGGAAAGAAGGATTTAAACTCGGTAATTTGCAGCTGACAGATAATTCGATTATCCGACACTAACGGGTGTATGTTGATCAATACGTCTGCCTATGTTATAGGGTACATAGAGAAGGAGCATAATCCTCTAACAGAACACATATGATAACCTGATAAAGTCGGTTAATCTGTGGACCAGAAAGAACACTTGCTCATAAAATGTATGCACACGCTACTGATTTCTTTACACGGACAGATAATTAATGCATGTCGTTTGTTAATTACATAAAGGCTATGAATATTACAATTGCGGATATACGCTTTAGTACGCCCCGAGATGATATTATGTTTTATATGTGCATAACGTGCGCATTTGTTTCAAATTGTCATTATGAAACAAGAAGGAAAAATGTTTTAGTACGACCAAGCCGTGACGGCTGAGCAGGTGCGTGTGTATTTAGTAACCATGGCAGCTGCATGGCGACAGAGCTGCCGTCCACTTCTTTCTATTGGATGACTTATCTTTGATGCATTTGATGTAGAAATACAAGCCATCTGTCAGTGACTGAACCTTACAGGATGTAACCGTCGGGTTGGCTGTATGTACAGAATATCACTGGACAGGTTTGTTTGTCACCTATATATACACGCATGCAGAATATACCAGCTATGGGTTTGATGGACATACTGCTAAGTTTATCAGTCACTGTGAAATGTCTAAATTATTTATCGACATTACTTTGAAATGGTAATATTTATGTAAATATGTACGAGGTCAGCATGATGGTCGTCCCAATACTTAACCCATAGCCCTGGCTTACTTGGATTGCGTATGTTATCCATAATGACTCACACTAATAATGCGGGCAATCTAACAACTCGGCCGTGACCTATAACGTGAGCTAACGCCTTTTGATATATCTTAGATGTTTGAGTACGCTTCGATATATAGGGTGTTCAAATCAACCAGTTTCTAATGCTGTTATTTCATTAGATGACGCTTATTGAGTTTTGATATTGTCTCTGTAGTCATAGAGACAAACGACTGTGGTGTATACATAGATATTGGTTGTTTACTTGCAAATCGTATGGCTTCGCCACAGAGCCCACAACAATCTACGCTATCGTTTCATCATCATCGGCAATAGCAGCAAAAGACCAATATACGGTACCTCGGGATAAACACATCTCGTATTCTGTTTGACTCGGGTTCCCAGTCTTAAGCGTCATTCTTTCGTGTACATAACACTGAGTTACAATTATATGTATGTATGTGTATAGCCGGTATTAAGTCCGATGCCACTAGGTGTATATTTAATTAATATTTATAGATTTTCCCCAAGAGGGATTTATTGAAAGCGTATTGCCTTAATCATACCTGTCACCTTTTCACCATGCAGCAGTTCCCGTGTGGTCACTCTGTCCTGGCCTTGCTCCCATCCTGTGGTTGTTTTGTGTGGATTATTCTAGTACCTTAAACAGCCTTTGAAGATCAATTCCGCCAGATTAGTGTTGGGCTATACTGATATACTTTATGATCCATACCAGGCAGCCTTGCTTGATTCTGCTGAAGTCATGATTCTAGGGGACGTGAAGTCCCTGCTTCTGAAGCACTTACACACGAACGGCTGAAATAAAACCCAGGGGGCAGGATTTCACACTGTCGTCGCTGCACAGGTTTTGCTCTGTATGTTTTAGTGTTTAATATCTTCTTCTATATTCCGTCTGCTGTCTGCAGGATGAACCGATATCTTAAGGGTGGCCACGTGTACAACAGCTACAACCATGAGGCCGACCGCTAGAAACCGCCTTACATGAAGTACAAGGCCATGTAATATGAGGAGAAGATGCACCATGACGGAGTGGTTCAAGCCGTTTGTAGCCCGTTCTGGATCCCAGGTAAAATTAGCTCTTATATAAGCTCTCGTAACATTTTCCTTAGCTAATAGTATGACAGTAACCGTGATTTTCACGTAGGTCTACACAGAAGAACTTATTTATTTATTTATTTGATTGCGGTTTTACACCGTACCGGTACTCAAGAATATGTCTCTTTATACGACTTTGACAAGAATTATGGTGGGATTAAACCGAGCAGAGCCCGGAGAAATCCACGACTATCCGCAGATTTCTAGCACACCTTTCAGTGGCGACTTTCCGCAAACTAGCAGCCACCACATATAGAAGAGCTTACATTGTTTTTAAATATATGTAAGTTTTGTTAATAGACAATGGTTACAATAAAGTAGGATACCAAGGGAATCACCGAATGGGTGATTGTAGCCACATCTGTTGACTGCAGCTTAAGACCTGATCCCAAAAGTTAGTATAAGCTGAATCATACAGGTTTATGAGGCTTAATCTATTATTTGGCACTCGATCTTAAGAAATATCGAAATGTTTGAGAAGCCTTGTAATATAGCCACAGTTATGTTACACCCCACGTATTTTGAACTTATAATCTGTGTTTTTCTTCCCGTCAGCCTTACTGGTTCTAGTCATGGCGCCACCTTCTTATACAGGTAAAAAATCGTTCAACGTTTTGTAATATCAATCCCACAAAACCCGTACTTTATAGTGTTCTCTGACTCGCGGAAATCTGTCTGGAACGATCACATTTAAACAGTGTGATTTAGGTTAACGACGTGCAGAATTCAGCAAAATCGGAAACTTAACTGTCATTCTGTTTCAGTCGAAATGAACAATTTGTATGAAATTGAGCTTGTTGTGTTATCCTTCGACCAATGCCTTTCTCGATGACGCCATAACACAATTCGCACCGTGTGAGTGCAGCTTTGCGGGATGGGCAGAAACAAGTGTAGTTTCTCAAGATCGCAGCAGTATGCTAAAAAACTAACACGAGAAAACATATGTTGCTAAGATGGAGGTGTTAAGTATCGTCTTTGCAAATATTGTCTTCGTTTTCAACGCAAATTCTTTGTATGTCTACTATAACTACATTGAAAAACAGGTGAGTTTGCAAATAGAGCTATACGTGTAACCAAATTACATGTAGATCTAATGTTCTCAGCTACAGAGGTATGTGTATAATTCCAAAAACACAGTTAAACGTTTGCTAATTGTTCTGAAGTTATCACACGGTGAAATCTTCAACAAAATTTAATTCCAAGTGGCAATCATGTTTTCTGAATCCTGTGTTATTTAAAGTGTTAGCATTGTTGTTTCGGATGAACGTGTTATTCATTGTCGGTGTATCGTTCTTTGCCCATTGGCACGTGGTAAGACATACATCGCATATCCGCCGCAGTTTACCTCGTGGCGTGTTGGGTCGAAGGCATTAAAGTCTTAGTGCGGTCATCTTTTGTCCTTCGGATATATCGAAAACTTACTGTTTGATGCGCGACTGTTTGGCCCATAGGACAGCATTAAGTTAGTCAAGCCGTGTATACATTTCTAGATCCATTATTCCTCAGTTCTGAGTAAATTGCCAGTTGAAACAAACAGATTGCCTTGATATTTCTGCGGGGCAAAATGTATGCTCTGATCTCTCACGGTGCACGTTTTTATCGCATAAAAACAAAATGGATCGAGTAACACGAAACTGTCAACAAGTTGTGCTGCACGCTAAGTTGGTAACATCCCCGTCGACCCTTAGGTGAATTTGCTTGGAAGATTTCTAGGGTGTAACTGAAGGTCATGGCATCTTTTCTTCGTCCGTCTGTTCGTTTGTCCATCCGTTTGTTCGTGTACCTCAGGCATATTGACTATATGTATATTTATCTTGAAAAACAGTTCGATCTGTGCATTTTCAAATGAAAGGGTCCTTAACCAGTAGGAAAGAAGAGCTCTTTCCATTTATTATTGTCTAGCACAGCCCTCTTTCCGCAAGCTTTTCCCTCTGTGTGATCGCGTTGAAAACACACATTGTGCGACTGCGTCTAAGCCAACAGTCTTTGTTTCCTTTTCATGAACGCTGGCCAGCATGGTGGCTTGACGGGGTTGATGAAGATTAGAGTATTCCAATAGAGTGGGCGACATGAGAGCTTGTTTTCCTTTGGTTTGAGTTGCTCGTACTTTAACACTCGCCATGTGGCCATTTTTGCTATTAACTTGTCTGTGACATTGCTCGGCTCATATAAGCTCATATAAGTGTGTGACAATTATCCTGTCTTTGAATCATCGATCTATCCCTCTAACTAGCTCGTCTGACACTAAGTTAGAGAAGGCAACTTTTCTATATGAATGCAAGTCGCCAAGAATGAAAGGATAACCTCCATCTGTCTTTTGTCCAATGTAAAATGATTAGACGTTCCATATTCTAAAGGAACGTTAAGCATGTAGACAGCTGGGCATGCAGATTTGACATATTTCTAAAATATATTCTGTCCAGCTGATTTTATTCATTATATTTTGCTTTATTGAAACAAATCTGCAAGCTTTTATATGGACGAATCAGTGAACTGTTTGTAATAATATAAGTGATCAAAAGTGATAGTATAACAGTTATCTTGACTTTTTAACTTATTTTTCTGTATCTCTTCAGGGTTTGGTTAATTCATGTAGTTTGTTTTACAGCTTTAGGTAACGTCCCGGATACAAATGGTCGGGAATTCCTCCTTACCGCCTTTGACATTGAGCCGAGCCGCAGTGTTACTCTCGAGGTCATTCCTCAGGTACCAGATGCCACCCACATTAGTTTGTCTACCCCGGGCTCAAGCCACGACCTGGATGTTTCCTGTGTTACCGAACCTAGAAAGTCTACCTTCATTACACTGCCCTCTGATGTACTGCTCCAGACAGACGGCATCGGAAATAAAGGTATAGTAGAATCAGTCCTGACTGTACCGATAGACATCACATGTGGTATTTCGCTCCCCTTGATCTATGCATCAAGTAATCAAACTTGCCACAGGTTGCCAAAATTAACTACTCGCTGTTGCCTTTGCTTGCAGGTGTGCTGGTAACAACTTCGGCTGATGTCAGTATCGTAATGGCTTACGGTAATTACTCGGACACATGCCTCGTCTTGCCCCTGGATGTCTTAAGTACTGATTACTCTTTACTGTTGGGCGCTTCGGACCCTCAGGTCATATCGATGGTTGCCATCGGCGCCTCCTTTACTAACACTACTGTCAACATTTCCGGGGACGCAGCTTTGACTTCCGGACTATCGTCAGGGACTTACCTGGAAGACGGCGAAACTCTACAACTTCAGCTGGCTGCTTTTCAGACGTTTCTGCTGCAGGGCGTGAGGAACCCGAGCGGCCTAACCGTGAAGTCAGATGAGCCCGTGGCCGTTTGGGTGGGCCAATTGGTGGACAACACTTCAACCAAGCAATTTGTTTCTGAGATGGTGCTACCTGTTAATACCTGGGGCAAAAAGTTTGTGCTCGTTCCCCCCAGTAATGAGTCAGATTTTTCAGCTAGGATTATCGGTAGGTCTGGCATAATTTTTTTTGTTGATTTGTGTGTTTTTGTTTTCATTCACAAACTATCCTTTACGACAGCTCCATTCGCTTGTCACATGAATCTGAACGCCATTTCTTGAGCACACGGAGCCCTCAGTCATCTGCTGAAAACCACTTTTCCTTTTTCTTTTCGTTTTATTTTCGGTCTTCATAAATATGCGATCGTCTACAAAGGCACTTAGATCTAAGCCTAGTTACTATATATTTTTTTTTCGTCTACTGGACAACATATCTTGTATGCTGTGGTCACATCCTGCCAAACACAGAGCTAACCGTCTAAGTAAAATAGTCTCCAGGACAAGTGTAAATCACCTTTTCTCACTGTTTTAAAATCTGGGCGTTATTTTCTATCACGTCCTTGACAACTTTGTCTTGACTGCAGTTTTTTGCACTAAAATTGCGCCCCACCTTTAAGCACATCTATTTCAACACTAAGATCTTTCGTGGACCTTCATGACAGAAACTGAAAGTATGAATTTAAATTCAAACTTACGTCCAGATTAATACAGGAAGTTAAGAGTAAGTCTGACTCAAGTCAGCTTCGTGATCCTGGGGCCTGGTGCTTAATGTATGTATAAAAGTACTAAATATATGTATATGCCCAGATTTTAAATTATTCACCGAAGATGTGACCATCCAAACGGGAAAGTATGAAGGGTTGGCCTCCTGCACAGTGACGCTACATTTAAAAACGCGTACGTACATGATTTGTGATATTGTTGATGAAGAATGTTTGCTCTCAATTACACAAACGGTTTATCCACTCGTGCATATGTATGCAATTGTTAACATCTCGGATTTCATGTTTATAAATAAGTTCACAATTGTGGACATAAACTGACGTTACCGAGGCAAAACTACCGGTTTTACTTGACTGTTTTCTATTTCACACCGAACACTCTGAATATCAACGCTACTAAGTATTGTGTGCAGTATTTTAACACCGAGACGAAGACAGTTGGAATTTGTTTAATGTCATAAACGTCAGTAAATCTTTTTTGTATATAATTCTGCTAGACCATTAAAACGGCTAAGGCGAGCTTAACATTGAAAATGCGGCAAAGAGACTCTCAAAAAGATACACACAGGTTGCCATTCAGCCTGCAATCAGACATTACTAAATAGGCTACGCGATGCGCTTAGATTTCATATTGAAATTTCATTGGTCAGATGAAAGATCCACGCGCTGAAGTGAAACTGTACGTTGACATGGCAACCACCGAACAGATTGTTGTTCAACAAACAACAAATGGGCCAGGAAGCAAAAAAGTGGACTATGTCTCTGACGTACATGGCAAAATACACACCAATCCATCTCGAATAACCCACTATATACAGCTAGGGAGGGAACGAGGAGATAAAAAAATAATAATGCTAGGTTTCCAAGCGCTTAATTAGAAGAGTTAAATAAAATTGCAGCCTCTTGCTTCACCATCTTTTTCACAAATCATCTGAAACACTAAAGAAGATTGGCCTTTTGGTATAACAATGCAAAGTAATGACTTCCAATTCGATGATTATATGGCTAAAGAACAATGATGGGCTTTATCTTTCCCTTCGGCTGAATGACTTGGTCGTGGTCTAGAGACAAATGACCTTATCCGAATTACCGGTAATTAACTGCGTCACATCGACCTCGTCAAACGTATGTAATTGTGAAATTTTCCTCTCCGAAACTATTGACCCTGTATAGTGCGTATGTTCATTTTGGTTCAATCTAAATGGTTGGATTGCTTAGAGGCGTCTTAGGTGAAACTTACCTTGCTCTTTAAGATGTGAGAAAGTGATTTGGCAGCCTACATATTTCTACTTTATCTCAATAACCCAGGTCAATTGTGGATGGAGGGGGGGGGGGCATTATATTCCAAAGACGTTCTGATTCCAGCCTGAAATCAGGTTTCCAGGCGAAACCAGCTTGTAAATGCGTTTGAAGAAGCATTCTGACATTCTTTGATTCCCTTTGACAAAGAAAAGAACATATACCGTTGAACATACAGTGTAAGCTATAAGCGTACACTTGGCCCGTGTAAATTGTGACTTGGCCCGTTTAAAAATGTATATTTTGCATTATATTGAGTGTGTATCGGTTTTCTGCTTTGGTGGGGCGATCAATGTGTGGTGATCTAGTAACCCGCGGGTGTTTAGGGTCCGGTCGGGTCAAGACTGGCTCTCTGAGCAGGGCGGAAACCATGGCCATGCCATCACCTCAAGGCCATAGTCAGCATTATAGATTTTTATGAACAAAAATGATCCTTTACCGCTGTGTTGAATAGCAAGGCACTGCGTGTACAGACTAATTAAACTGTTGTTACTTATCGACGTTTTCCTAAACATTTATCTCTACATATAGCTTAGTAAATAGTTACTCTAGTAGACGTGGAGGACATTCTTTACCATCTCCCCGTATAGTTCCTGTACACTGTACAGGCCGCCGGTGATGTGAAAATCTCTATTTACTTTGTGCCTAGGCGGGTCCGCCATATGTTAACATATGTCACTCAGCGTGAAATGTACGAGTCTGTGATGCGTGCAATTTCCGCTCATCTTTTATGGGGGATTTCCAAGTACCGATGTATTAAAGCCAAAATCCGTTTGTAATCTGCGCGGTGCACTATATGTTGCTGGATACTTACCCGAAATGTATTGATTAAGCAATTCGGTTTGCAGTACACGGCGTGTACACAGTGGTTATGGATACTTCATCTCGGTAAATTAATCCATTCTGCCAAAATACATAAACAAACAAGTAAATACAGCAGCGTATTTTGATGGCTGGAATCAAACGGATCGGTAGGATAAAGACAGATTCATACCGGTGAATATTCCCATTCTGACTCCCTCTAGTTTTCTGTTGATGACGTCGTCCACAGTGGTCTAACAGGGATGCAGGTCGGTAATCATCGTGGCTGACTTTCAGCCAGTAACCATCATGGCCGCTAATTCATGATTCCTGAAGAACAGCCTTTAGCTGCAGTTGCGTAACTATGTGAGAGTTCCAGCCACGTCTAGTGAATTGCGACTGACGGCACTGCATTTTTTTGCCTCATTTTACTTAAGGTCAGTGAGAAACGTGATTCAAGCCGCCAATCGGAAAACGTTACACTAAGTCAAATTCCCATGGACCTATCTCATTAATATAATTCGTGAGTTTGTAAGTTACTACTATGAAAGTATTTACATAGACAGATAGTATAAAATCCTAACTGAGGTACATTTTAAGAAGCGGTATATTTCACCACATCCACGATTGACCAGTTGCCACTTATTATACCGTCATCGCTGGGCTGAATTTACTCACTTTGCTGCGCTTTTTTTTTCTTGTCTTTAATATTGTATATGCGCATATACCAGGCTTGTTCTGGTTAGGTAAGAGTCCCCGAGGGATGGTCACTTATCATTGCTTTCATGCCCATGTTTATTAAATGTGATGACAACAAACACCTTGAGTAATTCTATATCAATTTATGATATCCAATAAATTGCGATTAACATCACCATATTTTTTCTTGAAGTCGTGCAGGTAGGGGGCGTACATTTTGCTACTATTTAAACCAAACCGTGAGCAATTAGAATAAATTTCTAGGGTAACTCTGCAAGAGGCCGCTTTTCAGTGTTGAAAAAATAACCTAAACAACAACGGTTAAAAAAATGAATGCATAACTTCAAATGTTGAAAAAGTTTTTGATATTAAGTTGTTTATGAACCCTGTTTAACACTGCAAATTTTACCGCTCTCAGATAGAGACAAGATAGTGTCAGATAACATAACGATAATCATAGCTTAATGGTAAGCCCTAGCTTCATTGAATTTTGATGAGAATCACGTCTTTGTAGGTATGACGGTGATCTATATTGACCAGAGGATTGGTCCACAAAGGGGCATAGAACAATCGGTGTTTCACCCGTGACAATTCCTGATGAGGAAAGCTTCTATAAATTATTTCCAGTACAACGTCACTGCAATACACTGTGAACGCCAGAGAGGCTTTGGGACCTCTGTTAGGATAATATGTACACCGCTCTAATTAATTAAACGCATCTTCAAATAAACAGCGGCTATCCGTTGCGTGGACATATTTAGAAAACATGAGAGAAGGTAAGTGTGGTGTGTTATATGCAATTATAATTACAATGACTAAAAGGGCCCTTCGTCTCTTTGTTGTCACGCATGCTCCCAAATCATTACCTAGAATGTCGGCAGGTAGTAATTATAACTGATGCTACAAAATATCCGTTAACGACGGTCATGGAATTGAAATATTTAATTAACCTTCGTCATGTCACCTTCACCGTATCAGTTTACATGTCGTGTGGGGTTCCACTTGATTAGATCGTGTTACGTTCACGCTGACAAGACAGGTTAGGTATTACACTCGCCCGAAGCCTTTGATTCTAGGTTAAGGTGTTGGTTATTACGAAGGGAAACACAATGTGCTATTTGTTAGGTTATCTGCGATCGACAGGGTATTGTAAACAACCATTTGGCGTCCATCCACTGCCATCCCTTCTTGTTGTTTATCACAACGCAATACCCCCTGCGTCATTACCAGTGTTTCCCGTGATTGGGCTTACGATAACGCGTTATGTCACCATTTCTTTCATTACCAATGTCAGAATGGTTGAATTGGTTGAACACTATGCACTATACCTCCTTCCCTCGCTTTCATTGTTGTATTTTCAGTGGTTAAAGATGTATGATAACATGACTTCTATCATTTCTTCAGTTGCCATTCATATAATTTTCTGGTTGAATATTGTTTGTTACATTCCGTATGTTTCAGACCTGTTTGCGGTGGTTAACTTTTAAACATGCTATGTCTTCATTTCTTTCATTGTCATCTTTATAGTGCTTTGGTTGAAGAGCGTTCACAGTATGGCTGATGATTACACACTTGCTGGATTGCATGATGCTTTCGTTGAAGAAGGAGCGTGTATTATATTTTCATCTGGTTCATATATAGCATTTTGGAAGGGCTTTGGTTCTTGTTTACAGGAAAACGGGAAACTGCCTTTTACTGTTTCATCCTAACATTTGAGCATACGATTTGTTTTATACACATGAACCGTGATTTTGTTGGAAATAGAGTGTCCGGCAGAATTAGTTTCATTGTAATTTTTGGGCATTATAATGGAGTTTACATTTCTCTCTATTTCGTATCATGCCATTTTTCTGTATAATTGATTTAGTATGTTAACTTATCATTTGAATGTGGGGGGTGGGGGTGGGGGTGTTAGCGCGCCAGCGCGGCATTATGGCCTCGTGCCTCTTACCAATGCGGACGCTGTGAGGTCATGTGCAGCTCATGCTAGCTTCCTCCCCCGCCGTATGTGGGAAGGTCCGCCACAATCTGCGCAGGTTTCCTCCGCTCTCTGTCCGGTTTCCTTAATCTATAATGCTGTCCGGCTTCGTATAAGTGAAATATTCTTGAGTAAGGCGTAAAACATCTATCAAATAAATAAATAAATAAATAAATAAATAAATGTCATTTGATAGTTGGAGAAAAGCGTTTCAGCGTGTCTTTTTTCTTATATAAAACAACGCCGTTTATTACCGGATACATTCTTCAGTTTGTCCTGTTCCCCTGACATTTGTATTTTTAATTGAAATACTTGGCTGTACATTTCCCGTTGTGTTTGTGGTGTGGTTACCTTATATGCACAGAACCTGTATGGCGTTCTTTTGATCAGTTTTTGTGTCTGTTTCAGTGAGGAGTAACAGTACCCTGACGGTCCAGTCCACAGACGGCGTTGCCACGCATGTGATAACACCATTGACGCCACTGACGTTGTCCTTTTACCAGCAGTCATTCGTGTACTTCAGCGCCAGCACGAGTGCCCTAGTGCTACAGACCGGCTTGTCCCGTCCGCCAGACGGCAGCACTTCTCAGAGTCAGATGTTTTTCGTACCGCCAGTGGAGCAATACTTGAACCATTATACATTCGCCTGGAACAATTCTTGTAGCCGGATTTGTCTGAGAGCAATCAATCCGTCGCGGGGTACTGAAGGCTTCCTACTCAATGGTCAGAAATTCTCCTTAACAAGTGTTTTATCCTTTTTTGTGGAACAAGAAAGTTACACGATCATCTCGGCCGATTCCATAGCGAATGGTTTTCATGACTTAGACCATGCCGTCCCCACCCGTTCGTTTTGTGCCTACGCAAGTTACCAAAGTGAATACGGTTTCCGTCCACTGGGAATGCGCATGACAAGTTTGTACGACGCCTGTTTTCGGAAGCCAGCGACCGACGGCGGGCTTGGAGATGGACTGGATAACGACTGTGATGGGGCGGTTGATGAAGAACTGCTGAACGGAAGAGACGATGACGGAGACGGCTTGGTGGATGAAGACACTGCCGAATACGAATTAAAAGTGGCACTTGTGGGCTCAGGTGGCGACAGCGAAAACAGTGATAACACGTCCGCGGGCGTCGACAGCAACATTATTGCTGTGATCGTGTCTCTTACCGTGGCCATCGGCGCCATATTGCTTTTGATTGGGAGTTGTCTTCTGCATGACTTCCTCAAGCGGAGGCGGGGCATCCGGAGCACGCGCATCACACCGTTTGTGTCTTAGCCATAAACCGTCCCCCCATTCGATCAGGTCGGTGATTGTGCCTATATACCATTTTTTTTTCCAAAAAAAATCTTCGCTGTGAACAAAATTGGACAGCCTTTTAGTAACATTTGATGATAGTTTGTGACTTGCAGACGGTTCAGATTGAAAGTCTTTGCCTTCCCTGATTTTTTAAAATATTAAGAAATAATGGTAAGTAATTGTGGATCGCCCATGTACATCATCAGATTGCGCAAAAAAAAAAAATGAAAGTGTATACTGACATCTTCCCGAATGCCCTTCTGGTGAAATGAGTATGTATATAAATTAATATAAATTATATAACTAGAGATTCAGTCCATGATTACCTCCCCCCACCCCTCCCTCGTGCCCCCCAAAATAGATGACTTTCGCGGAAAAGATTTACTGAATGGTTGAAGACAAATGAAAAGAACAGGAATTCTTTACCGAATTTTGATGTCAAAGTTTTAAATCTACAACATGGTGTATAATGTATGAGCCTTGAGGTGGCAATATTTTGTCAATAACTAGTCCGAGAAACAGTTGGAAAATTTCACAACACCAACTTCCATACAAGCTAACACCAACACCTCGCCCCCTGACCACCGGGACTGGCACACAAAATACATCCTCTTGGCAATTTAGTGTATCTCTGTCGCACAAGGACATGCTTTAAAAGACCAGCGTATTTGCCTGAGAGCATCACACTGACCACCGATTTGCCAACATTTACTTCCCTACCCACCCATTTATCAAGTTTTGTTACTCGCCGATTGCCTGTAGCACAATGACAACCTTTACAAGATCCTCGTATTTGACTCAGAGGGTCACATTCGCCACAGATTTACCATCAGTGTACCACGAAGAACCGCCGTTGACAATGACAAACATGCGCATTTGCCTTATACAGTCAATAAAAAAGATCTACACAAGGTAACACCAAAACAGGGACGGAAGTGTGACACTAACCTCCGTAACACGTCACTGAAAACCTTCATAGGGACATCATATAGACTTCTGACAGAGTAAAATTCCATCACTATCTCACCACTGACCGCCTAGTTTTCTTCGACACCCTGACAACTTTACCAGACGACAGTGTATCACCGGTTACCACCCTAGTTTCATCAACCACCGACCAATGAGCTACGACACCCTGACAGCCTTTACCAGAGCGCAGTACATCACCGGTTACCACCCTAGCCTCACCACCGACCGACCAATGAGCTGTGGCGCCCTGATAGCCTTTACCAGAGCGCAGTACATCACCGGTTACCACCCTAGCCTCACCACCGACCGACCAATGAGCTGTGGCGCCCTGATAGCCTTTACCAGAGCGCATTACATCACCGATTACTACCCTAGCCTCACCACTGACGGCCTAAATTGCTATGACATTGTGACACACAACAAATAACGTATATGATATGAATATGATATGTTGCTCTTTTCGGGATTCCGCCTAGGAAAGAAGTCGATAGCCATGTGATACGTGTTCGTGTTCAAGAAACTGGGTTCCTTTAGGCTTACATTGCTTGTAAATACTATACTCATTGGAGTGTATGCAAATTGGGGTTGGGGCGGGAAACGCGGGGCCCGATGATACGGTTGTTATAAATGGTGTACCTTTAGTACTGTTGGCAGGAGTCGTGAAGCACTGCTTGTAAATACTGCACTTAGAGGAGTGTAACCAGAGTGTTGTTGTTCAAGGGGGGGGGGAGGAGCTCAATGTTATCGCTGCTATAAATGGTGTACCTTTAGTACTGTTGGCAGGAATCGTGAAGCACTGCTTGTAAATACTGTACTTAGAGGAGTGTATTCGGAGTGTTTTTGTTGGGGGGGGGGCATGATACAGCTGTTATAAATGATGTACCTTTAGCACTGTGAGCAGGATTCGTGAAGCACTGCTTGTAAATACTGTACTCAGAGGCGTGTAATCAGAATGTGGTTATTGGGTGGGAGAGTGGGGTTGTTGAGTGGGGTTGTTGGGTGGGTGAATGGGGGGGGGGATGATACGCCTGTTATAAATGGTATACCTTTAGCACTGTAGGCAGGAGACATGAAGCATTGCTAATAAATACTGTACTTGGAGGAGTGTAATCTGAGTGGGGTAGTTGGGGGAGGGAAGCACTGCTTATATATACTGTACTTAGACGAGGGTAATCAGAGCGGGGTTGTTGTTAGGGAGGGGAGGGGGCTCCATGGTACAGCTGTTATAAATGCTGTTCCTGTAGTACATATAAATAGGACATATGATGCAGCCTCTGTCTCCATCGTGGAGATTTCACGTTTGAGAACAGGTATCCGTCCAGCACACACGGCCAGGTTTTACTCACAGATTTCCTGTACATTCCATTAATGGGCTATACTTCTTTTACAGTTCGCCTTAAAGAACCTATGAAAGGCATTTCAGGTTGTATGTTTCACCCATCAGGTTTTGGAATAGATGTACAGGTTTCTAACATATACCGGAGATTTATATTTTATCACTTTGTTGTTTAAAGACGCTGTATACGTTATAAATGTTATAGGTTGATCTGACAAGGGCCAAAATATCATGGCTTGATATGACATAAAACAAATATGTGTACTATTATCAACTATTTTAATGTGTTTGTCTTGTCGCATAATAAAAGATATTCATGATTATGAGTGGTCGTCCCTTGCATTCATTGATCGAGAAAGTTTTGGCAAACTGATAATGCCATTTGTTCAGTTAACAAAATTACTAGTGCTTCGATATGATGAAAACATCGGGAGTTTAACAGTATCGGTATAAGAAAAAAAATGAACGGCCACTGTATTGTTCGAAATTGCTTTAACATTTCTTTAAAACAAGTAAAAAGTTAATATGTGCTGCACGATGTCTCTTATACAGGCGTATTGTTCGAACTTGTTTTCTGTAAATGTATTACTGACGACTGCAATGATCTGTCACATGCTGGACTGTGTCGAATGTGACGCGTATCTGATAGCCGGCATCTAACACCTCATCACGTGACCGATTCATTTTCTGCGTCGCCAGTGTGAAACATTTGATCGCATATTATTTAAATGCAATGATCGTAAGTGGACCCAGTCAATGGGACAGCCGTGCTTATATAGGTCGGTTGGTGGAAACATTTGTTGAATTTTGATTATTTCTAATATCAGTGTTGGATTAATAACCATATACGTGACCTCCGGCCTGCTGTTCTAAGTTAAGACGAACCCTGAGACTGGTATTGCTTTTCATTCGGTGGATAACTTAACTGCGACATGCTTTCGAAGTGAACTCCTAATATCTACCTATTAAAGTAGCTTGCTTTATTACTGAAAGCCGTTGACAATGGAGATTGGATTTTGATTGAAGCTCAGAAGCTCGGTTAACTTTCATCCTTCTCTTCCAATATCAGAGCTATTGTGCTCACAGCGGCAAGATAGATTCTTCGATGCATTTGCATGGGCGTAAGGAGCAAAAGAAAGGTGTGCGTTGGTGGGGGTGGGGGCTGCGGGGTCTCTATCCCACCCAATCAGGCGAGAGCCAGAAGCCACCAAGACCTGAGAGGCTCTGGGCTCCTAAGTATAACCATACACGCGTTTGAGCGTTTTGGGAGGACCAAAAAACAAACAAAAAAAACCCCCCAAAAAACAAACAAACAAACAAAAATACCAAAAAGAAAAAAATACCAAAAAAAAAAAAAAAATAAAAACAAAAAAAAAGAAAAAAACATACGCGCATTCTGTTACAAATTTATAGCGGATTGTTTCTATACTTTATATAATTACCGTAAACCACAAATATACGCCTGAAACACGGACTATGTGTATTGCAAACAACACGTGCGCTTGAAATGAACAATGTTTATTAAATATGACAACTGTCTAGAATCAATTGGTTAAAAAAAATGCATTTAGGGCGTCAGTTTTGCAAAACTGAAATAAAATGTAAATATAAGACGTTCACTAGAAATTATTTCTTTGTTGAAAAACATCTTCATCTTAATATCCTGATCCAGCAAAGTGTATGTATATATATATATATATATATATATATATATATATATATATATATATCAATCCATAAATCGAGACCGGGAATTAATATCCAACATTATGATACACGGTACTGTCGATAGTCTAAAGTTTGGTGAGGGTCAGTTTATATAAGCAACGGAGATAATTTGACGGTTTTGCGAGGATTTCTCGAGATAGACGTTAAATCCTAGGTTACAACATTGCAAAAATTCCAGGAAGGCCTCCGTGGCCAAGTGGTTAGCATGCTGCAACTGGCACACTTCATCTCCGGTTGATACTTGGAAAGGCAGCAATGTATGGATGGTTGTGGATTTCCCAGGATCTCTGGATGGTTACCTCCCACTATAATGCTGGTCGTCGTCGTATAAGTAAATGAAATGTTCTTGAAAAATAAATGATAAATTCCAGTGAGGCTAGCCTTGAATATTTTGGGTAGCACATTAATGTGATTAGGTGGAAAAACTGGGGACCATTAAAGAAGTGAGTACCGCCCACCTCTGCCCCCCCCCCCCCGATACTTCGAAGCGAGGGAATGCTACTACGAAGTCAAGGAACGATACTGCGAAGCGATGGAGAGATCCTGCCAAGCACTATCGTTTCCTCGCTTTGGAGTATCGTTCAATCGCTTCGTTCCGTCGTCGGGCGATGTGATCTTTCCCGGTTTCCAAAGTAATGTTAAAAGGTAGACAATCCACAAGGCGTTCGGTGGAATACACTGACCACATTTTTGTGATAATCCGATTTAAATAGCCATTAAAAAATTTATAACATAGACATCTTTATAAGAAGAACAGTAAACAAAATTAACTGAGGTTAATGAACTGGAGGAATGAGGCGAGGCAGTGAAGAAACAGTGTTCTCTCCATAAACTATTAAGCATGAATAATTCACTCAAGTTATCAATGAAGAGCCACTTATAATAAGTAAAATATGCTTGATTTCTGTTGTAATGATTAAATATGTTGTGGTTGGGTGAGATGAGAACTGGTCTCTTTTTAGTTGTCTCGTGTATTGTAATTGAACTTATGTCGTCCTCAAATACTTATAGCAAAGCAGTTATTACATGACCAGGGTTATTTCATTGGAACATTAACGGAGAGGGCAACACTACACCAAATGCAGGTATGTATCCATATAAAGTAGCCTAACCAAAGTTTTAAAAAAAGGCGTGCTTTTTTGTATAACCAAAATACGGTTTGCGCGTAGCCCAGTTCAATTAAGCGTAAACGTGCACGTAGAGAAAATCGAAAATCGCCATGTTATCCACATTAACCAATTAGGATTGAGTTATTTCTTTAAGCTGAAAATCACTCTGTTTCCTCTAGGACGTCATGCGATTCTCTTCTTCTTTGGAGGAAAGGACACGATGACACAGTGTGGCACTATAACCGTACAACCGCAGTCTACACCTGCTCCTCACTTAACCCCTTAACTACATGCAAGCTGACAGCCTCGTTCTGTATTGCCTTTCAGTTGTGCCGCAGAGTGAGGGAGGGTAGTGTTGGGTAAATTGGGGCGTTTACGTGGCAAGAACCGTCGTATGATCACCCATCATTACACTCGGATTTTCACGTGCAGTCTTTACATTAGAACATTTTTCTCTTGAAGAATACAGACGAGTAGCCCTTCGACAAATCAACATATGCTGTATTAGAGCTAAGAATTACCAAACATTTACTAATAGAGTCCAGTTGACTTGCAGCTATATAGCGAATAGGGTACAAATCTGTTTGGTAACCGCAGCAGTGGTGGAGAGCCTCAAACTGGCAGAGATTCATCCAAGCTAATGTTCATGACCCATTTATTCCGAAGCAAACATCCACTTATCTACAGAAATTCTTTAAACAAAATCCCCTTCCAAATCTGACCAATTACTCCCCTCCTCCTTTTTGCACGGCTTAACACTTTTTACGTATGAACAAAACGTTGAATGATAAAGTGTAATGCCTATGGTCTTTTAGCATGGATAAATCTAGATTTTCAGAACAATATGGTGGTGTTTGTCGTGACTGGAGGAGGACGATTAGACCACAAATCTGTATTGTCCATCAACATTATATTGTAAGTGTGTGGTACGGTTTCAAAATTCACACCACATTTGGACAATAACTTGAATATACATGTAAAGGAACTCTAAAACGAAGATCATGTTTTTGAGAGAAAATAACCAAGGGAAAATCGAAAAATGAAGTTCTATTCTGAGGCCTGTTTTATATCTGTGAATAACCTTTTTACTTTACATTATGCATATTTTTAGTCAATGATCGGAAATTTTTCGGATATGACATCATCAAGGAACTTATTGAGGACGCGAGACAAGCTTACTAAATTTGTTCAGTTTGCATACAGTCAACCAGATTACTTGTTAGTAGTAAATCTCAAGCATATTGTATCTGCAGTAACTATTTGAATAGGCGACCTCAGGCCGATTAGTCACATTTCACCCCATTGGTGGCCTATAGTGGCTGGCGCGTCCGCCGGGGGGTCGGGAGATTTGGGATCAATCCTGGGCCGGGCGGTACGAAACTTTAAAAATGGCACTTGTTGCTGCCTGGCTTGGCGCCCAGCACTACGATGTTAGAGTACGGCAACAGGGCTGGTTGGCCCCATGTCAGCACAGTGTGACTGGTTGGGGTGTCATGTCGACTGGTGTCTTCGGCATGATGTTCCAGTGGCGGCAGCACTTTGGTGGCATGGATTTGCCCTCCTGCGAGACGACACAGTCTACATTCTAAGGACTCCTCGTCGACATATGATTTAACAAAATTTTAAGTACGGCGTAAAACCCAAGCATACATAGGCTACATACACACATTAGTAACACACAAACAATCTAAAGAGTGCCACTCCAAAATAACACTGAGACCGTGCGGCATGATGTAGGGTTCAAGGATATGGGCAGGTCAGTCCGCACAAGGCCATGTGCTCATTAAATGGTCAGCCCACGTGGTCCTGCAAATATGCAATCACATGGCCGCGTGTCGAGTAGACATACATGTAGGCCTATAATAGGCTCCGTCAGTAAATCCTATTGGGCTACATTTAAGTTGCTTATACTTGGTCAATCCGTTAGTATACATATCTCAAAAGTCACTGTGTTCATTTCTTTCACTATCTGAAACAATCAGTATATTACAATTGCTGAAATGTGTCCTTCTGACAGACAGTTCTGAAAAGTCCACTTCATGGACACCTGAATGATTTTTACGTCATACTTAAAAATACTTCAATTCTATGCAAAGACAGTCAGCTAGGTTCACCAATCAGAAAGGACCAGAGTAAACCTGAACAGTTTGAATTGCAGGCCTACACATATGCAAGATACATGTATGTATTAGGTTCGTGTCTAGCTATTCTGCATGTTAAGTGATAGACATAAACATGTTAATGAACATCCGGTATATATATCCGGGTCGGGTCATCCCAGAGACTTTAAAAATGGTACTTGTTGTTGCCTCGCTTGGCGCTCGGCACTAAGAGGCTAGAGCAAGGAAGCAGGACTGGTCGGCCCTATGCACGCGTCATACACATATGCCGCGCAAGAAAATTTCCACATGCATGTCCCAATAAATCTGGAGTGTACGCAGGGAAAACACGCGAATATAGAAAAACTCATTGTGTATGTGTTCAAATTCAAACTGTTCAAAACTCGGAGGCAAGGCATTTATTCGCGCGAGATATTCTTTCATTCGCGTAAGTTTTTGTACAATCACGTATGCATGTTTTTCTCGCATACACGCGAGGAATTTAGACGTTTTGCTTTCAAAGCGGGTGCGTGTGCAAATTTGCCACGTCGTAAGTTTTTCAATGTTAGTGCACGTCCAGCACAGCTCGCGCGCACGTTCGCGCATGACTGTGTCTGTTTGGTCCATACGCGTGTGAAAAACTCACGTGTTCATTTGATTTTGATATGGTCGAGATAGCGCGATGGGAAATGGACACTATAGCTAATTCCAGCAGAAAGAGTGATATCAGCAGTTGCCATCTACGTTGCACGTGTTTACGCCATGCAGCCTTGTTATGCTGATCAAGACTCCTATTCTCCTCTCTCACGTATGCTCAGAAGGATTTCAGTAGTTTGATTTCTCTGTAGCATTATAAGAGAGGAGCAGCTAAGTTGAAGCAAATGTATTTTTACAAATATAGCAGTTCACTAAGTATCGCTAAACTTAGATTTTGCTTGATTAGTTAATCGCCAGACATCACAACATTCAAAAAGAGAAATGACAGAAAACTATTAATCTCGGCATTTATTTACTTATGTCTTTATTTGATTGGTGTTTTATGCAGTTCACTTATACGATGCCAGCCAGTATTATGGTGGGATGAAACCATGGAAAACCCGCGACCATACGCAGGTTGCTGAAATGATACGAATACCCTGACATTCTGCACCCGTTGCCGAGTGACGACTTAACTCCGGTGCTAATTAAGACAATATACAGGCTATTTGCAATTATGTACCGCTCGCTCTTTCGAGTGGCGCCTAAGCGCTGTGAGAGTTACAATGTGTAACAATTTTTTCGTGTTCTAAAACGCCGCCCTTCTGATTGAGGAGTTCTATCGGTAAATATCTTTAAGAGTAAGCCACGCAGCCAATCAAAAGTTGCACAGAATATCCCTGGTGTACACACGGACTTACCGACAGCAAAATATCCCGCTAACCATGCTATAGACTCTGAGCGAAAAAGTATGCTTGACCTGAGTTAACTGAGCAAAGTCTCTGTGGCTAATATTAAAACACAAGGTCAAGGAACAGAGACGTATAGGTTCTACTCGCGACTAGAAAGGGAGACCGTAAGTCCGGTGACCTAGTTTATGCTATACCTTTGAGAAATATGGTAAAAATAAAACGTGAAAAAAACCCCCAAAAAACAAAAACAACCCCCCCCAAACAAACAAACAAACAAACAAACTAACAAAAAGAAATAATAATAAAAAAAAAACAGTTCGACATGGTAAGTCTGTATACACGCTAGTGAGTTTTTAGGCAACTGATAGCCAAGTATGTACGTGGCGTTTATGTATATACTACAACGTATACACTACAACACCATGGAAACATTGTGTCGGTTCGACGCTTACCTCCTCACCTTCCATACCCGCTTCTGTAACGGCTCTTTTGCTGCCTACTATCGCCTCTTCGACTTAAAAAAAGTCTACACTGCTAACATTCCACAGCCATGGCCTGCATGCAGACGGTGCTACGGTCCGCGATTCATTACCGGTGTCTTGATTCCATGTCACAGTGCTTGCCCATAATTGCACGTGGCCTCAAGTACTCGTCACAACATTTGGCCGTAAGGTCATGTCGAAATTTCTGCGATTCCGGGGACAGAGTAGTTAAAATTAAAACATGGTCATGTGTAATGGCGGGTTATCTGGCATGTTCTGCATGGATACCATGGCTGTGGAATGTTAGCAGTGTAGATTTTTGAAGTCGAAGAAGCGAAAGGAGACTGCACGTGAGCCATTGCAGAAGCGGGTATGGGCCGGTGAGGAGGTAAGGATCGAACCGACGCAGTGTTTCAATAAGAGGCATCCACGGCCTTGTAGTCTGTACGTAAACGTCATGTATATACTTGGCTACGCAACTTATGGATGGCTGCGTGGTTATTTTTTGAAGACATTTACTGATAGAAGTCCTCAGTCAGAAGGGCGACATTTAGAACACGAAACGCATTGTAACTCTCGCGCCACTCGAAAAAGCGACAGGTACATAATTGGAACTATATACAGGTTTAACCTCATTTAAGATGGGCCTATTTAAAAAAAAAACGAGGCATTGGTTACCGTTAACTTAGTTATATATATATATTCCCTGCACGTAATCCTGTGTTCTATTTTGTCCCCACATTAAAGTAGGCGTCTGACCAACTGAAATAGAAACCACGAAGACGTAGGCCTACCGGTACGCCGAAGAAAATCGCAGTTTCTGGTTTGGAGAAAGATGCACAAAGAACCTGGTACTTAATTACTCGATCATGCGCTACATTTAATACAGATTCACAGCGACAATGCAGGAATATGTATTCAGGTTATGTGGGGTTTCGCAAATGTTGACATAAAACAGACATCTGATCAAGGTTGGATGGAGAACTTCATGCATATCAAACGGGTCGTTTGACGTAAAGGTGCGAGTCTAAACAAACTCGTACAAACAAAATGGCTTCCCACAGTGTTGACATGTTTGTGCTATTCGCTTTCATTCGTGAAAGGTATCCTATTTCTGAATATGCTGAATTGTGAACTTGTAGAGCATTAATCAGGTAAGTCTTTCGTAGTAATCTGCCTATTTTAGAAGTACTCATAAAAACATACTGGAAAAAGGTAGCAAGTTTAGAGTTTATGTCAGGATTAACATAGCAACATTCACTCTGAGCCCAGATATCGTCATATACACCAGTAACCAGCACTGAACATGGCTTGTGTGATATCGGTGTTGTAGGAAATATATTTGGTCTATAAAGTATGGTGTTTTTTCTGGTGGACTTAATACGAATACCGTAGGGTTATACATCAAAAGAAAGTAGCTACAAAACTAAGTCCCCAGCTCACACTGGCTTCCAGTCCGTTCGTACTACGTGGGAAGGTCTGCCAGCATGGCAGCAGCATGTGGTTTTCCTCTCACCATAATGCTCGTCAACGTCGCAGAAGTGAAATATTCTTGACTGTGGCATAAAACACCGATCTGTAATGCAAATAAATACTGTAAGTCATGGCGTGCAATGTGGCTCCGCAGAGATGATGAAATTATGGCCAGAAGTGTGGAAACCCTATTCAGAGGTAAATAAAAAGGTTTTGCTCACAGGAAATGGCATTTTAGGGTCTCACTGTTTTTATATGTTTAGCATATTCTTTGACTGCTCTGACTACTCTTTTGAGTACTGCAGTTGTGATAGTCTCAGAATGAAGCATACATCATAGTGAGTAACATTTATAAACACAGTCTACTCTGTCTGAGATTTTTATGCAGTAATACAAAATACAGATATGATATACACATATTTATTTCATTGCGTTTTAATGGCATACCTTGCTAATCCAGGATATTTCCCTTATATTATGCAAGTCACTTCTATAACTCAACATTGTTAAATGTATTACCTCCATATTTTGTATTTCTGACATTTCTTCGGTTGAGAAACTTTTAACAGGTGATACATGCTTTTCTGAATGCAAAACTTTTTGGCTGATAAGGCCTACCTTTGTCGCTGTAATCAACCTGGTGCTATCTCTAATGTATAAACCACGTCCTGTTAGTGAGATATATTTGTAAATATCCACATTTTGGTACACTTTCCAGGAAGACTTTCCCCCCCAAAATCATAAATTTCTAAAGGTAAATACAATATAGGAACTCGGGCTTTAACACGAGAGAGCCCTGGAAGGGAAGTAACTTTGAAAAATTTTGTCGAGTAGCCAGCATATCTTAAAACCATTGTTGCTGTTGTCTTTGTTTGATAATAACATCCTGCAGTACAATCAGGGTCAAATTTACTTTATCATATTGGCATTGATATTATTATCCACATGGAAAAAATTCAAATATAAATAAACTAGTGAAACAGCGATATAGAAAATGTCATGATGGCTTCCACTGGTGTTGCTGACTGCCACTGCTCTGGCCTAACCAGATACATGTAACCGTCAAAGGCTATTTAATAAGCATTACTCAAATTTCTGCTGGGCAAAGCCAAAACAGTAATAAACCTACTTCTGGCACTCCACTTTCTTTTGCTGTATAAAAGTGACTGGGATTAAAATGATATAAGGGAAAAGTTCTGTATTAGCAAGGTATGGTATTAAAACTCAGTGAAATAAATACATGTATATCGTATAAGTATTTTGTTTCGCTGCATATCATTCTGTTTGAAATGCAAAATGAAACAGAAATTATTTTGTTAAATATCTTAATTAAATGTGGATTGCCTTTGTGATGAGCAGGTGGTGAAAAGGCTTTCACCATCATTCATCATTCATGTGTGGTTGGCACCCTTAATGACCATAAAAGTTATAAAAGCACCAATCAATTGCGAGTAATAAAGTTTGCTAAAAACCCAGAATATGGATATCCTTTCCCTTATATGCTTAATTGAATCTTTCTGATTTTGTTTTTCATTTTCTTTTATATGAAGGTATAGGTGAGAGAAGAGCCTAAGGTTTTCAAGATGTCCATGAGGAGGTCCAGGCTCCAGGTGAAACCTAATCTAGGTTCTCGTGGCGGAAAACCCTCCACTCACCGACCTGGGAAAGCAGAGGATAAGCCTCGCCCCTGCGTGGCACCTCAAGACAAACCAGCTGTGAGTGCTAAAAGTAGTGAGAAGGCCCAGGAAAGTGCTGGCCAAAAGGCCACACCGAATGGTGATGGCCACAAGGCCACCGAGGATAGTACTGATAATCTGTTATCAGGTTCAACAGTTACCCAAAACGCAATACCGAGCCCCTTAGCGAGGGTACAGCATGTCATTGATCAAAGGGGAAATACTCTTGATGAGGATAAGTGTGAGGCAGCAGTTGTGCCTCATGCAGCTGTAGTGACTGTCCCCAGCAGTGAGAATATTGTAGACAGCACTTCTAAATACACATCTTCACAGCTCAACTGTGATGAGGTAGAACTAACGAGGATAAAAGACAAGCCATTGGACACAGGACAGAAACCCTCCCAGCAGCTGAGGAGTGTACCAGACAAAGTGCTATCACCATCTCCAGAAAAGGCTGGTAGACAGATCACCAAGCCAGCTACACGGCTGCGTAGTCGGTTTGCCACCCGTGTGAAGCCTAACCTATTAGAGGCTGGTAAATCCAGGGCTGGGTATGTATGCTTGACTTTACCCGCTTATGCCATCAATAATATAAAGTACATGTATATAAGAGTTTCCAGTTATGAACTTAGACTTTCGTTGATTGATTGAGTGCTGTTTAATGCAGTGCTCAAGATTTTATCCCTGAAATGACCTCGGTCAGGTTCATGGGTTGAGAAAACTGGACTGCGTCAGGTACCTCTCAAACCCCAACTGAAATAGCTAGGGCTGGATTTGAACACACAATCTCTGGTGATTTTACTTATTTGTTTGATTGGTGTTTTATGCCATACTCAAGAATACTGTAAATGCCTTTTTATTCGCGCGGTTCTAACTTTCGCGGATTTCGTGGTATTTACTTTTCCGCGAAAACAAAAACCAGCGAATACAAAACCCATACGTTTCTTAAATACACGTATATCATATTATGTACTAGTAATAGTCTGTACTACAGGAGGTACAGTCTACTTGAGCTGCATAAAATAAAGAACAAAGCAGGTGTTTTGGTAAAATTATTTATTTATTTTAAACAGGTGTTGTAATCATACACTACACAGCACTACTAATTTAATGGCACAATTAAGTTCACAAACGTTGAGAAATACTTACAACGTACTTGTATGGACTTTGATAAATCCAGCTTGGATTAAATCCTGTCTCTTACTGATTATCTCATGGCACTTGATAATCCAGTGGGCATGAATAGGCTTCAACACAGCGGTGTATCGACATCACTATAATCAAGCTGGGTCATGACTTCATTAGCATACCACGCCTGGAAACAGTTTTTGAGTTCATCCTTGAAATCTTTGTTGACGGAGAGATCAAGCGACTGGAGACGGTCGGTGCAGCATGCTGGTACAAACACACAATAAATATCATTTCGTCTCAGATTGGCTATTAAATCATCACCCTGGTAGGCTCTGAACACGTCAAATATTACCAAACACTTCTGGTTAGGTCTCAGTTTTAGCACCTTCCGCTGTTTCTTACAGTAAGGGATAATGACTTCGTCCACATACCGCAGCGTGGACTCGTCTGTACTTCAGTGGGATTCCTTAATTTTACCGAAGTCTTCTGGCAATTTCTTCACATCTTTTGTCCCCTTTCATTTGACATATCCCATTCATTTAAGTAAGGATCGGGTCTCTGTAATAGAAAGTGTGCCACCAAACTGTGGAAGTTTAGTTTTGTCCTGTTTTAGAAGGATGCCTTCAGCTGCCGCCATAACAATTCGACGATTTATCACTCCGCCACTCAAACAGACTTTTTTTACCCAGTCCTTCACCATATCGTCAAGTTTCTGTCCAATTAGCAAGGGATGACCAGTTCTAGCTCTAGGGAGGGATTGGATAACACTGCCGGGGTTTTTTTTCATCTTTTTCAAGTATGAAGACTTCATACTTCGCACGGTGCTTTCATTAATAGGGCGACCTAGCTGAGAGGAGAATTTACGGGCAGCACATGCTATGCCGATTTCCACAACAGTGCGGGCAATCTTCGCTCTCATGTCATCATCATAGCTGTTGTATCCTCCACACTTTCGTTTTCTGGGATTTTCTGCTATTTCCGAATCTACAGCATCGTTGGCGGCCTGAATAATGTCGGCTTCTGCTATGGACTGGCTGCTCTGTGGATTTGGTAGACCGGGAAGCTTGTTAAAATCTGCGAAAGTTTATTCCCGCGAATATGTCTTCTTGGCGAATCTGCGAAAGTTTATGCCCGCGAATATAAAGGCATTTACAGTATTTCACTTATACGATGGCGGGATAATGGAAGGAAACTGCGCAGAGCCTTGGGGAAACCGTCTGTAGGCTGCTGGGCACATTGCTGAACTTCAAAGGTCCTTATACCTGTAGTTGCATTTAGGCAGTGTTTTAACCATTTGAGCCAACTAGACCTCAACTTTTACTTGCACATCTCATATGATCTGTTTTGTCTTCAGGAGGTCATCAAGTAAAGCAGTGAACGTCAGGCCGACCTCTACTAATCCACCAAACAGCCCACCCGCGACTCTTGTGCATGATTCTGACGTGGCATCAGATCTCCTGGACACCTCCAGGGTGGCACAGAAAGAAGTGTCAGTGTCAGGAACGGCAGCAGAAGGGATCACATCTCCACAGGTTCTCTGGTAAGTTTACTGTGAGTGACTGAGCTGGCTTGTGTAGGGTGTGCCTGTGCTGTTTTTGTTTGTAGAATGAGAGAACTGAAAAAATGATGTAGTGGGCCTGTCACCCTATCCTGATTTGAAGGGTAGACGGATTTGTGTCAGAATTTCTGACAGAGAACCAATATGTTTTGTTTTTTTTCATTGTTTGCTTGATTGAATTTAATATGTGAATTTGAAATTTATGTTAACATTTTAATTACATGTGGGGGGGCCTTTGTGGCCAAGGGGGTTAGCGTGCCAGCACGGTATAATGGTCTAGTGCCTCTGACCATTGCAGTGGCTATGAGTTCAAGTCCAGCTCATGCTGGCTGCGTCTCTGACCATACATGTAAGTGGGAAGGTCTGCCAGCAACTTGTGGATGGTTGTGGGTTTCCCCTGGGCTCTGCTTGGTTTTCTCCCACCATAATGCTGGCCGCCGTCTTATAAGTGAAATATTCTTGGGTATGGCATAAAACACCAATCAAATACATAAATGCTTCACCTGCTGAGTAATTAAGCCATCTGAAAGCCAATGCCTTGGTAAAGTCAAGGCACTTGACATGCAGCTGATCGTGTATTTATCAATAATCAATAGTTTAATATTGCAAATAGTCCTTCAATTCTCCCAGTAAGATATATAATAAGTTAAGTATTACTTTGTAACTTTATGAAAACCTTTGGATCTGTGTTTTTCATTGTCTGATATTAAATTTTTGATATCACAGTCACTGTCTGATATTACAATCTCATTCTGATATTACGGTTCCATTCTGATATTACAGTGATACAGCAGACAGCTGTGGAGAGCGAGTAGGAGCTGAGGTGGTGATAGCAGGGGAAGAGGCTGTGGCTGGAGGAATGGACGTGTTTACACCACCACTTCCACCTTGTGAACCTGAAAGCCCTCCACCCAGCCACCCAGTCCGCCTCACACCCCGCCGCCTTGCCCGCCCTCTGTCCCCAGCCTCGATAGCTGAGTCGGAGCCTTCGAAAGATGCAGAGGAGGTTGCGGAGGTAATGCGTTTACATTGATTGAATGAAACCTATTAAAGAAAGTAATTCTGTCAAATTGTCAACAGCCCAACGACAGTGAAACTGTTTTTATGATAGTGGGAATTGTGCATATCAGTATGAAGAATGTTAACAGCAGATTATAGAAACTGTGCATGTGGTTTTAACAGATGAATAAGACCACTATGTAGTGACTTAAAAATAAGACAGGTAATAGTTCTGGAGTGTGAAGGAATTTTGTGATATTTTTTTATATCCAGAATGTTAATGAATATCTTGCAGTACTTCTGTGTTTCATCTTTTTATTAAAAGTCTTAGCCCTCATTGAAACGATAAAAGTTTATAACTGGTACATGTTATTTAACATTCTTCAGAATTGCATCAATTCAAAGGTAATATGTAAAAGAAAACATCCTATGTTTATTGTACCAGTCAGAGATTAGTTCTTGCTGTGGATGGATGCTATTAGTGTGATCTTGTTTTTCTTATATGATACAGACACCTCCACCAGCACCAAAACAGAAACAAAGATTGCCAAGAATTCTGGCCCCTGTTGACAAACCACCGGATAAATTCAAAATGCTGATGAAAGATTTGATTTATTGGAATCCCATTAAAAATCCAATGAAGTAAGTGATTAAAATTCTCAGTGGCCCCCGTTTGTTAACAGATTCCAGGACGTCATAATTTTTGCTTGTCTATGTTTTATATACAAGCCAGTAGTCGTAGACTCTGTGTGGATGTATATGATATAAGGATAGGAAGCTGTCATAACTTCGGTATTGACATGAGAATATGCTTACAGGAAGCTGTAACAAGCTGAACATAGCTGTATTCACAGCCTCTGTACATGTATATCATGAGCTATGACAAGCTGTACACTTCTGGGCCTGGTTTCATGATGTTTACTTATAGTTCTTCATATAACTAGACCTTATTTAAAGTGCACTTCCCATCTCTACTATATATCATCTCATCGCAGTTAAGGGAAAACAGTGTAGTCTCGCTGTAAGATGCCTCGATATAAAGTGAAAACGGATATAACGTGACCCAGATCATGTCCCCCCAAAATATATGACATACTTTCTTGTCAGCAGGCTTAAATTTGAAAGGACAATAGCTAATACATCATCCGAACAAGGGTTTCTACCAACAGATACACATAAATAACGTGCCATTACTGGTGCAACTACTGACTTTTCGTGTGTAAGCAAATGGGTCATTCCATATTTAAGGATAAAGAGCTTGGCGATTTATGTCAGACAAGCAAAAATAGAAGTTTTTCTTTGAATAATTTTAGACATTACACTTCCTTTTGCATGTATAAAATCCTATTTCAAAGACATGCGTCACAGTGTCGTCGTCGTTGTCGCAGTTTTACTTCTGCGAGTGTGGCTTCTTTGGCAGTGCAAAAAAATCTGAGCTTCACTAACTCACAGCTGATCTCATGAAGGAATTAATAGTTGTTCAGTCTCAGCAAACGCCTCCAGCTTTAATGAGATTACTGAATGGCTAGAAAGGGAGGTGTGAATCCACACAGGGCAAGATTAGCATGTTGACATTTCTGAGTTGAGATGAATTTAGTCATCTCAGTCAAACATTCCAGAGTGGCTTCTTTCCTCCTTCTTTCATTGAAATTGTAGAATATATTGGTTTTCATGCAGCCTGATTTTAAGCACACATTAAAACGGCAATCAATGTTTTCTGTTCAATAACTATAACACGGTAGCGTGATAGGGTTAACTGTAGAGTCTGCCATTGAATTTGAAGCATAGGAAGTTTTGTGAGCTTCTTTTGATACGGAAAACAGCTACGCTGTAGCTTTTTCCACAGATGAAGTGGGTGAAACTACATTCCACTTTTGGAAAGATTAACCAAGAAATGAGTTCAGTGGTTCAGCACTGGCCCATGATTAAATGATACCAGGCTAGCTCTGCAGGAGGAGGCCAAGCTGTTTGAGCACGGTTCACAATGACATGTTTACCGTAGAACAGTAGATTAATCCTCAGGTAATAAAAATCTCACACAATAAACTGGCAATCAAAAAACCCTTCGGCACATCACATTTTGCATCCATGAAATGTAGTTTAAAACCACAATCCTGAGTTTGAACATAATTATATATTGGGCCCCCATGTGATTTCGTTATAGCGTGATGGAGCCTGTAACGCAGTTCAGTATCTGTCCATGGACGAGCACGTTACAGCCTGCCTACACCGTACTTAGCTCAATGTGCTTCAGTGTGTACCAGGTCCTGGACTAAACTTTATCCTCATGTACAGACATGATCATATACATGTAACAAGATGTGGCAAGCTGAACAAACCTGGCGTCATAACCTCTTTTCATGTATGTATAATGTAGGCAATAACGTAGGGGACTGTGACAAGCTGAACTATCCTACAGGTACTCAGGCATATATATAGGAACATATGTATGTAATAAATTACATGCACGTGTAGGGAACTGCTACAGGCTGAACTATGCTCTTGTCCTAGCCTGTATATGATACATAGCAGTCAGTATACATTTATTGTTGTTATAATATATATCGTCACCATATCATTTTTGCTCAAAAACACATGCTGTGCATGCTCACATGCCCGCGCAGCCTGATCTGCATAGGCCAATGGTTTACACATGGCACTCCGGTTTCCTCAGGTTTCATCCACCCATAAACCTGACTGCTGTAGTGTAAGTGCAAGATTCTGGAGTATGGTGTTAAACAACAGTGAAGTAAATAAATAAACGTATAAGAAGTTTCCTAAAGTTTAGTTCTGTATTCAAGGGTCCGTGAAAAAAAGAAGCCTATAGAATCAGGGAAGGCTGTCTCTGATACAGTTAAAGACAGCGGTCCCCAAGATGCGGTGGATAGAGATGAAGAGCTGCCTGTACCACAGGTCAAGATTGGACCGGATGGCTCTATCATACTGAGTGAAGAGAGGTAGGTTTGCTTTGATAATCTACACAAGTCGACACATGTAGGATGTACAATTGATGTCCAGTATAATATACAGTGTGTCTGGTGGCTTTTGTTTCAGTGTTACAACATTGTCAATTCATAACAGAACTTATGAACCTTTTTGGATTTTATCCCCTCGGCCTATAATGGTGTATTTTGTCTCTTTGTCTGTCGGTCTCTTCATAATCATCACCTTATCAATGAATCTCCTCCTGCAGTATTGGTCAGATTTTCATGAAACTTTGTATATGCGACAGCAAACGTATGAGAGTGTACATGTGCTTTTTGTGTTGCCCCACATCAGTTATTGTCCTTTAAGCGTTGAAGCCAGACTCCTCTTTGGCTGTACTTGGGTAAGTCTGTCTGAAACATGCAGATGGTTGTGTGTTTCCTGCAGGTTCTGCTCGCTTTCCTATCACCATAATGCTGGCCCCCGTCGGTCTGATTAGATTGTCATGAAACTTTGTAGGCATGGCAGACATTTGCTTCTTTTTGTCCTTGATATTTGGTCAATATTCATCATTGACAGTTTGGTGATAGAGAAGCCCAGTGATCAGGCGGAGATGTCTGACATTGGCATTGTGGATGAGACAGATTCTTTGATCACCTACTCTAGCTTCAGGACCAGGCATCTCAGCAAAAACTGGACAGAGAAAGGTGAGGGTAGACAAGGGTCTCATTGTAATGTGTCAGAGATATGGGACATATGCGTAACTGTGGACAAGACTCAGTGATCAGCTTCTCCAATTGCACAGATAAAACTAAAATTTGACTTATCTGACACCAGGCAGTTTTATAACATGAGCCAAAAATTCTTAGGTGTAGAATGTCAGTCAACCGCTGTTAAATATGAAATCATGTGTTTGTTGTAAATGTGTAACAGTAAAACTTGTTTATACCATAAACATGGATATCATGTAACAGTAATATGTACCATGAACTTGGATCTTTTACACCCTGTAGTATGTACCATGAACTTGGATTTTTTCCACCCAGTATTATGTACCTTGAACTTGAATATCATGTTTCAGTAATATATAACATGAACTTGGATATTGTATATCATTAACCTTTATCAAAACCTTGGATATTGTGTTACAATGACCTGTATCAGAACCTTGGATATTATGTTACAATGACCTGTATCATAACCTTGAGTGTTGGGTAACAGTGACCTGTATCGAAACCTTGGGTGTTGTGTTACAGTGACCTTTATCATAACCTTGGATATTGTGTAACAGTGACCTTTATCATAACTTTGGATTTATGTAACAGTGACCTGTGTCATAACCTTGGATATTGTGTAACAGTGACCTGTATCATAACTTTGGATATTGTGTAACAGTGACCTGTATCATAACCTTGAATATTGTGTAACAGTGACCTGTATCATAACTATGGATATTGTGTAACAGTGACCTATATGCTGTATTGTAACCTTGAATATTGTGTAACAGTGAACTGTATCACAACCTTGGATACTGTGTTACAGTAACCTGTATCATAACCTTGGGTGCTGTGTAATGGTGACCTGTATCATAACCTTGGGTATTGTGTAACAGTGACCTGTATCATATCTTTTGATATTGTGTAACAGTAACCTGTATCATAACCTTGGGTAATATGTAACAATGACCAGTATCATAACCTTGGGTCTTGTGTAACAGTGACCTGTGTCATGGCCTTGGGTATTGTGTAACATTGATCTTTGTCATAACCTTGAGTCTTGTGTAACAATGACCTGTATCATAATTTTGGATGAGGAGTTTAGCATGCCAGCACGGTGTGATGACCCAAGTGCCTCTCACCAGTGCAGTAGCTGTGAGTTCAAGTCCAGCTGTAATTCGGAAGGTCCGCCATCGACCTGTGGATAGTTGTGGGTTTCCTTCGGGCTATGCTCAGTTCTTTCCACTGTAATGCTGGCTGCTGTCATTAAGCGAAGTATTTTTGAGTACTGCATAAACACCAATCAAATGAATATATAAATGAACAGTGACCTGTATCAGTAACTTGGATATGTTGTAACAGTGACCTGTACTACAAACTTCACAGGCTTCAGGTTTTTAGCTGGATGTATTTGTGCTTTCAGAGACACAGAGATTTTATTATGCCCTGAGTGTCGTCGGTACAGACTTCTCCATGATGAGCAATCTATTCAAGAGGAGGAACCGATATGATCTCAAGGTAAGATATTGAAGAAAAGTGCTTTTCCATTACTTTAAGAAAATAATAAATTGAAAGAGTGACCCATATTTGGGCTTGCTGGTCTTCATTTTATCTGCCATCAGTCTTTAAATATTATTCTATTTGTCCTCTTTTCATGAACATTTAGATCATGTTCTACCATTGTAATACTTGAGTCATTTCAGCTTTATAAATGCTTTTTCTCTTTCAGACCTTGATTATTGACACAGTGTAAACTTTATATTGTAGAAGAAGTTCAAAAGAGAAGAAAAATATAACAGATCTCAGGTGGACAAGGCTTTAAGTAAGTGGTTATTGTATTTATGATTTTAACACAATCGCATTTGTAAACGAGTTCAGAGAATTGAATCAAAAGACTTTTGATTAAACCTTTAGTATGGCATGGGTAGCATCTTCCGATCTGATTTGACTGGGGCATTGCCACTTGGCTCATGTGGATGTTTTAGGGACACCTCTGGCTTCCTCTCCAGTTGTATGTTGGAAGGTTCGCCAGCAACTGGTGAATGGCTGTGGGTTTCCTCTGGGCCTTACCTGTTTTCCTCCTACCATAATGCCGGCAGCCACCATGTAAGTGAAATATTCTTGTGTATGGCATTAAACTTCAAAAGATCAAATAGATAAATAATTAAATAATGCAGAACAGGAGTGGAGGCTGATTCATTCAGTCATGTCGTCTGAAGTGTATCTCTCATGCTCTTGACAGATCTATGAGGTCGCAGTTTTCCCCTTACAGCCTGGTTAAAATCTGCATCTTGAAGTCTGAAGTTTTGGCAGGTACTCAAGAATTTTTCACTTGTACCATTTTGGTCAGTTCTGGTGGTGGAGGAAACCAGAGTGCTGAAGTGAAGCCTTCAGTATTTGGAAGAGTTGATAAATGGTCACAAGGGCATTGTTTATCACTTGTTGTAACCAGGGCCGCAGTGAGAACAAGTGTTCTGATGGTTGTGGGTTTTCCTCCCACTATAATGCTGGCCACTGTTGTATGAGTGAAATATTCTTGAGTGTGGCATAATACACCACTCAAGATTAATTATCCCCAGTAAAATAAAATAATAAATAAAGTCGGAGCAGGGAAATGTAGAAATTCCCTGTTTAAAGCTGGATTTTAACCTTTTAATTTTGTATGTCCTAGCAATTAACACTCACTCGTGAAGTGATATATTTTTTAGTAGAGGAGTACATTGCAATGAAATAAATAACAATCTACAAGGGACAATTCACACAGGTGCCATCAAGTTTATCCTATGTGTTTTTAGAAGAGAGGAAGAAGATTGACATGTCTGTGTTTGAGAATATATCTGATGAAGATGATGAGAAAGACGCTAAAAAGAAGGGTGCTGGAAAGGGAAAGGGACGGACTAAAAGGAAGGCAAAGGGCAAAGTTCAGGAGGGCGAGGAAGAGAACACTAAGGGCAAATCAAACAAGAAAGGCAGGAAAAGAAAGACTACAAGTAAGCTCATTACTTCTGATATAGGTGAAGTATATTTGCCATTTGACTGGCTAAATATACATGTATGTCTACCATGTTTTCTGTGTTTTGTCACCTTTAGTAGACCAATTTTTTCTTTTTATGACAATGTCCCTGTTTCTTTGAAATTCTCTCCCTGTGTAGTATTATTTAATGAAATACTTTCTCCTGAAATTTAAATGCTACTGTGTCGGAAACATCTTGAAGGCAGATATGCTTAATAGTACAAAACTGACCGACAAGTGTAATGTGGTGATGTTAAAGGTCAGTGAATATTGTGCTGATCAAAAGTTTTATGTTTTACAGGGAGGAGGGCTCAGCCTCAGCATTTTGAAGAGAATGAGGAGTCCGCAGAGGAGGAAACGCCAGATCAGAACAGGTCAGTTCAGGGACCATGCCTTTTCGATCATATCAGTCCAAGGATGTCATGACAATTCATGATAGGACTGAAATGAAACTGAAATTACTTCTAATCTCTCAGTGGTTGAAGCTTAATGTGAATGTGAAGCTTTAATTTCAAGGTGGAGTTTGTTACCTATATTATAGCATTGGCAGTTTGCCTTCTGTGAATCAGAAATCAGTAAATCTTTCCTTGTGATGTGTATCTGATATAAAACAAGCAAAGAACTCATTTGAATTTAGTCCTGACTTCAAATTCTTATGCATTACATGACTGAAAAAAGGAAAAACAAGAAGAAAAGAGAGGCTCTTGGTTAAATCTGTGTTGAATTAAAACATGGAACTAAACAAGGAGATTGAAATGTTATTATGCCATAAGCAGAAATGGTTACCATTACCAGTTAAAAATGGTACTTGTGACTGCCTCACTTGGCACTCAGCACTGAGAGCATAGAGCAAGAAAACAGGATTGGTCAGCCAGGTGTCAGTATAGAGACACAAGGAGACATAGTATATATATATACTTTCTAAGGCCTTCTCCTCCTCACACTGCTGAAAAATTGTTGAGTATAACATGAAACCTAAGCATATATACACACATACTATTTGTCAGCTTTTGTCATTTCGTTCAAATGACTGCTGTTTCAAGTATACTCATGTCCGAAAATAGTCCAACGTAATCACAGATTTTAACGTGCATGTAAAAAGTGCCTTTTAAAATGCTTTGGCCATTTTGGAGTTTCTGTTCACCCAGTTTTTTGTTACTGTCGTCAGCAGGGAGCTGGGTGGTGGGATGAGCTTGGATGGCCTGGAGGGTCCACGTGTTCCAGTGGAGCTGAAGGATGACGATGAGGATAATGAAGACTACAGAACTATTGCCAGGAAGGATGTCTGTGGCTCCAGTGACGAGGAGGACACCTCCAGGGTTCTGCAGACCATGTGTCAGACCACGCGGTCAGGACGCGTCCCCAAGAGGACAAGCTTTTACTCTGCAGACGAGCAGGCAGGGGCGACAGCATCTGGCAGAAAGAGGCCGAGGAAGGACCCCGGCGTGGGCGACAAGCCGAACAACGTGGCAAGTGTCCTGACAAAGTCCACAGGAAGTCAGACACCTGAAGCAAGGGGCGATGACCCTGTGCAGATCAAGACTGTTCATAACATCCCCAGCATTGAGGGTAGCCAATTAGTGCTTGTCACCCAGAAGGGCGCAGACTCTCAGGGGCAGGGCACGGTCATACATGTGTACATGCTGTCCCCGAGCTCACACAGGAGCCCTGAATGGCCCGCCTCTCCCCTCACCTCCCCCAGAACTAACCCCCATGTGTACTCCGCGTCTCCTCGCGGGCCTGTGTCTGATGGGGAGGCAGCCAGTGTGTTAGTGATACCCCAACAGGAAGCAGGGGGTGTTGTCTCAGAGGCTGAGCTAAGTGCTGAGGATACGTTACCTGTTGTGTGTGCGGAGGAGACCGTGTCCACATCAGAGACGACAGTGACTAGTCTGGAGCAGGCTGTCATAGAGGCCGTGACCGAGTGAAAACCCACTGCCCATACTACAGCTGTTCTACCTCAGAGATTTACTCCACAACTCATACAGTCACGCCAAGTTATTGGCCATCTTATTGTTTTCCAGTCTTCATGAAATCGTTCTATGAAATGCCGACATCGTTATGAATCTTTTGTAATCATCATAAAAAGGATTTAAGTTATTTGATACATTGCATGTATTTTTGCCCTCAGCTTGCTTGTTGAAGGCCTTTACATCGACAATAAATGACCATTGCTACTAAATGCTGTTTCTCTTCTTTTAAACCATCACAGGTTACCTGACTGTGTAGTGACTTGGAAATGCGTCTTGTCTGTACAATGCATGTTTTTCTTCTTGTCATGTTGATTTGCTTCCGGCATTCTCAGAACCTGATAGCTGCTGCTCACATTTTGCAAGACAATGTCATATATAAACCATTGGCACGCGACATGAACATGCACATACCTGCCTAAAACTTGTTCGTTCTATGCACTCACACCTACTATTAAGCATGTTCACATGTCATCATAACTAAGGCTTTAAAATTAATCGTCAGTGTATGTGTACTCTCTCACGTGACCCTGAACGTAAATTAGGATCACTTTGGAATGACAGAGTGGTAGACATGGTAGACTGTCCGAGGCAACTCATGAATAAGAGAACAGCCCTCAATCCTCAGTCGGGTTATACTCCAGACGTTAAAACTGGCAGTTATTACGTTTCTGGAATAAGCCAATTATTGGGTGGACGATGCCTGGCTACATGTACCACAGTATGATCGGTATTACAGATTACACTTTCTGAATATAGCACATTCTCGGGCTGAAATTGGCTTAGATCACTTGAGTTTTGCCTTGAAGACTAGAGATTGTAAATTCTATTTATCAAACTATTTGTACTTAAAGTTCACTTTCTAAATGACGTGTTGTGAATCTGAGGTTTAGGTCTGTATGCGTTGTTATTACGGGGTATCATGTGTGCAGTGTCTTTGGCGTGGTATTCAAATAAGGTAGCACAATACACGCAGAAGTAGAGATCTAAATTGACCAGAAGGTCTGCCAGCAATCTGCGGATGTGGTCGTGGGTTTCCCCCGGGCTCTGCTCGGTTTCCTCCCACCTAATGCTGGCCGCCATCGTATGAGTGAACTATTCTTGAGCACGGCGTAAAACACCAATGAAATAAATAAATAAATAAATAAATAAATAAATAAATTAAATTGACCAGTCATCTATGAATCTGAGACAGGGTGGTGATGTGATTAAACTGAAACTGACACCCAGGTTTAACACCAAGCAAACAAAGTATCATGTAATATAAGCTATACTTCGTCTGACATGTCACAGACTCAATGTCAGCGAACAATGCAAAGACTAACCTGGTTTTCAAATGTTTATTTTACTCAACATCGTTCAGGACGTGCAAAGTATTAATCATGTCCAGAGAATTGACGTCCCAGACAAGTTTTCCGGAGTTCAAATATATGGCTTATCCAGTGATAACAACTGGAATATGAAAACGTGTACCTTCATACCAAGTCAATCACAAGCGCTTGTCGTCTAACAGATCAAATAATACCGGTGGTATTTTCAAATTGGAATATTAATAAACTTATTGTAATGATTAAAACTCACTCATATCTGGGCTTATATTCACCGTTGGCGTGTGTGTCAACCTTACGCGACTGTATTACAAATCACCATCTGTTACCGAAATACGCTGAAGTATTTAGCAATAAGAGGCCGTCAATCCTGACAGCTAATCAGTAACTATCTGTGTACCAGCTCTTACCAGTCCACACGATGTTGTCACGATGTATCCTGTTGGTTTTGATGGGAGTTGTGCTTTTGGAGGCAGAAATGCCTCCAACACACCCGCCTACCACGCTTCCTGCAACCACGAGCCCAATCACCACTCCAGCCGGCTGCACGTCGGAGGACGAATTTTCTCAGTTTGACGAAGAAAATAACTGTACATTGGGGTGTATTTGCTATGAGAATGAGTTAGTGTGTGGGGGTACGGCCGAGTGCTACTGGTAATCTGCTGTAAGTATATGTATGCGCTCGACAAATTGGCAAACCTGTAAACACATACACAGTTTGGTTTGGTTTTATTAGTGAAAGGAACACGCTAGATTAGGTTCGAAATTTATATTCAGCATTTTAATTGCTTCATAATGGTGAGAATGTCTTGGTAGAAAACTTAAAGTTTGTTATAAAAATGAAGAGTTCGTTTATAATATAAACCGGATGTCAAGAATGTTTATACAACAGCAGCCAGTGAATGGGTTATGCTGTTGACTTGTAAGTTTGGCACTGTTGCACGGATATTCTTTAGCATATCGTCCATATTGTTTGAAATAAAAGTGGTTTTTCACTTGACATTGACCTTCGACAAGAAGGCCCAAAGCTTGTGTAACCCTAAAACATATTTTTATTATATGTTATAATTATAATCATCATCGTTATAATTATGATCATTATCATAACAGAACCCACGTACAACTATGAGTCTAAAGCCGTAAATATTAAATTTTGTACTTTAATTTATCTCGTTTATTTAATAAGTAATGTAAAGGAAGGGCTAAAGGGATGGTATACTTCAACTGTGTATATTTGTCCCAGTCCGGGTTGGTCGAGGTTTGGCCCTGAACGAGTTCGTCGAGTCGGCCTTTTGTTGCTGATGGCTGGGATGTGCTATTCAGAAAATAGGCCGACATGGCCTGAAGGATTTTGAGATTACCCTGGTTGTGAAAAAATGTTAGTCCATCGATGTTACTGAGTTCAACGTCAGAGCGCACCCAGCTTAAAGAAACTGGGATAAGTGTCATTATCACCTCTGTGTCATGCTTCCATCATGAATCATGAGACTTGACCGCCAGTGTTTCGTCTCATTTTCGGCTGAATGATTTGGGTATAGATTTGTTGCGAATCATCCACGCCTCTTGCTAAAATATTACAAAAGGAGTCCATACCGGTAAATGGAATGGACCAAATCCTCGCCACACCACATGGTAATTGAAATGAGTCAAATCATGTCGTAAGAGAAATCGACCGAATCGTTACCCAACATCGCGGTAACTGAAATGGGCCAAATCCACACCTAACCCGAACTGCTTTTTTTTTGTACTACTGGATTAAAACACGCTTGCTTTGCCCTATGATATACTTCAGTTGTCTGGCAGATAGACAAGAGGCAATGTGTTTTGAACACTAACAATCTTCTAAACCCGTTCGTGCGACACATGCAGACGGCTGAACGTAAATGGTATATAATATGTTATTATAATATTATATTTTCTTATGACTTGCTGTCTTCATGGACAAGTTTTGTGTTGTAATTTTAGAACCAAGACATATGGCAAAGAGTGTTGACACTTGTCATGATTACTACCATCATACGCCAAAAGATGGGCCAAATTTCTTCACGGCTACCAATCCGATGTCATCTCTGTGAGCACAACTCTGCCGTTGTATAGACTGGAAGATGGAACGTATAGCATATGGTGCGAGCATCATTTAGAAATATGTATTGTGAATTTATAATACATATCAAAATATGTCTGGCAAATAAACCTTTATTAATAGCAAATAGGTAATGTTCATTCTTGCGCCAGTTTACTCTTAACAGAAACTTGTTATCGTGTCCTTGAAGATAGATGTAAGATTAGGAACACTTAACTACGCCGGAGAAGAAATGTCTCTAGTATTACCGCAGTTTAGATACGTCATGGTTGTTATTTGTACCTGAACGAAATCCCTTGAAAACAACATTTGCTCGATTGGGCTTTAACGTCGCTTTCAACATTACTTCTGTCATTTCACGACGATATGTCTTCTTGCAGGTCGGATCCAATGCCGACAAGTTATGGTGCTGCGTCACTGGAAACACTCCCTCCCAGACCGCCACCTCCAGTCACATTATACTGATACCTGCATGCCAACGCTCGGTCTGTTCGACTTACGATGAGCGCCAACTTACAAAAGCTCTGTAAGGTCCGCTGAAGTCAGGGATACCTGGCAAGGTGGCATCCCTTGGGTTCTTATGGGTTTCCTTTGCGGTTCAAAGTCAAACCTGTTTGAAATTGTATGAAATCCTTGCTGAATTATCTTCGTTTGAAGTGTGGAGTATTATGCTGCCGAATGGGGATCTAAAAGCGCCCATGCTTTTAAGCTTATGAGAGATTGACCAATCAGAGAGTTAGGAGATATCAGCTGTTTACAAGCTTTGACGTGAATGTTCTGAGTTGTCTGTCAGTGTAACATGTAATGTCATAGGAACAGCACAACGTTTTAAGGTTATATGTTTTAATTATAACAAGCACATCGGTGAACAACGCTGCAAAGTATTTCCAGACCATTGCGTTGTGGCGGGAAAAAGTTTCTTGATCATTTCACGTTAAAAATTTACATATGTACTTAAGTTACAAACACAACCCTAGCAGCTTACTACAGTCTCAGTCGACAAGAGTTTTCCACGCTAGGAACAATTACGTCACAACCTAGACAGGATGGCCACGTTTCATAATGGCCGAAGGAGCACGGTCAAATGTCAGTTTTCACCATCGTAGTGGCTGTTAGAAGAATTACTTTACCGAAATGAACATAATAGTGCGCAACCTTTTTGGCAAACTTAATTTAGAACATGCGCTGTCTTTCACTTTAAGTACCGCATAATGTATGAATAATAGAAACTGCGCATTTCTCATTAATGTTTTTGGGACAGGGAATTTGTAGATTCTCTCATCCTCGTTGGTCGCGGGGCCTTGGTGACAAGAAGCAGCCCGGTGAACGTCTTACTCAGATTAACACTCCGGTTTCCTTTACCCTAAAACATACCCCTCTCATTTCAAGTGAAAAGTTTTGAATAAAAAGTTCTGCAACAGTAATCAATTAAACCCATAACAGTGAAACGACAGCGTGAAAACATATATACACCATTTATAAAAATATTTATATCATCACCACACATTTAAGTCATAGGTGTTAATTACATTCAAGTAAGGTTTATATATGTAGTAAAATATGATAAATATCCAAGGTTTTGAATTAAAATTTTCTAGCAACAATAGATATAGGCACCAGCCACACTAGCGTGTCTGGCTACACTCAAATACCTGTAATAGACAAATATAAAGAAAGATAATTTGGTCATAATCTCCAAAGGCATTTAAAAATATAAAACATATTCTATATTATTCTTTCTAGATCTTAACTTTATATTTAAAGAGATTTAAGTTTGGGAACATCTTCACATCATCTGAGAGTGAGTTCCACAATGTTGCCCTTATAAACCAGAGTGAAAATGGAGGTCAAATTTTATGACAAATTCAACGTGATTTCTATTCTTTGATATCTGCCATATAAGCAGGTATGAATTTTGTGTCCGGGCTACATCTCCAGTTGTTCGCTATGCCGGGGTTGACATGGTAACTAAATTAGCGTGCACTGTGCTCATCTGCGTGAACTGTTGTTAATAGTCCATACCGAGGTGTCGACAGACTTAAGACGGTGGCAAAACCCTGACTTAAATGACAGCTGTTGATATCGTGGTATATATGATTTGGGCATACACACGGATAGCTATCGTTCATGGGTTGAAGTTTTCATCCTTACACCAAGTTCAGTTACTATCGTTGACTGGTTGAAGTTTTCATTTAATGTTATCTTGACCTCGGAGAGGTTTAATACTGGCACAAGAGGGTATTTTCATCATGTGAATCTCGTAGCAGTTTGTCTTCAAGGGGTATCCCAGAGGGCGTTTTTTGAATCTCTCATAACAATTTGAGTTTTTATGACTGTAAAATATTCTATAACCATGCAGTCTTAATGTTCTCAGATTATCCAGATATTCTAAAATTTCCGGCTTTGAACTTTTCAGAAGACCGTGGACCTCAATTAAGACTTGGGCAACGTTGTCAAAAGCTCCATCTTCGAAACCGGTTTTCAGTGTGGGCCATTCACTTGATTCAATATCCATCTTCAAAACATCAATGCGTCTCTAAATAAAAAAAAGAAATGAAAGAATGAGTATTTATTTACTTGATAGTGGCAAGAGGGTTTACCGTAGACGCAGATTTAGGTACTTCGTCTAATATGGAATTTTCAAGTTGTGATGTTACGACATCGTGGTGACGTTGTCGCTTTGCGACAGGCTAGGGCAAATCATTGTGTATTAAGATGTGCGGATGTACAATAATCAATACTATACATACCGTAATCACAAGATTTGCAAGGTATGTCTGACCCAGTTTCATAAAGCGCACTTAGCTAAGTATTCCCTTAACTGCAGTGACAACGTATGTTGTAGAGATAGGAAATACACTTAGCTAAGTGCTACTTAGCACTAAGTATGCTTCATGAAACCGGGGACCCGGTACAGTTGGTAGAGCGTCCGCTTTCGGACGAGGAGATCTGGATTCAAATCTGGGTCGGATCACACCAGACTTTAAAAAATGGTATATCCTGCTTCCTCGCTATCGCTGAGCAATAAGATAGAGGGTGGACTGGTCCTGCCGGTGTCAGTATAATGTGACTGGGTGTGGGGGCTTGTTGGGTGTCTTCGGCAAGTCGTCTCGGTGAGGCAGCACCAGATAAAAGATACGGTGGAAATCCGTCCTGCACCAAGGAGACACCGCCTTCGTGTAAGTGAAATATTCTTGAGTAGGGCGTTAAACAATAAGCATTCATTCATTCATGAAACCGGGCCCTGGATGTTTGTGGACAAGGTTTATCTCCCGTGTTAAAAGCCAATGTTATGCAGTGATGAAAGCGACGACGTCTCGTCAGAAAAGGGACCCCATGGCTATGTCGTAACGCAGCAACACGAACTTCCCGCGACAGGCCTACAAGGATGGGAACATTTTTAAACATGATATTATGCACCGGAAGGGCTCAGGGAAAAGCAGCATATCGCAATGAATAAAGTTCAGCAAAACCAGCGGTTTACTGTCCGATCTCAGATCAGCAGATAGGAACACTGACCACAGCTGAGAGCCGCATTGTCTGGTTGGGCTGGGAATTCCCATTTTTTATGAAGTACCGTGCAATGTACTTAAAATCTCATGGCCTTACCCGAACGTACAATGTAACGAATAGATATAAATTCCAAGAGATATTATGTATCATACCTGCCATTCATAAAGTTTAACTTAAAAGACTGTAGTGACGTTGAAATGGTCAATATCTCCGTAATTTAATAGGGTTCTCAATCATGCTGGAGTGTAGGTGTGGCATAAGTTTGGTGAACTTGGGATAAACTGAGATTGAGCCTTTACAGCTAATTGAACAGGCGCAAGGACAGACAGGAAAAATAAGACAAGACCAGTTAAAATCAACAGGCTCTGCCTCACAACAAAGTGCAAGTGTGGTATAAGTTTGGTGAAGTTGAGTTCAACTGTTCAATAGAGTTTACCCCGAAATGACCAGACGGACAAACAGCTAATGGTGCAAAGTCGTGCAAATCCCCAGATTTTCATGTCAGGTAAGGTTTGTAGACTTTGATTACAAACATCAAGAGATATCATTTTTATCACGTATTTTATATAATTTAACATAAATGACCCCAGTGACCTTGGGAAAAGGTCAAGGTAGTTGAAAATCAATACGGTTCTCCCTCATTACAAAGTGTAAGTGTGGTGAAAGTTTGGGCTAAATCGTTTCAAAGTAGAGTGTTTAAAAAGAGAACCCATGGCTTCAAAAACTTTTCCTGATGATCCATGGCAAGTTGTATGCACCGGTATTCTTTCATGGCATGGCAAAGAAAACGAATTGCTTGTTCAGTATTCAAAATTATAGTTTGCAGCATGCTGCAGGGTTGTTTTTAAGAATAGAAATCGAGTGGTTTATAATGGCCTTATATTTCGTGCCCCCCCCCCCCCAAAAAGGAAAAATAGCCAATCCCCCCTCAAAAAAAAAAAGAAAAAGACATTCTCAAGAAATGTCCTGCTGAAAGTAATTTTCGAACAAGCAGAACATGGCTTGGCTTAGCTTGGCTTAGCTCAAGTATGAGATTTGGTGGTTCATTTCTCGTTATAAATTTTTCACATCTTTAAAACCCGGGTATGGATTCAGCGTTTACCACACATTATGATGGACTCCAGTTTTAAAGGTATGTCAATTGTTCATGTTATTAGGAGTCTAAATATATACAGTGTTCCGCGAAAAAACGTGAATTAGAGTTAGCGTCCTGTAATTTGAACGCCTTGAAGGTTAGTCACACCCCCTTGTCATCAGCCTGTAATTAGTATCGAACTCACATCGACAATGTGACGGTACGTGAGCCTCAGGCTGGTATTTAGCAGAGAAGACCACGTATGAGACTTCTGTACCATGCAGCACATAAAGAAATCCGCATGTTTATGAAATGTATAGAATAAAAACTGGAGATGCAATCTGAAGTGTCTAATCAGTATATGGGACTAAATATCTAGTACCAAATGTAGCTGTAAACACAGAAATGATCGCCAATCGTCTGAACAAAAACGACAGTCAAGATAAAATTATAATAACATGAAACATGGAATTCAGCATTACACTTAAGCACCATGCAGTCTAGAGTAACGTATTCCAAAATAACTATACATGTTAAACCTTTCGAGGAAAGGAACCCATGTCGTGTATGTTCACTACAGCCTTGTTATATTAGGCCCACAATTCTGGAATTGAAGAAGCCATACCTGAGAATGCCCTAAATCCTTGAGAATCTTTGATAACGTGTTCACTGGCCACGAATCCTGTATTACACCGTTCATTCCAGAAATCCCAAGGCGGTGAAACATGACGTGTTCATTCCGACGAGAGGTTTCCATTGTCATGCTGTTTGGAAATAGAAGGGTTTCCTATTATCGAGGCATTAAAACGCAGATGATGACCAGATAAATAATTCAGTTCGAACAGGAAAATATTTACAGAAGCGAAATAGGCTTATATACGGCAGAAAATAATATCAACTAACAGCAAGGTGGCGCGTGCAAAACTTAACCAACCAGACCATTGTGTTGGGATGCATAATAGTTTATGATACGCGTGGGTTCCATTCAGCGGTCAGGTGTCGACAGCTTTCATGAGTTCAAGATTACTCTCGCGGCAATTTCATAAATATTCCGCGGGCAACTAATGTTTTTAAGTTATTTTGAAAATGGGTCTTAATGTTTGCTATAATGGGAGACCCTGACGGCCATCACAAAGGGGTCCAAATCGCTGAGAAACACATCATTTTCTGCTGTGACGCTGCATTGTCTGTGTGCTTTCTGAGCACAAATGCACTTAGAAGTGTGACGTAATCCAAGAAAGAAGAAAAGAGCACACGGGCTTGGACCCCTTTGTTAACGGCGGGGAGGAACGCTCATCAAACTGAGCTTTCATCTAACACCCCATGGCGGGACACAGCATCCTGAAGAAGCGCTTCCTCTCAGCATATAGCTTTCTGACACCGACCGGCTCGAGTTAGTTACTTGTGCTTTTATTCTGTCTATAGGTCACATATTCATGGCGTTACATGTGATCGCCATATATATGAACATGTGATTAGTGTATATGGATACATGAATAGTTGCAGTCAAAACACAACTGAGATACATGTTATGATTAGCGATTTCTGATAAATCAGCATGTGACACGATTTGGAGATTTTTTTCATCTTCCTAGAAAACTCCGTGGCTCTTCATCGCCGAAAACTGATCACTACTTCTCTTTGCACTGTATCCTTTCTAATATCTTTCTCTATGTACTGTTATAATTATTGTTCTTTGGTGGTTTACGTTAAACATTTGCTTTAAAAACTGGTCTTGCTATTATTCACCCAGAACGCCCAATTTGGTTTAGGGTTGGTGTACGAATGTGTATTTCGATGCCTATAAATACGATACACTTGGGCTATCTCTCGGGCACCGACTTGAAGCGTACAAAATTGTTACATGTAACTTCACAGAGTTGTGCAGTTTATATCACAAAACATTTATTGAACCCCTTTTTGGCACAGATCTTTAATATCTTGTTGCAAACTCATTAATCTAAGCACGTCTCCTGCGTTCGATTTCATGTTAGTTTATTATTCTTAACACGTATCAGATGACAGAGTTGTTTGCTGGTTTATTAAACTAAACACGACTCAAATATACGAACTGTTGCCGATATAATGTATCTAAACGCATTAAAAATGTCCGTATTTTCGCTGACTTGTTAATCTGGTATGTCAGAATTATTTCTGTCTCATTATCCATGACATCTCAAATATTCTAACAGTAACTGACTTATTCATCTAAACACATTTCATACATTTTAATTGTAGTGTAACTATAAGTACAGCTCATGTGTTCATCAAAGTATATGTTCTTATTATATAAAGTATTACGACCATATTTACTATACTGGAGATATCTTTCATGGCATGCATACCAGAAAAATTTTGTACGCGTTCGACTGAAAAATGTCCCGGTTGTGACAGAAACACGAATAAACTTTAAATTGCGTACAATAATATTCGAAAATTTGAAAAATTAAAAAATGTTTGCATTAATACCAGCTTTTCAGGCGTATGAGGCAGCAGCTGAACGAGTGTCGTGTTTGGTATTCCTCACAGTAGTTGAGCGAATGTCGTGTTGGGTTTTCCACACAGTAGTTGAACGGGTGTTACATTGAGTATTCTTCACAATAGCTGAGCGGGCGTCGTGCTGGGTATTCCTCACAGTAGTTGAGCTGGTGTCGTGTTGGGTATCCCTCACAGTAGATGTGCCAGTGTCGTTTTGAGTATTCCTCACAGTAGTTGTGCGAATGTCGTGTAGAGTATTCCTCATAGTAGTTGAGCGAGTGTTGTGTTGGGTATTCCTCACAGTAGTTGGGCTGGTGTCGTGTAGAGTATTCCTCACAGTAGTTGAGCGAGTGTCGTGTTGGGTATTCCTCACAGTAGTTGGGCCAGTGTCGTGTTGGGTATCCCGCACAGTAGATGTGCCAGTGTCGTATTGATTATTCCTCACAGTAGTTGAGCTGGTGTCCTGTTGGGTATCCCTCACAGTAGTTGAGCTGGTGTCGTGTTGGGTATCCCTCACAGTAGATGTGCCAGTGTCGTGTTGGGTATCCCTCACAGTAGTTGAGCGAGTGTCGTGTTGGGTATTCCTCACAGTAGTTGAGCTGGTGTCGTGTTGGGTATCCCTCACAGTAGATGTGCAAGTGTCGTTTTGGGTATTCCTCACAGTAGCTGAGTGACTGTGGTGTAGAGTATTCCTCACAGTAGTTGAGCTGGTGTCGTGTTGGGTATCCCTCACAGTAGATGAGCAAGTGTCGTGTTGGGTATTCCTCACAGCAGTTGAGCTGGTGTCGTGTTGGGTATCCCTCACAGTAGATGAGCAAGTGTCCTGTTGGGTATTCCTCACAGTAGATGAGCAAGTGTCGTGTTAGGTATTCCTCACAGTAGTTGTGCGAATTGTAGAGCAAGTGTCGTGTTGGGTATTCCTCACAGTAGATGAGCAAGTGTCGTGTTGGGTATTCCTCACAGTAGCTGAGTGACTGTGGTGTAGAGTATTCCTCACAGTAGTTGAGCTGGTGTCGTGTTGGGTATCCCTCACAGTAGATGAGCAAGTGTCGTGTTGGGTATTCCTCACAGTTGATGTGCAAGTGTCGTTTTGGGTATTCCTCACAGTAGCTGAGTGACTGTGGTGTGGAGTATTCCTCACAGTAGTTGAGCTGGTGTCGTGTTGGGTATCCCTCACAGTAGATGAGCAAGTGTCGTGTTGGGTATTCCTCACAGTAGCTGAGTGACTGTGGTGTAGAGTATTCCTCACAGTAGTTGAGCTGGTGTCGTGTTGGGTATCCCTCACAGTAGATGAGCAAGTGTCGTGTTGGGTATTCCTCACAGTTGATGTGCAAGTGTCGTTTTGGGTATTCCTCACAGTAGTTGAGCTGGAGTCGTGTTGGGTATCCCTCACAGTAGATGTGCCAGTGTCGTATTGATTATTCCTCACAGTAGTTGAGCTGGTGTCGTGTTGGGTATTCCTCACAGTGGTTGAGCTGGTGTCGTGTTAGGTATCCCTCACAGTAGATGTGCCAGTGTCGTTTTGGGTATTCCTCACAGTAGTTGAGTGACTGTGGTGTAGAGTATTCCTCACAGTAGTTGAGCTGGTGTCGTGTTGGATATCCCTCACAGTAGATGAGCAAGTGTCCTGTTGGGTATTCCTCACAGTAGATGAGCAAGTGTCCTGTTGGGTATTCCTCACAGTAGTTGAGCTGGTGTCGTGTTGGGTATTCCTCACAGTAGTTGAGCGAATGTCGTGTTGGGTATCCCTCACAGTAGACGTGCCAGTGTCGTGTTGAGTATTCCTCACAGTAGTTGACCTGATGTCGTGTTGGGTATTCCTCACAGTAGTTGAGCTGGTGTCGTGTTGGGTATCCCTCACAGTAGATGTGCCAGTGTCGTTTTGGGTATTCCTCACAGTAGCTGAGTGACTGTGGTGTAGAGTATTCCTCACAGTAGTTGAGCTGGTGTCGTGTTGGATATCCCTCACAGTAGATGAGCAAGTGTCCTGTTGGGTATTCCTCACAGTAGCTGAGCTGGTGTCGTGTTGGGTATTCCTCACATTAGCTGAGTGACTGTGGTGTAGAGTATTCCTCACAGTAGTTGAGCTGGTGTCGTGTTGGGTATCCCTCACAGTAGATGAGCAAGTGTCCTGTTGGGTATTCCTCACAGTAGTTGAGCTGGTGTCGTGTTGGATATCCCTCACAGTAGATGAGCAAGTGTCCTGTTGGGTATTCCTCACAGTAGCTGAGCTGGTGTCGTGTTGGGTATTCCTCACAGTCGCTGAGTGACTGTGGTGTAGAGTATTCCTCACAGTAGTTGAGCTGGTGTCGTGTTGGGTATCCCTCACAGTAGATGAGCAAGTGTCCTGTTGGGTATTCCTCACAGTAGCTGAGCTGGTGTCGTGTTGGGTATTCCTCACATTAGCTGAGTGACTGTGGTGTAGAGTATTCCTCACAGTAGTTGAGCTGGTGTCGTGTTGGGTATCCCTCACAGTAGATGAGCAAGTGGCCTGTTGGGTATTCCTCACAGTAGTTGAGCTGATGTCGTGTTGGGTATCCTTCACAGTAGATGAGCAAGTGTCGTGTTGGGTATTCCTCATAGCGGCTGAGTGAGTGTGGTGTTGGGTAATCCTCACAGTAGTTGTGCGAATGTCGTGTAAAGTATTCCTCACAGTAGTTGGGAGGGTGTCGTGTTGGGGGGTGCTCACTGTAGATGAGCGAGTGTCGTGTTGGGGTTTTTCTCGCATGATACTGCGGCTTGCTACCATACTACACACAACTGCATTGCTACAAGGACCTATGACCAGAATAGGGCTCAAAGCGTCGTTCAACTCGGAAGCAAGCAAACAGAAGCAACTAATGCTGACAACAACGTATGGCCCCTCTATATAAAAAGGAATTTACATCAATGTAAATTGGACGTCGATCTATATTACCTGGGATCAAATGAATGAACTTCGCATCCATAATATACACCCACCATGTTATCAAAGCTGAAGTCATTGTTTATCCTGAAATGAAAAACACACAACTAAATGAAAATCTTACAGACCTAAAGTACAATGGAAGCATTTCATTGTTAGCTTCATAATTCGACTGCAGCCATATTTCAGAAGGTTTGTCAGGCACTTTACGCGATGCGGAGATTTCATCTGGACTGCCCGGTTTCATCCACCGGTTGAATGCGGTTTGGATAGTACAAGTGAAATATCATTGAGTGAAGATGCCAGTAAAATATTTCATTACGCATTACTTCCACGGCCCTGTTTCATTGTTTTTTTTTATTATTGTTATATAAAGCATAAACGAAATGCTTCAATCGGATTGTCGTGTATTATCTGTAAACTAACCGTATCCGCCTACAAAGTAATTCGCCATAACTGTGTCTTGTCCTGATTGTAACCCAACGTTTTATTGGTAAACTGGCATTACCATTCCACCGCAAGAGAACAATGGTCAAATTCAGATTAGACCCGTCTCGCATTGAACAGGAAAAGGCCCTCTAGCCTGTAACTTATCGGACTTTGACAAAACTTTAAGCCTGACAAAAGTTTTAGCATCACAGAACGTCTAAATCTACCCAGTATGCCACGCTAATTATACTATACTCAAGGCAACTGAGACGAGGCATTGAAAACATGCTTATGGGAGATTTTAGTCTGTGACATCTGTGGCACGGAGGTAAGATCATCAGAGGCTGTATGAATACAGAACATACAGTTCCTCTTATAAACTTACCTAGTGGTTTACCTGAATGACTTGCACTGTAAAATGCAAGAGAAAACTAACGAATAAATGCCCGAGAAACCAAATGAACAAAAATATTAATAAATCTCACCCGAAAGAATAAACGATACAGTTGTTTTGGGTGGGTCGGACGTGAGGGTCATCACACACCTCCCAACCTCCATCTCCCACATGACCCATCCTTAACATCTTCTGGCACACAACCTCGGTGTTGCTGACATACCTGAAATCTTAACGGTGTCAGAAACGTGAAACACTTATGTGGGGCAAATTAAATACAACTGGATTGAAGCATACAAGCTGTTCTAATTATATTAATAGCTATAACCAGCGGAATTGTGATCTTTTTCATGAGGACAGTATGATAGCACATTTCCATTACCCAATTTTAGTGTCATTCTTAGCATTGAACAGCCTTTTTCAGAAATTCGCGCCCATAATCCAGTTTGGAAATGACATTTTTTGCAACTGTTATACATGTATCGGAAAGTATCAGAAAGCCGGTTGGACACAAGTACAGAATATTTATATGCAATAACCGATATCAGAAAATATGCTTATTATCTCTTACAGAACTGTACGGGTGCAATACGGTTCACCATGACAATGCAAATATTTAGGGTTAATATGCAGGATGCTGTGTCAAAATATCGGATGATAATTTTGTACACAGAAATGACATTATACTGCACTTCCTCTCCAACTAGAGTATATGTAAGGGCAATAAAGATACAGGTAAATATGATTCTTAGAGAGGGGCCTCCGTGACCGAGGAGGTTAGCCAACCAGAGCGGCGAAATGACCCACGTGCCTCACACCAAAGCGGTCTATGTGAGTTCAATTCATTCATCCCAGCAAACTGCGGATGGCGTGGGTTTCCCTCGGGCACTGCCCAGTTTCCTTCTATCATAATGCTGGCCGCCGTCGTGCCGGTGATATATTCTTGAATATGGGCTAAGACACCAATCATATAAATCAAATAAAATTTTTAAAGAACTAAGTTGATGAGGATATGCGCATCGCCTGGACGTAAAGTGATCAGCACTTACTCCCGTTGTATGATGTCACTGTATGAAAAAAGCTCCCCCCCCAACAAAAAGCACAAAAGGACTGTAGCTGCACTGTATCTGTCTTTAGAGGTGTGCATCGTTTCATCTCTGGAAGCAACTTGTTGATTACTAAAAAAATTTTGATATACCGGTGTACACGTCACAGTCAATGACATGGTATAAGGGCCTGTATCATAAAATATAGGCTAGTGTTTATACAATTCTACATGTATTTTAGATTTTTCTAGATTACATACATCTGTAAACATGTAAGTTGGTTTTCGACTTTTAGCTGACTGTGATATTTTAGCTGGTTTTAAAACTGACTGTTTATTTACGTTTGATTTCGGATGTTATTATCTCATAGAAAACAATTTACTGTTCTCTGGGTTAGGTGTATTCTCGCTACGATTTACTCATACTTTCATCCCAGTAAGCATAACTTATACCGTAAAGAATACGTTTCTCTTTGTGTATGTGTTAGGACGACTAGTAGTTTGAAAGAGACTCTTTAGAGGGATGCTGGTCCGGGGGTGGGGTGAGAAACCCGTGCTCCGTGCTGCCGTAACTTTTTGAAAAACGTTTACAAATTTGTTACAACAATTATCTCCCTCTGGTATTCACAATATCTATTACCCAGATAGAGGGTTTATCACCGCGCACTTGTCGGCTTGTTAGTTTGACATTTTGAATTCATCATGTCTGAAGTGGTTTGGGCAGAGGATGACGATTCATGTAGATACAGCCAGGCAATTACTTTAACAAACAGACCTATAGGCTACAGCAAAATTAGGCGGCAAGGAATTCGCGGCAGGTCACAAGTGCGAACATGTACAAAAAGCCGCGATTTTTGTACAGATCTGGCCCCGGTTTCATAAAACGCACTTAGCGCTAAGTATCCCTTAGCCAAGTGCATTTCATATCTCTACAACATACGTTGTCATGGCAATCAAGGGAATACTTAGCTAAGTGAGCGTGTGAAACTGGGGCCTAAGCTGTACATTTTTTACACAATATGTGCGACACGATAGTCATTCAAGGTAAATTCTAATGCAACATATGATCCTACTAATTCCTATAACCAATAATAACAAACCAGTCTTAAATATATAAAAAGCTAAAAAGAGAAATGTCAGAAATGATTTAGCTGACGTTCTCGGCGTTCATCAGGGCAGTTAAGGAAGGCTCACGTGTGGTAGACATCTATCAATTGCTCTTCCGTTATATCTTTCAGTGTTTCTGCTTCTGGAATATGCCCGGGTTCCGCACTTGGACACTTTCGATCAGGTTCCTATTCAAATCAGAAAAGAGTACTTAAAACAACTTGGATATCTAGAAGCACAATGTATGTAACGACACAGAAGCAAATATTACTGCAGCAAATTGTCTCCAGCAGCGATTGTTAGAAAAAACAACGAGGACCAGAGAAGACACGCCTTGAAAATCCTTACACAGGCAGTCAGCCAGAAAATCGTGATCCACCAGAAGCAACCAACTAATTTACTCAAGCAAGGAGACAGGTCCACAATCCTGAATTTATTTGACTTGTTTGAAGGGTGAGGTTTCTACAGTAAAACACCATTCTCGATCACTGAACCTTCACAATAAGGAAAACAAAGTTTTGAAAGGATAACAGAATAGAGCCATAAGGTTCCTTATGGCGCCCTAACTGAACCCTCTTTTCTAAGAGTGTACATGTCAACCCCAGGTACTTTAGACAATTCGTCGATGCGCCGCCTTGACATGAACAGGCAGAACAATATATGGATGGGTACATATTGCTGGGAAGCAGGGATAGCCCATATAGATAGATACATGGTTCCGGGGATCAGGAATGGCCCTAATGGAAAGGTTGCCGGGGATTAGGGATGTCTCTTATGGGATCAGGGATTGTCGTTATGCATAGAACGTTAGAGGTTGTTGGGGACCAGGGATGGCCCTTAATGAATCAGGATGGTCCTTATACAGGGATGGCAAATGATGACGCAGAGCAATATCCGTCCATCTTCAGTGCAATCAAAAATCAGATTGATTACATGCAATCCTCAGTACTAATTAGGAAAAGTAATATCAAAAGATCAAAGTGACTACTGTGCTGATGAGACATACGCACATGCGTCCAGAATGAATGACAAAATGTGTTTATACTGACCTTGGCCACGTGTCCACGGTTCCGTTTCAGATCAGTGTGCTCACAGTTGCAGTTCTGAAATGCATAGGAGTAAATTACAATATTAGGGCAATTAACTGCAATATTTACTTACTTGCATATAAAAAGGTAGCTCACTGAATATGGAAAGTGCTTCAGCGCAACTGAATTATTTTCTGTTCATCAGATTAAAATATACCTGCATACAGTATTTCAGCAGCACACATATATTTGTCTTTAGCTTGTAAAGAACTATCGGATTAATCGTCTGGTATTGAAATGTTTAAAACGATTTCAAGGTATGATGAGAGAAAAAAATACCATGATTCCAGTGATCTCTCATCAAAACTACATGCAGCGTTGAACAGAAAGGTCACGTGAAAGCAGACATCATTTGAGCGGGTATATCTCAGCATGCGTGTCGTTTCGAACGACTATGCTGGATAACATAGTCAAGCTATATTGTGACAGTGTGATGCTGTGCAATATTCCGTACAGTATAATATATGATTATCATTTACATAATGACGGTTTACAGGCATTGCTGAGCTTATTACAGTACCTTTTTACATCAACAACATCTGGCTGTTCAACACGAGCAGCATATATATCTCTAGACGCTTTACAGCTTTAATATCACGGTAAGACCGTGAAATCCTCGAACCATTATATAGAAGCTTTGCATAAAAATACGGGCAAGTTATGCTTTCATTAATTTGATCGTGTTTACAACGTAATCAAAATGTTTCATTTGCACGTGAGGTGTTCGATGGATTATTGTTTGAGAAACCACCGCCCTTAACTCATAATCTGACAAATCCTATGAGGATATGCCCATGTCAGATCAGTGGGATCTGAATAATATATAAACAACAAAGTTGGCAAAATTGATCCCGTTATAACTGAACAAGAACCTATGTTTGATGCATGGAAAGCACAATTCCGATATTTATATAAAAGATTGGTATTAGCCTAGTTGAAACGGCCTTATCTGCAGTGTTTAACTTACATTATAATCGCAACTTGGTTGGGTTATGCTTATTGCTAAGGTAATAGGTAGGTCGGTTTCGAAAGCGGTTCATATTAACATTGTAAAAATTAATACCATGTTGGTGAAATTGTAATAGTTTAGAACAGAAAAGGTTTTCATTTTTGCCTCCCCCCAGAACAATGGACACGCTTACTTTTTAATTTCATTCCAAAATCTATTGCCATAAATATAAATATATCATCCGTGAATATAACCATTATAGATACACCACAATACAAATCGTTAGAGCCATGCATGCTCATGCAGTTGCTGGAAGAAAAACACTTGTAAAGTTTGACTCAAATAGTCATTCATTAGAATAACATTTCTAATTGAAATGGAAATATATATTAAAAGTGCTTGAAATGAAAGCAAGTCCTGATTTGGACCCTCAGCATATAACATAATAAATCCTGGCTTAAACTTCAGCAAGGTAAGGGGACACCCTTGTAAAGGAGGAGCTACTGGTAGACAGGTTTCTCTTCGAAGCGGAAGGCTCATCCCCGCTCCATGCTTTACAAAGCAGTAACGCAATGGCTGCACTGTGATACGTCAAAATGACGGTGACCTGTTTAATGCTAAAACCACCCTACCAGTGCAGCCTATTGGCGCTGATCCCGTGCTATCACTGCAGACAAGGGCGAAGTTGTATGCAGAATATTTAAGTAGAGTAACTTATTTAGCTTAGGGAAATTATTTTATAACACTTAAACCCATTTACCAGAATGGATCGTCGCTACGCAATCGTATAGACATGTATGAACAGAAATATGAGATTGGCGGTTTCCGTGATCGAATGCACCAGCTTCATTGGATTGTGAATGTTGGGAGTGAGGTAAATGTAATGTCAGCGTGGCATATTTCTCTCTATTCTTCACTTTCTGGTATGGCCTATTTTTTTTTCCTTGTTGCAAACGATAACCTCTAGCCTTGGAGTTCACCATTCACTGGAAAAAAACATCGTTCAGACATACCATTACCTGGAGGTAGTGCGGCGGACACAAAGTGTAGGAAATGAACACACCTTATGAGGCCACAGCGGTCACGCATGACTTGTCTTGTTAAGGTCTCTTCAGGTGTTTGTCTCATACTGTCGTTTTAAAAATATCGTACTTAAAAAGTCAACACTAAGGAAATATTTGCTTCCCACAAACTGACTAGCAATCTAGCAATGACTACAACGATAACTTGACGCAAACTGTGACAGCTTGGACAACTATGACCGCATGTCGACATGAGCGTAACAGTGTCGTGGCTTCGTTTTGTTACTAGCAACATTAATGAGTAAAGTTTTGATATATTCATGACTTGAAGTACAGCTTTAACTGAAGATAGATATCGGGCATGAAGGTAATAACACCACTGACACAGCCCCGACAAACATACTGGCTTAGTAAAAATGTAGGTGACGGTGACCATGTGTAGCTAAACCCTATGTCGCCTATGTCCTGTACTTTGAGGACGCCTTACTGCTTTGAGGTTCCCCTTTAGTAGTCACTCCTCTTGATACGATAGAATCTCCGCAGCCAAAGGGTTAGTGCTGTAGTGCAGCCACATTTACCCTGAAGGAGAGAGGCGACAGGGTTGAGTCAGAACCCCAGGAGCTCAATAAAACCGTTCTCCCACCCCTTGGAGCACGGCATTCAAATAAATACGCATACCGGGTAATTGTAAATTTTACCCATGTTGAAAGTGATTACATGTAATATTATATTAAAGAAAAGAATATGTGATATCTCGTGTACAGATAAAGGCAATGTAATTGTAATAGCTATCAATAGTTCTTAACACAACTAGTAGAAGTAATGTAGCTAGCTTTTTCATTTTCAAACTTTTTTTTTCTTAGAGACAAGTTTCATCAAGGTTGTAATGAGCTGTATAGTAATTTAAAGTGAAAGACATGTCATGTTTTAAGTTAAGTTTTGCCAAAAAGGTTGGAGCATATTATCTTTATTTCTAACAGTACTTTTCCTAACAGCTACTACGACGGCGGAGTCAGACATCTCACCGTGCTTCGTCGCCTTGTATGAAACGAATCCACTCTGAGACGTTACTGTTCCAAGCGCGGATCACTAGTCACCTGAGACTGTAGTAAGGTGTTAGGGTTGTGTTTATAGCTTAAGTATATATATCAATTTATTACATGAAACGATCAAGAAACTTACTTCTACCACAACACAATGCTCTAGAAATACTGTGTAGTGTTGTTCAAGCATGTGCTTGTTATAATTAAAACATATAACATTAAGACAGTGTCTTGTTCCTATGTTATTACATGTTACATTGACAGACAACTCAGACCATTTACGTCACAGATTGAAAACAGCCGATATCTCCTAGCTATCTGATTGGTCAGTCCCCTATAAACTTAAAAGCATGGGCACCTTCAGATCTCCAGTCTCCAGCACAATTCTAGTACTCCACATTTGAAACGAAGATAATTCAATAACGAATTCATATAATTTCAAACAGGTTTTTACATTCAAGAGAGAATTTTATATAATCTTATTGATGAACAATACCTCAGCTGTCTTTTACTTTGAAGAAAGGCTATATATTAGGGCAGTGCTACTATGTTATACCTGTAGATCCTTAAATTCCGTGTCAATTAACTTATTTTTGGTAATTCCAAACTTAAGATATACTGCAACCAGTGCAAATAAAAGTTATTTTTGGCACTGAATGACCAAGTAAGGCAAACTGTACATGGAACATTTCATCATCTTATCTTTCGTATGACCTTGCTATTAGAATTAACTACACACTCTAGTATGATTGCAAGTTCACTAATCACACAGTGAAATATAAAACACTTTTACCTGACTCAATTTAATACTTAATCACTGGAAATAATGTGTGGAGCAATATTTTAGTGAGTGATAGGCTTACATGTATATATTTTATGAATATCCAAATTCCAATGAGTCTATGAGTAACGAAATAACACGTACACCTATTATACTGTATATGCTGTAAAACCGAAGATGATACTTACACATTTCACTTCATGAGTTTTTATAACTTTAAACTGTGTTACATGTGCTTTGGAGATGGGAGGACTTTCAATATTAAAAAACATCCAAAGCAATATGCATATATTGCGACCTTTATTGTCTTTAAAATATATGCATTGTATAATATGCAATTGTTGGTTTAAATATGGTATTATGGCTTTCAGATGAGAAAATGGGGATCCACCCTGAAACTTATTCAGATAGGTTACACATAATTTCGCTATGTGTTAGTGGTTTTGAACTAACACTGATGTATATATGTTATATTGAAACTCTACAGAACAATATTACCCAGCTTTACAATGTTACTGCTATCAGTAAATATATTGTTATATCAAAAATAGAAATATAACCATGCAAATTGTCCAAAGTAAGTGTTTTCATGTTCATTTTAAACAAATTGATGCAGTAAATCTTGTATCTTTATACCTTGTTTTATGTTTTGAAATATGACCTCCTGATTCTAATCTAAATGGATCTCGTTTCGAAGTTTGGATTTCGATCAGACCTGTAGGTTAAAGGGTCATTTGTGTCGACCGATATCTTCTGGGAAGCTCTCCAGTGAATTCATGTATGGTTTTAATGAATTTGGATTATCAAGACAAATATGATTGTGGATCGCAAGAAAATAGATAAAAGCTAAGTAAAATACCGTCCGATTTTGTGCAATTTCAACAGACTTTCTAGTCCCATTCAAGTTCTCTTGTTTTACAAAGAGACATAATTTGGTTATTCAGATATTTTTGAAAATGACAGACAGATAGACGAATGGAATGCTTCTGGAAAGCTCAGTTGTTTGCAGAGGACCCTCTTGTTGAGTGCAAATACATCACAAAGCAGATTGTTCTTTCTAACAATAGATTTGTTGGCATCACACTCGAGAAGAAGGGCCTCTGTTTGCAACTCAGCAGCTGGGATCCCTCTTCTTGGCCCTGCTATCAGCAATGCTCGATGACAGCAGGGCGATGTCATTATCTTGATCCAACAAGGTTGAGAAGAGTGCTTGGTAAAACAGATGAAGCGGTTTCCCAGTCAGCCAACACATCTGTCTCTTTCCCACCTCCTTCAATTCCTCTCACTGCGGCGGAGAACAGCATTCTAAATAATTTGATGTGGAGTGCAATGATGGAGCATATAACCCCCCTTGTTGATAAAGTAAGTGAAGAACAGTGTGAGGGTTGTCGTGTGGATCATCCGATCATCGTCAATAAAGCCCGGCAGTATCTCCAAGGGAGGAATGTACATAAGTGTCATCTAAATTTCAGTAAAATGTACTTGCAAAGTTTGACAGGAAGATTGGGTGAAGATGAGGAAGCGATGTAAGTAAGTATTTTTGAAAAAAAAAATTAACTGATTTTTCGCTGCGCTATACATGTATAGATGTTTAATTAATTTACAGACAAGTGTTTCCGGGTATACTATCTATTGTTGTGGAAAGTCATGTGACCTTATATTGAAGTATGTACATGTATAGTTATTTGATTTATTAATTTATTTTCAGACCACTTACCCCAACCCCACTTTTCCCCAAGCGATTTCAATTCAACTCACGTCGTACAGGGAATATAAGAATACTCAATATCGACAATTGTCCGGATTGAGCAACACATCGGTGTCAATGGTCAATGGGTACCGTGGCAATGGACATGTGGAAACGGAGAGTTTAACAAGCCTAACCCAATGTATGGACGATTTATTGAATTTTGATATTTTGGGGTGTTGATCTGATTGATGTTTGTTATTGTTTGTCACGCGGTAAAAAGATTTTTGTTGATTTGGGGTTATTCACAGCCTACGTCGCTCATGCTTACGTGGCATATGGTGCCAAGAGTATTTCGCCTTGAAACGCTGAATCTCGTCAGACATGGTCAGTGTGATATAACTCATGCCAAACCTCACTCTGTTGATTGTAAATGTGTGTGGAATTGAAGGGCCAATTTAACGATCAGTGTGTCCAAACTGAAGCTGCCCTAGGGCATATAATCACGTCATTGGAACAGGCTATGCCAACCTGACCCATGAAACATGAAACTTATGTCCTTGCATAGATATATCGGTATGCGCTCAGGACGACTGGGTGACTTATATACAGTCTCTCTATATAAAGCCTCACATACCAAAGCAAGGAGAAATATGCACAAAATTTTCGGTAAAATGAGAGTGCTACAATTTGGGCTCAAACTCATATCCCATGCAGATTTACCACCATGAAAAAGACAATGAAGATATTACAAAAATGGTAACATTGTCACCTGTTTTCAGAAACCATTATCGTTAATTGGAGCTTTGGTCTTTGTGGCATATAGCGCAGATACTATTTTTGTCAATTTGAAAAGACGCGACCGTGATTCGAACCATGCGGTAGCCAGTCCACCAGACTAAGGTATATTTCCACATACGACCTAAGATGAGCATACATGTCATAGCACAGTGAAATCAACGCAATATTTCCATGCAGTAAAGTAAGGATTTGGGTTCGAATGTTGTTACACTACGTTCACCGGCGCTGAAAAGGGTAATAAACATATTACCATATGATCACACACTTAAAAAATATATCGACGTCTTTAGGGTTCGATGTTTGTACATGGCAAAACACGTATATTCATGTTTGGAAATTTGAAAACACAAAACCACAAAATTTATATACTAGGACATAATTGGTGTACTTGCGTTTATCGGCTCCCATTCGCGGTGTGTAATAATCAGGCATACAGAGGCTCTATATACTGCATGATTCGTTTTATTTGTGTATGGAAACTATACATATTTTATACCCTATATAGACCATTATAACGAAAACATGTAGGCCTATTATAGGGCCCAAATAGCGTTGTGTGTACTGGCAAACTGTGTATATACACAATGTATATAGTAGATATATTTGTTAGAGATCCTGTATAAACATGTATCTGAATTTAATGATCAGTGTCCAAACTGAAGCTGACCCAGGGCATATATGTTTTTACTAACATATAGGCATATGGACGACACATCTGTGTAGAAACTAATGCGCCTTTTGAGTAAATGACTAATATAAACATTCTGTAAATGTCAAACATATACACAACAGTTAAAACGAATATGATTAGCAACAGATGACAAAGCATCACAACAGATGAGGCATAATATAGGACAACTACATCACAAGCAGACTGGCTGGACCTTGGCAACATAACCTAACATTTAGCACTTAATTGAAATGTCTAGCTATTTAAAACAAGACATTAATTGTTGGTTGGCGTGAATATATCATGCAGTATGCGATCAGTTTTGTGCATTTTTTGTTCAAATCTGGACATATAAGATATATATATAAGAGTTTTTGCATCATGCATGTTTTTGACAGCCCATTAAATTTGGATATGTCATATTGGGTTGCTCAAGTTCAGACTGATGTAAACCCAAATACACAAAAGGGTTTATTCCACTTAAATAACACACCCAAACTGTTCAATATGACAAATCCGTCTAAACAACATCAGTTTCTTATATTTGTAATCACAGTTCAGCCAAGTTTACATGCAGTGTCCCTTTGGGCCCAAACAATTCAAAACGTACGTGTATACAGTCACGTCACATTTTATATATATATATACACACACATATACGCACATAGTATAGCTCACCGTGTGGCGTATAGGTCACTATACAGGTCAATGTTGTTATTTTCTGTGTTGAATTCATCCTCGTAGTAGGTTATAAGCGCTATCCGCGAAGTGTGATTGAGTTTATTTCTGTATTGCCTGCATGTATTGTTTTGAGATACCATTATCGTTGCTCTTTAAATGTAACTTATAAATCGTGTTTTTCTCTTTTGCTGAAGTAAGTATGGCATTCATTACTCATGGTTGATGATTTTTATGTAATTTATCAGTAGTGAAAAGAGGAAAACATCTGTCGTATATATTACGGAAGGTATATAGAAAAAATCTGATCTACTTCGTTAGAGTCAGATACATTAAGTACTTGTTGCCAGTTCTCGCTTGCAATGCACAGTTTAAAACTTTCTCTTTGTTTGAAACTGGTATCACGAATATACATACTATTACTTTTGCTTATATAAGTCTGAATTATTTAACATGGGTTTACTGAAATGAAAAATGGGTATTGTAAATTGTTAATACATGCACAAATTTCTCGAAAACGTTTCTGTAGGCTTCTTGCATTAATATGAAGAGTCGATTTGATATACTATATTATTTGATATACTGTCATGCATACAATAACTATGTATTGGCCTACATTCTTCCAAACTTTCGGTCTACTTAACCACATTACGCTGCTTTGCATCGACTCAACCAGATGAACAGTATATTTGTTCTTTGTCATTGTTACTCTTTTATTTTCACTTTTGTACATGTAACACCTGTATAAACTCTCAATAAAGTTTTGTATTCTACCGATATTTCCCTAGTTATCAACAGTCCATGCAGATTTCATCACAATCGGTCATGCAATATTTAATAACTAATTCGTGGCCCAAAGACGTTGCAGGCACAACTGCATGCATGGTGCATGACTATATGCTTACAGGCCTGCTTAACCATGTATGCCGTTATAAAAGATTGGTTGATTGATCGACTTTACTGGAGTAGACCTACTCACACTCCGCGTGGAGGATATTTTCATTTACACTACACCCAAGCTTACGCCTGTCAGAAATCACCGAAATCGATTTATTTATGGAGTACCACGCGGTCTACGTGAGTCATTTTATGTTTTTTTTCGTAAGTGTCGAAGGTGCCTAATCCACCACAATTTTCAGCATCATTTTACATTATTTGGATGGATCATCTTCAGTGTTTTCTTCCCATCTTTATACATAGTATGTCATATTTTTGTTACTGTAACTGGTTTGCTTGTGAAGAACTGTTATAAAGTTTTAAGTTATTAAAAATTTAAGTTTTCACCTTATGAATGCCGTGCTCCAGGTGTTGGGAGAACGATCTTGTTGAGCTCCTGAGGTTCTGACTCAACCCTGTCGCCTCTCTTCGTTGCAATATTGGGCAAAATGGCACAACACAATACAAGTTTGCACACTTTGTTCGGTGCCATTCGTGATTTTTTTATGGAGGTAAGTAAACCTTCGCTTTTCGACGTGTCTCGTGCCCTGTGGGAAACGCCATCCTCTTTCGCAACCGACAGATAATGGCGTCCACAACATCTCGCACAATCCTACACACACTGGATTTGGATATACCACCGAAGCAGTCCCCCATTTACATGTATTAGCAATCAATGACTGAAATTTCAACACCGATGCCTTCAAAGTAGCTATGAATCCCCCGGAAATCTCCACCACCGTGTGACTCATGCCTAGTAACTTGACCGTGCACCAAAACATTCCACCATAGAAACTTTTACAGGGTCACCCTAATCCGTCGAAAACTGCTTTCTAATATAAGTACTAACATAAGACATTTGTTTTCATAGTCACGTATTTACATGTATTAGCAATCAATGTTTTTGTGTTCTGTACATGTGACAATACTAGTCTATATGTATATAAGGAATAAAGAAATAAAAAAACAAAACAGACAACACTTGGATATATATATATATATATATATATATATATATATATATATATATATATATACATATATATATGTGTGTGTGTGTGTGTGTGTGTGTGTGTGTATTATGTGCATGTAGTATATTTTCAGGTTGAAGTTTATGAATGACTTGGAGAAAATGTCATATCGTATTAAAATAAAAAGAAAGAAAATTAAAAAAAATAAAATTAAGGAATCCCTGGGAATTCCCTGCTGGACTTGTCATGCGACGTCATGGTGTGTGACGTCACACGATGGGGACTTCATCGTCTGCCACACTTAGCCGTTTTACTGACAGGCTATATGCATTATGTGCGAGAGTGTTCGTGGAGGTTATGTTTTACATGCAGGCCTATGTATTTTCATACAGAGAGGGAGCTGCCCCATTCTGAATAACTTTATGTGGTCCAAAATGCTGGAACATATGGGTCCCCCTTAATAGCGAAGTCATGGAAAAACAGTGTGAAGGTTGCCGTGTTAACCATTCCACCCAAACTCGCCTTACATGCCTCCAGGAGTGGCGGAGGTTAAAAATGAGCCGGGGCCAATGAAGTACTGGAGTCGGAGAGGGCCAAACAAGGAGCTTGCCACATGCTCGGGGAGATTGACGGCCAGATGAAAAGTTATGAAGCAGGTACCGGGCTGGACAGCAGGACAACGCCGTGGCAGCAGTAACAGTATACCCGGGCCATGGAGAATGGCTAATGGCGACCGAACCATCATCGTCGTCGATACATCAGTGATCTTTTTTTCTCTGGGAGAAACAAAAACCCTTCCAAAAGTCCGTTTTTCACGACTAACAAATCTTCCGAAAGTATCTTTTAAAATGTGAGCACAACCTACGTTTTATGTATGTATGATGCGTTATTTTTTTCTACTTTGTGATTGTCTGAGCACGAAAACTGGGCTTCCAATTCTACCGAAAGGGATCAGTCAAATCTGAGCACAAATCTGTTTTATGTAATGTCTCGTTATTTTGTTTTTCTGTGATTGTCGGTGATTGTCCATGTATGTATAACAAATCAAAAAATCAGCCCTTCCACTCATTCTTAAAACAACCTTATTAATTCCAACACAAGCCTCACCCCAGCCCAACCATCAGTTTAATTCATAACGAAACAAAACTTCAATCTAGAATTTAATATAATTTAATTTATATAATAATTTAATATAATTTATAACAAAATGTTCCATCCTTCATAAACTTTAACTTTTTTAATCGCCCAGTTCACTGGCAACTTGCCAACCTGACACCTTGCCAAACTCCTTATATCACACAACAACGTGACCATGGAACCACGCGACCACCAGGTGTTCAACACCTGGACTGGTACCTTGCCAACCTGGCACCTTGCCAAACTTCTTACATCACACCAGCCCACGCGACTACGCGACCTCCATGACGTCATAATCGTCCCACCGGTACCACCCGTCCCACTGGTACCACCCAGATTAAACGATAGGATTAATACCCGTGAGTAACATTACATATTACTAATGTGTCCATATTTCTGAACGACCAGACACCTTCTTTTTAGATGATTTGGAGATAAATACAAGTTTTAAACCTCAGGCAAGCAAATATATAAAAGAAATGTGGGGGAAACTGTGAAGTAGGCCATGTTCGGTGCAATCAAGCGAATCGTACCAACCCTCTAACAAAAGATCTATTCAAGGGCTTGGGTTTGGCTGGGTCCACTTTTGTGGCGATTTATTAGTTTATCAAAAATTCGCATCTAGTGGGACATAAGCTGCTGTTTATTGAGCAAGTGTAGCTAGAGCTTGAATTCTATACATCAGACTGTGCTTGTCAGGAGCCCAGATAAAGTCCATGGAAGCCGGCTCCTGTTAATAAACATTTTTAAATAAGTAAACACCCTTGTAAATTTAAAAGAGCCTGGATTTCACCCCTTAGGTGTCACCATTTGCCGTATTATGTGAATTAATAAAGGCTTGCTAATATGGGAACGGAATTAGTGTCCAATGGGAGATTTATATGATATAAATGTGTATTGATGTATGGCTTTATAGCCGAATTACACGTAGTCAGAAACCGAGCCTACATGCAAAATCTCATGAGTGGTGACCTGATGACATTTATGCAGGCCCATATACCAAATACCGGTATTGGTATATACATACAAGTTAAAACAATTTTGCATATTTATTATCAGAATTGGTAGTCTTTGAGGTGTTATGTGAACTTTACTACGTTTCTCCCTTTCATCTTTCACTACATATTTTCGGTATTCAAAATCAAGTGGATGGATATGTTAACTGTAATAAGAAGCATCGACAGTAAACAATACAGTTGAGCTTAATATGAAAACTAATTACAGGTATGCTATATTAATGTGTACTTCATAGTTTCAAAGTGTGAAAGAATTAAGTCGAGGATTACTTTTGGACTTTTGTATAACTGTATGAACTCATACCTGTAAAAAGTGACAGACGGAAATATTTATGTTGAAAAGAAATATTGCATGCGCGCCCATCTGTTTTGTTCCGTTTATTGGTCTCGTGCACCCTGAGGAGGTTTTTTTATGAAGTTTTTCTTTGTCATTATATGTGAAATGTAGAGGAAGCAATTAGATTTTAAGACACAACTAAGACAAATGAATTCTGTTACAGATGGTGTTTGTAAACGTAGAATGTTTTCTCGACATACTTAACATCTTTGTATGTACCGTATGTTTTATGGATATATTTTCTTTTACTAATGGGAAAGTGGTAAATCTCCTTAAGGTGTCCAAAGTCGTGTGATCCTTTGTTCTTTCTTGGATTATTTCAAACTTCTATGTGCATCTATTCTCAAAAATGCACTTCTAAGGTAGTACACAAATACTGCAGCGTTACAGCAGAAAACTATCTGTTTCTCTGCACTTTGGACCCTTTTGTGTAGCCCGTCAGAGCCTCCCAGTAGTTTTGTTCGATCAATAGCTCTTACAGGTAAGGTTTATTTTAATACATTACCTATTTTTAAATACATCACAGGCCATAATTAAAGATTGAACGTGGCAAGTGTTTGTCTTCATACTGACAAACAGAGGCGTGTACATGGATCAGGTGATCTTGAAGGAAATAAGGAAGAATTAATTAGTTTACAGGGACTGGTTATCTATAGTGATTATGTCACAAAAACAGAGTTCTGTCACCAAGTATGCCTTACCGGTACATTCGATGTTGTCTGTGACCTCCATTTTAGGTTCCTCAGATCATACTGTGTAAAAAATATGACAAGGCATCCAGCAATGGTAATTATGGCTAGGCGTATTGCTTCAGTCCTCCTCATCTTGACAGTCTACACAAGGATACGTAAATATGTAAATATTCGCAGTTGAAGATGAAACTTTCAAGTGACCGAGGGCAAACTGCTATCCGGGTAACGGTAACAGCAGACTGAGCAGTCTTCTGAAGATCTATCAGTTACTTATGATTGTGCTTCTGCTACGCCAATGTCTTCGTCACTCAGGGAACTTGTGTATGTCGCTGTACTTGTTGCTGTATACCTCTCCCAACCAGAAGTCGTCGTCAAGGTCACTGAACAGCCTTATTGTCCACTCAGACAGGTAACATTTCAGACAGACAATCTGAAACGAACGTGTTCACATTAATTTTTCTTCCAAATTTTATCGCCTATATACACTCTCTTGAAGATTGCGCATCAACACGAAATATTATTCTCTTAATCCTATGATTAGTGATCGGTTGAGTGGCACAGTGCTGATAAGTTGACACTCTCCTGGTGAACGCCTGTAACTAGGTGGCCTACTTATTGAGGTTAGCGTGGGTTATTTAGGGGGGTGGGGTGACTGCGCATGCAGCGGTGACTGTAGATTCTCACATGCGATCACTTTTGTGGGGTGTATACTTGATTGTGAACATGGCTTTTGTTGTATTCTTAACTTATGCGGTCCCATAACTGACTGGACAGAAACAGGCAATGTACAGATTTGTCAATATCCGTATATATGCATTTTTGCACAGAGACAAGAATCGGTGTCTACCACGTGGACTTTTGCATACTTTATTTTCATTTTTCAGCCCATAGCAGTCCTCTGTTCTGCCTACCCTGTTGCACTAACTGTGTGACCAATTTAGGTTAAATTCTGATGAAAATCATACCTGAAATCTGGAATGTCATTAAAGGTATGTGTTTTTGAATACCATTGTGTAAACAATAAGTTCTAAATGCCATTTGTGCATAAATTTTGTTCTTACAGATCATAGTGAGCTGTTGAAGGAACTTTTTACTGAATGAAGATACCGAGTTATGAAGGTGTGGAGATCTGAATTTGACAGGAAATTGTAAGTGTTCAAAGGGGAGGCAATAAGGAAGAGGGTACCCTTGGGGAATTTCCCATTGACTCTCTGTCTATGTTTTGATTTGTCTGTCATTTGTCAGCTGTGTTTGAAACATGTTAAGGTATTTTGTGACCAAAGAATTTTAAAATCAGACAAGATAAGGGGCCCTGTCAGGCGACACACCACAATTAATGCCTCCAATGTAGACTCTGGGTATTTACACAGATATTTTCTTTTGTTCCTCTGGGCTGCCCTTTTTCATTTTTTCTGTTTGTCGGATGGTAACATATTGTAGGACAGGCTTCAAACTTTTATTCCATGTATAAATTTGTGTGTTTTTCAGGAAATGGAGGCGGATACACACAGTGCAAAAGTGATGTTAATCAGGTTTCGTTGACCTGTGATGGGGGGAGTTAGACCCCTGTCAGCTGTTTGTCAAATTTATGAAAAATTTCAGCTGTCATACCCTATCAGGAATTTGAGTGGAGTTTTCTAAGGGGACAGGGACTGTTAGGCCCGAAGGGTTTAGGGCTTGCAGATTTAGGGACGGTGGTGTGAGGCCAAACGTTAACATGTAAGTCAGTGGGAGATGAATTGTAGTGTGTGGCCAGTTGTAGAAAACAGTCAGCACCAGAGTGCGCGTACATTATTCGTTTATCGCACATGTCCCTCCAAACGCAGAAGAGTCCCAATATAGAGTTAAGCTGTAACATGTGTTACAGAACACTCCCTGTCTGATATATGCCTGATAGATGACATGAACAGTCTAACATATTAAAGAACGACAGTTTAAGTTCAAAGTTCATGCGCATTCAGGAGAACCATCGCCTCGGTGATAGATGGTATGTAAGTATTTGTTTCACCAGCTCTGAACACGCGAAGCTGAGCTTTTCGGACCTTCCCATAATCACCAGGAATGGCAGAAAACACAATACCAATAGGCTAGGTTGTTCGGTTTGCCACTTAAGTCTCACCTGAAGGCTTTGTAGGTACACTCGCTTCCAACGATATCAGAAAAGAGTTTGCTGGGGCTGTTAGGCCGACATGCTTCCACTGTGAACTGTACTTTCACACCATGTGTTCGTAGTGGTTCAATGGATGTATCTCTCTTCTTTGTCAGTAAGGTTGATGGGGTAATTTTTAGGGGAACCTGGGGATCTGACAAAACTGCTGTTACTGGACGGCCATTTATAATGACACATACCTCAGCAAGGAATGTTGTCAGGTCGTCATGAGTCAGGTTTGCAGCTCTTACATCTGTCATCACATGTGAATTCCAAATACGTTCCGTGACTCCAGTCAGGCTCTTTCATGCACCTTCCATGTGGGATGAGTGAGACGTATTGAATCGCTATTCGTGATCCGTCCCTTTGTTGTACAGAAATTCCCGAAGTGACCGATCCTCAACACTGACAACATCTGTCAGCAAGTCGCCTACGGTTTCAGTAAAGTCCGTGCCTCTGTCTGACCTGAACTTTTTAACAAGCCCTCTTATCGAGATGAACATGCGAAGAGCGTTGATAAAGGCTAATGAATTTAATTCTTCTACAACCTCATAAGACAGGTTAAGTAAACATTAGACACTAGTAACCGACCCACGAGTAAAAAGTGACGTCATCGTTATTTGTGTGTGACGTCATACTTGGTTATTTTAGGCCGCGTCGTCTGCCCGTTTTTTCGCGATCTCATGGCTCTTTACCTTATACATTCCGGAGTCAGTATTTCCGTATTTTATGTGTATAAATGTGATATAAAAAGAAAGCGTCCTATTCGTGAAGCATTGTTCTATCTTATTTACCGGTTTTTGTCTGTAGAATGTAGAAAAGACAAGAATATGTAATTTACCAGCAGCATGTATTTTATGAGGACGTTTACCGGCGTAGTTCTACGAGGCCGCAGTTTTTATGTGAGGTTTCTTCCGTGCTGTCAACATACAAACAGCGTTTTGATTTGTGTCCTTCTTCACTTATATCACTGCTGACTTCAGAAAAATGTAAAATTATTTACTTGATGGGACCTACTCGTGTGTCTGGAGCAGCGTAACGGTTTTTTGGTTTTCTCGTCGACTCGAGTTCGATTGGCTCAGTTGTATGGGTCGTACACGGTGCTCGTGAATCGCCCACCTCTTGGCGTTGGCCTGACCTCCACAAGTACGGAAGCGAAAAGAGCTCAGGGCCTAAATCTGTCGACTGTGACAAAGTTATACGCATGCGGTGATGTGATCCGATCCATAGGAAGATCAGACATCTGTTGTACCTGAGTACTCCGCAGTTTACGACATTTAACACACGTTGAGTCAAGAAGGAGATGAGTCTTTTGGCTCCAGTGGTTCATAGACCTGTTGCCTTAGGCCCCCCTCAGTAAAGTGATGAGAGCGAACCAGTCGCGTTGCGATATGGTGTCGTCTAGGAATGATCAGAGGATTCTTATCTTCGATGCTAGGTTGGATCTGTTCAGTCTTCTGCCAAATCAAAAGACCGTTGGTGTCAAGTACTGGTAACGGTGAAATTATGGGAGAAGGACACAGAACAGACTTTAACGTTAAAAAGACACAGCTTCTCCCTAACGGATGGACTGACATCATCTCTGTATACGTCATGTCCTCACAATGTTAAAGTTGAACAGAACGGCAGTTCTACAATCCGTCTACGAACACAAAGGACGACAAATCTGGAATGTCCATTGAAGACAGAGAGTTTCTCAATATCACAGACAATGAACTCATAAAAGGCCCAAATAGTAACCTGAGAGCTCCTCTTCCCTTTCGTACAACACTTGGGCGCTTTCCTAACAATCGGCCTCTCTCTGTACAAGGAACCAGATCATTGCACTTGGCCTACAGGGAACTCACTCAACCTCAACACTTCACTGATTTCATGCAAAACTCGTTGGGCAAGGGACATGCAGAACTATCTGCACCATCTATACGAGATGAAGAGGCATGGTGCCATGCGTTTTGGAGTGTATTCCCAAAGAAGCCTGATTAAGTAAGACGCGTCATTACATCACGTGGTGCTATGTTAGATCCGATCTTACCAACAGCCTCCTGGATATCCTGCTTCGAAAAAATGTTCCAAAGCTTCCATATTATAGAAAATAATAAGAATTTCCTTAGATTGCTGCGGTACAGGAATAACAGCTGTTGTGCACTCCGTCTTTAAAAATGTTGTATTATATTTTTTGTTTTGGTATTGTAATCGGGTCAGAGTATGACTTAGATTTTTACCACTGTACACGTTATAGCCTGTACTGTAATTCAGTCGAGTGTTTAAGAGTTTCGTGTCATGTACATAGAGCGTACATTCTGGAAATATGTACCCGTTAATTTCTGTATATGAGCGACGGACGCAGTTTTAAAGCGAGCAGTAATATTTACTCACTGGAAAGGATTTTGGGGGGATTGTTATTGGAGATTAGGCTTTCACGCCATTCGACATTCGTCATTTTGTGCTTCATTTTTCTGTACGTAGCACTTTCTGAGGTTATGTTTCACAACTTGCTATTTTTTCTGAGAGGCAATATACATGGCTTGCTCGGTATCACCGACACTATCATCTACCTGTCTACCATGGAAAGTGTACCTACACTGCCCGTTGGATTTAAACCATCGTCGGCGTGCCATGCCTACTACCATTCGTCACTTGTAGGCCAGTGCCATCCTTCGATTGAAGAGTTCACATGAACTGTGGATTTCAATTTATGTGGACTGACTCGCCTTTAGAAGCTTGATATTTCATCAGGATTTGGACGGTAATCCTTGAAAAATTCTATTTAGTAATTATCTATATTGTTCTTGTATGATATTCTAAGTTGTACTCTTTATTTTGTTCAAATATATGTATGAAACATATTCAATCAGGTGCGTCCACATTTTTTCGAGTAGCCCATCGCCGGCAGTGGAAATTTGCAGTTTGAGCCACGGCGCTGAGCGACGAGTTCGGCGGCGATGTTGTCGACTTCGTTGACGTAGACAGCCCTGACAGCCCAACCAACAGTGGATGCCACCATTGATCTTCATGAAGAGAACTCAGCAGGCTCCGAGGAAGGGAAATGGATTTACGTCTACATAAAATTGCTTCCAATCGTGCTGAGGTCATGAAGGCTTTCTCATCCAATGACCACGGAAATGATCCCAAGAACTTGTTCCTTTACAACGCAGCTTAGATCTTAAATGGGGTTTGAATTCTGATTAATTCACATTTCAAGTATCAAAGGACTTCAAACCGTTCTCTCATTGTGGCATTTTGTCTATGGTGAACAGGATATTCCACCCCATTGGTTTTATTGCACCCGTTAGAGTACAAGGCAAAGTCCTTCTCGGGGAGCTCTTGTCAGGTACTACAGTCTGGAATGAAGCAAAATCTCCTGCCCGCGAGGAAAATTTGTATTCAAACGAATGAGAGACACAACTTTATAATCTTATTGAATCTGTGAGTGATTCCAATATTTATTTTGCCAAAACGCCGTCGTATAAGAGAACTATTCTTGACTACGCAGCGTAAAACACTAATCAAATAAAAAAATAAATAAACAAATAAACAAACAAACAAACAAATAAATAAATAAATAGGGCTCATTTCATATATAATTTGTGAACCACACGCTGATTCCATACTGAGTATTCAAGGTGATATTGCACCCTATGACCACTTGTCCATAACCTGTCAATCTTTCTATTTGCGGAGAATGGAAAAACAAGAAATCCTGCTCCAAAATGAAGGCACAACAATAAATGTAAGGAAGAAATGACAAAGGAGGGCTTGTCTTAATCAACATGCCATATTTTGTTCACATTTCAGGTGAGAATTAACTCACTTCAAAATCGAACATTCATGGACCATTGATGAAGCAGTCTATACCGGCATATATGTAATCCATGGACTCAGCAAATGCTCGTTTATAAAGGACAAAGAGAGCAAGATTGTTTATTAGGCTAAATTTTGTGACGATTTTTCCAAGTTAAGAAAAATAGTATTTATGTAAAACGGAACATTCTTTAGACTACAGTGTTGCCTTTGTTTGTTGTTTAAATCAAAACTTGGTCCGTGTGAACACGATCGACATACATTTGACACATTACAGAGGAAACCTATCTAGTCTACATGTAAGCCGAACCAATTTGATTGTCTGGCGCCAATAACTCTTTATATGCAAATTACATGAAACGGTCTTTATAGATCAGGTAGGTTCATGAGCTAAACTAAAAGCTTCGCGTATGAGTGACAGGAACACGAAACACCATGTGACATATAGGGGGCGAACAACGTCTATTGTGATATTTATCAAACATAGTTGGCTAGCAAACACTCTGTGTAAATGGTTTATGTGCGACTTTCGACATTTTAACTATATAATTACAATATGTGATAAGCTGTCTAAATTCGGCCTTCGGATAAAGGTTAAGCCGTCCTAAGCAGCCGTCGGGTAAAGAATGAACTGTCTCAGTAAGCCCTCGGGTAACGGGTAAGCCGTCTCAAACAATAAACGGGGAAATGCGAGAAGCTGCCTCCATCAACCATGGTGTTATAAAATTTTCCTAACACAGGTCTGAATTAAAGGCCTGGCAACAACCTCCCAAGTATTTTCATTATAAAATAACGTTAATAACGACCGTAATAGCATCGTGAAGCGCTACAGATTATGTGTTTCTCCAATTACGGGTGTTGTACGACTAAAGCGATTCTACTGCCTGGTTTTCTCCCACTATAATGCCCCCGTATAGGTGAAATATTCTTGAGTACGGTGACCAGTAAATAAAGCAACTTTTGAGGTAAAACCCCGATAAAATGTGGAAATAATAGTGTGGTGTTCAATAGACTGAATATCTGAAGTTAGTCGTCTGTTATTCATGAAGAACACGGGAAGTACCTGAACACGTTAAATGAAGACCATAAACATCAACGACGTCATATGTGAGGTCCCTCACGAGTCAGTTAATAGAGAATTCCAGTGAAACCGAGAATTTAAACTTTTATATTCACCTCCTAAAACATAGCCCCTATTCAACCTTCATATTTAACTGCCCCCGGTCCACAATGCTTGACTTCCGATCACCATGCTCCCATTCATCAGTGCCTTACATCTCAAAGTTCCTGATCATCAGTATCTTACATATCCTAGCTCCAGGTCAGCAACACCTTACATTCCCTAGTTCCTGGTCATCAGTGCCTTACATCCCATTGCTCCCGTTTATCAGTACCTTACATCCCCAAGATCTTGATCACCTACACCCAGGTCATCAGTGGCTTATATACCCCACTTTTCGGTCATCAGTGCCGTATTTCGCCTACACCCAGGTCATCAGTGGGTTACATCCCTTAGCTACAGGTCATCAATATCTTTGGCCGTGTGGCCTAGCTCCAGGTAATCAATGACATCATTGAGCAATACACAGCATAAATAATGAATTTATATGGTTAATACGGGAGTAAAAATCCTTCCCACTCTGATTGTACAGCTTAAGTATAACAACTGCCTGTTTCGTGTGGGAAAGCAATGGGAGGAGGCATGCATTTAGAATGTTCTGTCAAGCAGGCTGCTCACTGTGTCCTGGCCAATTACGTTGTTCAGCTACGCATTCGCAAAGTCATACTGAACAGTCTACCGGGGTTTCAACAAACTTCAGACCCTCTGCAAGATCACGTTTAAACTGTTGAAATTTACCCAGATTTAAATGGCCGTTTAATTTTGGTGTTCATGATTTGCATACACACTGTTACTGATTGGCTGAAGGTTACGGCTTTAACCTAGATCACATATGTAAATGCTGTAACCAATTTAAAAAGTCACAAAAACATCTATTTCTTACCGTTATAGGAATTTATGTTTTTTTATATTATGTTTATTTACTTTTGGCTTTCTCATTCAATGTGACCTGTACATTCGTGTTTTCTCCATCCATAAATTTAACTGACACAAGAAGGTATTTTCATCATGTGAAACTCGTAACAGCTAGTCTTAAGGGGTGATTTACTGAGTGGGTTATACTTCTGAGTGCAAGCATGGTTTTTGTGAGCGTAAAATATTCTATAACCAAGTTGTCTTATAGTTCTTAGATAATTCAGCTGGACTAAAAGGCTCTATTTTGAAGGTGTCAGAAGACCGTGGACCTCGAGAAGGAGTTGGGTAACGTTTTCGAAAGCTCCATCCTTCAGAGCGGCTTTCAATGTGGGCCACTCACTGCTTTCAGTATCCATCTTCAACATGTCGATGCGTCTCTACAAAATAAATAAAGGAAAACTGACTAAATTTGATTGTTGTTTAAGGTCCAAGAAAATATAAATAGACGTAAACAGTTACCGATACCTGGCGTTTCAAATCGAACTTATAAATCCAAACTAATAAACACAACGACTGTGTTGATTACAATAAGGTCCCTGTGACTATTGGAGTAGCGTACCTAACGCAGAACAATGATATAGGAACCTCTCGCTTATGCAGTCGCTGAGTCAAGCTTAGGTAGGGTTTATCTCCGGATGTAAGTGAGAAGGCCTACCAGCAACCTGCGGTTGGTCGGTAGTTCTCCCGGGCTCTGTCCGGCTCCTTCCAACCATAATGCTGGCCGTCGTCGTATAAATGAAATATTCTTAAATACGGCGTGAAGCTCCAACCAAATGAATGAATAAATATATCGTTGATTGTTGATAACATAATGTCGTTTGCTACCGCATTAAACATTGTGTACTGAAACTGACCCGTGGCCATATCACCAGGAGTGTGTCTGGTTTCTGTGTTTGTTTGGCTATATCCAATTACCTCTGGTGATTTCTGTCGATTCTACCCATTATGTATCTTGGTGCAGTCGAAATTTAAACCAAGTTTCATTGAGATCAGGTGAAAACTGCATAATTAGTAGCGTTTTGAAAGATTTATGAACATGTGCTGGATAAAAAGACAGATAGGCGGACAACAGATGATCGAAGTTAAAAATTGATAGTACGAATTATATATCTTGATGTAGTCAGTAGAGCTAAAAATCTGCTCTAGAAGAAGTGCACTTATACCTCTGCTAGTCTGAAAAAAAGGTAATATGTGTCAAACTGCCACGTTCACAATCTAAGGGCGTGTGAGTCTCGGACAAGTACATGTGTATCTATCACAACAGGCCACTTCTGCGACTTCTGTATCAGGGAATAGAGAATGGAGTATACTTAGCCAATGAAGAGAACAACAAAAATATCCTGCAATGCACTTAAACTAACCCTCGCCAATAAATACATTTGTAAGAGGCGGCGTGTTTAAAAAGTAACGCAGATACATGTATAGGCCCAATGACCTTGATGAAAAGCAGTTAATGATTCCATAAAAAGAAGAGGGATTTCTGAAAGATTCTAGGTTCTTTTGTAGTAAATGTTTGATGCAAATTGCCCTCAAGTCTTTAGGGGATATCGTGCGCACATGTCTGTCATAAAATACAACTCAAATTGCCTTGAAAAAATAGGTCAAAGTCACTGAAAAACCAGAGGTCCTTTCAAAGGTGCCCCTTGATGCCCCTGTTTTACAGCCTTGATGAAAATTCAATAGAGATTTCATGAAATATCATGTTTCCAAGCCTTTCCTGAGATATTATGAATTAAAAGACCGCCATGGTCTTGAAAAAACTGGCTGAAAGATCGCTGAAAATACACAAGGTTCTTTCCAGGGCCTGAGAGTACATATGTTTTCTGTTTGGTAAACCTACAGGTGTTTAACTGGACGGATGGGAGAGGTGGGCGGAAGTCTAGAATTCCGATTGGCTGCCGTCAGCGCGTGACTCATATATCATTATCCAATTGTTTGGAAGTTATATGAAAGTGGTACTAATACAAGTGGACTGTTCGTCCGTGACAAGCCAAGGCGGCCGAAGGCATCTGGCAGATGTGCACTAAAGTACCTAACCATAAGTTCACTGTTATTACCATTGTAGAAAGTTTTATTGAAGCAGAAAAAGCCATTCCTGAAAATGGCCTAAATCCTTGCGAATCTTCGATAACGTGTTCACTGGCCATGTACCACGTATGTGGCCGTTCATTTCAGAAACCCCTAGGTGGTGAAACATGACCTTTTCATTCCGACGAGAAGTATTCAGTTTCGTGCTGTTTGGAAATGAAATGAATCTCTCTTGTTTACCTATATCAAAACACAGTTTTTTTTCAAATGATGTGTTAACTTGGAACAGAAATATATTCACAAGGCCAAGGAAGGAAATGAGAATAACTGTAACAGCAACAAGCCTTGAAATAATTGAAAAAAGCAGAAGGCTGAATGTTCCATTCGCTGCAGACGCATTAGTCACTTTCCGGATGATCGAACTGTTGTCGACTTGTATATATAACTATTGGAATTGCTGCATGCCAGTTATTATATCAGAGGATTGAATTGTTAATGCAGAGATTCAACTGTTGCCGATGTCTGAGACATTTGAAATGTTAGAGATCCATTCTTCCTGAAATATTTCAGCTATAATCGAAAGCAAACATCACCTCGTATAGTAGCCTATGTGAAAGACTGTACAGCCTGATAAACTAGAGATTACATCCATGTATATCAACTCAGGAGGATATGTCGATGGTAGTTACCTGGGGTCAAAGGAATGGACTTGGATGCCATAATAGAAACCCAACATGTGATCAAAATTCAAATCATTGTTTATCCTGAAAGGAAAAGCAAACAGTTCAATATAATAACCAACACAAAAAACTAAGTATATGTAAGTTAAAAGTAGAGTATTCCACCTAACATTTGACCTGAAGTTTTTTCAAATGCGCATTAAAGCCTTAAAATCATACTTTTGATGCGAACATGAAGTTTTTCAGATAAGAAGTTAATGAAACGTGAAAAAAAGCTCTGGAGTGGACGTATGATTAAGGTGGATGAATCAATGCGATTGATCAGATTCAAGCAAAATGTATCGCTTATAAAAAAAGCTAAATTTTACGTAAAATACAATAAGCAGGATTTTGAGAACCATAAAGAAAATGTGCAAAACACAACATTAAGTAGTTAATAATAAGCATACTGCGCTTAATAACTGATGTAATTTGTTTTCTTTTGGTATTTGCGCCTCGGTTTATTGTTCTTCTTTCTGCTATATCACAGACGTAAGGCCGCATGTGGTGTAAAACCTTCTATCAAAGGAATGCACGAAGCCCTTTATTTAAGGATCATCAGCATCATCTCCATCATCATTATCTGTGGCCAACTGGCCACTGACATCTCGGATCAATGAAATCATCAGCAGGTGACTTATTTAACGAGGCGTATTGGTTTCCCCTACTTGTTCACCTGACAGACTTGCAGAGAATATCACGAGTGAAAAACAAACAAATCAATAAATCTCACCCGAAGGAATTAACCAGACAGTTGTCGTGGGTGGATCTATATACAGGGTCATCACACATCTCCCAGCCTCCGTCCCCGACAACGCCCATTCTTAACATCTTCCGGCGTTACTCGCGTAACTGTAATCATATCGGTCATGGGCTGTTAAAATCGAAATTAGCAAGAAACTATACAACTCGCGGTAAAATAACACACCACTTTAACAGATAATATACAGACACGTTCCTTTGTATTAATAAGAATATTTGGAGATAACCACGCCTTGAAATGGCCACAAATTGTAGTATACAAAGTAAAATACATCTAGCCCTGTTTGAAGATGCTTTCAGAGACACCTGGTAAGGTAAAGAAAAACATTTGGAGCAATGAGTTGAATTTCCCGTGAATTTCACGTCATCACGAGGGTTGGGATCACCCATACTAAGTTACTCATGCAAAATTCAAATGGACATAAAATCCTATACTCATAACAATACAAAACCGAAATAATCACACCAAAATTGAAATGCAACACTAAATTGTGTAAAGTGCAAATATTTGTTATTAATAACAACTGAAGTAACAGTATAAAACACATCAGCGGACCACCAGCGGTATGGTCAAATATACCTCAAGGGAGACAAATCTGTGTTTGATGCATTCATATACTCTAAACTTTGGCGTGTACTCGTACACTGTGCAAACCTGACTGCTGATACTCAGTGTTAGCCAGTATACAGATATAAAGAAAGGATATAAGTGTATTTCAAATCGAAATGGAGCAAACATCATAATGTTTAGATTACGCTCATAAGTCGAAATGCTGACTTTTTGAAGCACTTCGAACGTACATTTGAATGGAACATGGAATAGGAAAAAATGCACAAAATCCCCATGCGTCTGCATATCTTGCAGTGTCTATGTATCCTTTTACGAACAACGAGCTGCAATACAATAACGAAAAAGCGTGTTATCCAAGGAAAGCCCGACAAGCCTCGTAATCAGCACATCAGGCGAAGCGTTGATGTAGTTTTGAATATATAGACCATGTAAGTTCATCAAATTCGCACAAATGTACATGAAGGACAATTGCAAAACCCAGAATTTAGCTCACTATTGCTATTGGCTGGTAGTGGACACTTTTTGGAATAACAACTTGGACAAAGAATGTGGATTCTTGAGCAATAATCAACCGCCTGCTCCACGCCTGGTTTCTTTACTTATTTGATCGGTGTTTAACGCCGTACTCAAGAATGTTTCACTTATATGACGTCAGCCAACATTGTGATTGGAGGAAAAGGGGCAAAACCGGCAGAACCCACGGTCATTCACGCCTTCTGTATAATTTTCAAAGGAACTACAGTTACTGTGCTTTATGCTTTACATAATATTCACACATTCTGACATTCCCGGCTTATTTGTTGTAGACATCTTGAATCGAAGCTTTTGACATTGTTGCCATTTCTTGTGCACTGAGAATATGTCCGGGTTCTGCACTTGGACACTTGATCTCAAGTTTCAAGTTTCTATGCAAATGAGAAAAAATATAAACAACAACTTGTATTTACTAGAATAAGAAGGTATGCTTGCATAATGTAACTCATAATCTGACAAATCCTATGAGAATATGAATATGTCAGATCAGTGGGATCTGAATAATATATAAACAACAAAGTTGGCAAAATTGATCCCGTTATAACTGAACAAGAACCTATGTTTGATGCATGAAAAGCACAATTCCGATATATATATAAAAGATTGGTATTAGCCTAGTTGAAGCGGCCTTATCTGCAGTGTTTTACTTACATTATAATCGAAACTTGGTTGGGTTATGCTTATAGCTAAGGTAATAGTTAGGAGGTTTTCGAAGTTGCAATTGCTGGAGGAAAAACACTTGTAAAGTTTAACTCAAGTGGTCATTCATTAGAATAATATATCTGTTTGAAATGGAAATATATATTATAAGTGCTTGAAATGAAAGTAAGTCCTGATTTGGACCCTCAGAATATAACATAATAAATCCTGGCTTAAACTTCCGCAAGGTGAGGGACACCCTGGTAAAGGAGGAGCTACGGGTGGACAGGCTTTTCTTCGATGCCGAAAGCTCATCCGCTAAATGCTTTATAAAGCAGTAACGCAATGGCAGCACTGTGATACGTCAAAATGACAGTGACCTGTTTAATGCTAAAACCACCCTACCAGTGCAGCCTATTGGCGATGATCCGGTACTATCACTGCAGACAAGGGCGAAGTTGTATGCAGAATATTTAGGCAGAGTAACTCATAAAGAAATTTTCCGAAGCTAAATAAGTTACTCTACCTAAATATTCTGCATACAACTTCGCTTTAATACAAACCCAAGCTCTAAGTGTTATAAAGAAATTTCCCGAAGCTAAATAACACTTAGAGCTTGGGTTTGTATTAAACCCATTTTACCAGAATGGATCGTCGCTACACAATCGTATAGACATGTATGAACAGAAATATGAGATTGGCCGTTTCTGTGATCGAATGCACCAGCTTCATTGGATTGTGAATGTTGGGAGCGATATACATGTAATGTCAGCGTGGCATATTTCTCTCTATTCTTCACTTTCTGGTATGGCATATTTTTTTTCCCTTGTTGCAAACGATAATCTCTAGCCTTGGAATTCATCATTCACTGGAAAACAACCCCATTCAAACATACCATTACCTGGAGGCAGTGAGGAGGACACAAAGTGTAGGAAATGAACACGCCTTATGTGGCACACATAACATGTCTTGTTAAGTTCTGTTCGGGTATTTGTCTCATACTGTCGTTTTAAAAATATCGTACTTAAAATGTCAACATTAAGAAAATATTTGCTTCCCACAAACTGACTAGCAATCTAGCAATGACTACAACGACACCTTGACGCCAACTGTGACAGCTTGGACAACAATGACCACATGTCGACATGAGCGTAACAGTGTCGTGGCTTTGTTTTGTTACTAGCAACATTAATGAGGAAAGTTTTGATATATTCATGACTTGAAGTACAGGTTTAACTGAAGTTGGATATCGGACATGAAGGTATTAACACCACTGACACAGACCCGACAAACATACAGGCTTAGTAAAAATGTAGGTGACGGTGACCATGTGTGGCTAAACCCTATGTCGCCCATGTTCTATACTTTGAGGACGCCTTACTGCTTTGAGGTTCCCCTTTAGTTGTCACTCCTCTTGATATGATAGAACCTCCGTGGCCAAAGGGTTAGTGCTGTAGTGCAGCCACAATTACCCAGAAGCCTCTCACCAATGCTGTCGCCTTGAGTTCAAGTCCAGATCATGCTGGTTTACTCTCTGGTTGTACGTGTATCAGTAGAAAGGTCTGCGAGAAACCTGAGGACACTTGTGGGTTTCAATTAAATAATAAATAAATATTTGAAAGGTGAAATTCAGAACAGAGAACCCTTTCGGATGATACAAATGGCAGTTCAACAAAGGTAACCCACTGGAATATTATGAAAACTGTTACGATAAGATTTGTTACTTTGGTCGTGTTTCAGCTACAATGTTAAAGTATTGTTTATGCCATGTTGTCAGAACCAAGTTTGCGGGAAGTATCTTTTTCATGGCAAATGACCACGTTATTCAACACGTATGTGGTAAGACTGTTAATGTTCTTTTAGCATTCTGACGTGTGAATACAGCCTATTCACCCTTGGCCATTAGCTATAAGGTCGTGTGCTCGAATCCAGACATCGCTGTTTCCGCCCTGGATTTACATGTGATTTTTCTCTGGTAGCAATCGAGAGGCCGGAGCTTCTTCTATATTTTCGATTAGCTTAAACAAAATATTATTGTTAATAATGTGTCCCAGTGCATATGAAAAAGGTGTATCCAAGAAATACAACACAAATCTGACATCGGTTATATAAACTTCGCAGTCACAAGTGATTGCAAAATCGTATTTTTGTATCCCTGTTTCTGATAACCGGAGTTTTAATATCTCTCCCATGAACAATCACAGTTCTTCACAGCCCTGTTACAAGAACAATGAACTATTTCCTAGAGAAGTACGTGGGAAGGTCCGCCAGCAACCTGCGGATAGTCGTGGGGTTTTCCCCCGGACTCTGCCAGGTTTCCTCCCACCATAATGTCGGCCGCCGTCGTATAAGTGAAATATTCGGCGTAAAACACCAATCTAATAAATAAATAAAGAAATTTCCTGGCGAAATTCTACGTGTTTGTTGTCGCTTTAGTTGACTGGCTGTTATAACTGTGCTATAAGTTCTGTATCTTAAGAAGGCTCTGAATCCGGATGGCTCTAACATGTGAGGCATTTCACATGCATTTTCACGTGCATTTTCCTGCACCAGCCGATCTACTTAGCTTGGCACGTGATAGGCCACTTAGTCTATATATAGCGATCTGTATGGATGCGAAGTGTGGCTGGCGTCTCAGCAAGTATTTCCTCTGTTGTAGAAATATAATGCTTGAATGTGTCCATATTTCGGATCCACCAGACACCTTCCTTTGAGAGGATTTGGAGATAAAAACAAGTTTTAAACCTGAGGCAAGCAAATATATAACATATATAACAGAGGCTGCTGTTTATTGAGCAAGTGTAGCTAGGGCATGGAGTCTGTACATCAGACTGTGCTGGTCAGGAGTCCAGATCAAATCTATGGAAACCGGTTCCTATTAATAAATATTTTTTTACCTGATTCTGCTTATGCCGTGGCACTAGCGAGCATGTAAGTCACTGCTGTTTAAGCATATATGTGAGCGGTTAGAGTAAACACCCAGACAAGTGTAAATTTAAAAGAGTCTGGATTTCACGACTGACGAGTCGTCATTTGCCGACTGCCACACTGTCGTGGTTGCTCTGGTTTTACTTTCTGTTCTTTCTAGTATTTTATGTTCTTATTTCTTCAAGCCGGTGTCCTCGTTTACATGCTATTTACAAATCCCAGCATACTTACTGAACTTTTGGACGTCTACCTAATAGCATACAGTGTAGACTGAATTAAACATTAGGTTATATTAACCAAAGGTTATAAACCATCCCAAACTGTTACAACATACACGTATTATAATCCCAAAACGAAATACAGAAAAAATTCCTTCATGATATATAGGGAGTATGTACCACCCGAAAGTCATCTATATCCCTATCAATTTATGCACTTCGATGAATTTTTTATTGAAAATCTTTTATTTTAATTTTTTATTTTATTTAAAATCCTCTTCATATTAGATTAGTGTCCACTGGTAGATTTATACCCTATACATGTGTGTTGATGTATAGCATTATAGCCGAATTACACGTAGTCAGAAATTCGAGAAGCTCTGTAAACCAAGGGTACATGCACCTTCTAACGTGTGGTGACCTTCTCACATTTATGCAGGCCCATATACCAAATACCGGTATTGGTATATACATACAAGCTAAAACAATTTTGCATATTTATTATCAGAATTGGTAGTCTTTGAGGTGTTATGTGAACTTTACTACGTTTCTCCCTTTCATCTTTCAATACATATTTTCTGTATTCAAAATCAAGTGGATGGATATGTTAACTGTAACAAGAAGCATCGACAGTAAACAATACAGTTGAGCTTTATATGAAAACTAATCACAAGTAAGCTATATTAGTGTGTACTTCGTAGTTTCAAAGTGTGAAAGAATTAAGTCGAGGATTACTTTTGGACTTTTGTATAACTGTATGAACTCATACCTGTAAAAAGTGACAGACGGAAATATTTATGTTGAAAAGAAATATTGCATGCGCGCCCATCTGTTTTGTTCCTTTCAAAGGTGCGAGTGCACCCTAATGAGTTTTTTTATGATGTTTTTCTTTGTCATTATACGTGAAATGCAAATCTTTAGAGGAAGCAATTAGATTTTAAGACACAACTAAGACAAATGAATTCTATTACAGATGGTGTTTGAAAACGTAGAATGGTTTACTCGACATTCTTAGCATCTTTGTATGTACCGTATGTTTTATGGATATATTTTCTTTTACTAATGGGAAACTGGTAAATCTCATTAAGGAGTCAGAAACCATGTGATCCTTTGTTGTTTCTTGGATTATTTCACACTTCTATGTGCATCTATTCTCAAAAATGCACTTCTAAGGTAGTACACAAATACAGCAGCGTTACAGCATATAACGATCTGTTTCTCTGCACTTTGGACCCTCTTTTGTAGCCCGTCACGGCCTCCCAGTAGTTTTGTTCGATCTATAGCTCTTACAGGTAAGGTTATTTTAATACATTACAGATTTTTTAATAAATCACAGGATATAAATAAAGATTGAACGTGTCAAGTGTTTGTCTTCATATTGACAAACAGAGGCGTGTACATGGATCAGGTGATGCCTTACCGGTACCTTCGATGTTGTCTGTGACTTCCATTTTAGGTTCCTCAGCCCATACTGTGTAAAAAATACAACAACGCATCCAGCAATGGTAATTATTGCTAGGCGAATTGCTTCAGTCCTCCTCATCTTGACAGTCTACACTAGGATACGTAAATATATAAATATTCGCAGTTGAAGATGAAACTTTCAAGTGACCGAGGGCAAACTGCTATCCGGGTAACGGTAACAGCAAACTGAGTTAGTCGTCTGAAGATCTATCCGTTACTTATGATTGCAGTTCTCTCACGCAACTGTTTACGTCACTCAGGACCCCTTGCGCATGTCACGGTAATTGTTACTGACCCAGACAGGTAACATTTCAGACAGACAATCTGAAACTAATGTGCCCACATTGATTTTTCTTCTAAATTTTATGAGCCTGTATACAATCTGTTGAACATTGCGCTTCAACACGATCTACTATTCTCTTAATCCTATGATTACTAATGGGTTGAGTGGCACAGTGCTGATAAGTTGACACTCTCCTGGTGAACGCCTGCAACTGGTTGGCCTACTTATTGAGGTTAGCGTGGGCTATTTACGGGGTGGGCTATTTACGGGGTGGGCTATTTACGGTGGTTGTACAATGTCACGTATGATGACTTTGGTGGGGTGTATACTTGACTGTGAACACGTTCCCATAACTGACGGGACAGAAACAGGCAATGTACAGATTTGTAAATAGCCGTAGATATGCATTTTTGCACACAGACATGAATCGGTGTCTACCACGTGGACTTTTGCATACTTTATTTTCATTTTTCAGCCCATAGCAGTCCACTGTTGTGCCTACCCTGTTGCACTAACTGTGTGACCAATTTAGGTTAAACTCTCATGACAATCATACCTGAAGTATGGAATGTCATTAAAGGTATGTGTTTTGGGATAACATTGTGTAAACAATGAGTTCTAAATCCAATTTATGCATAAATTTTGTTTTTTGTTGCAGATCATAGTGAGCTGTTGGAGGAACTTTTTACAGAATGAAGATATTTTCTCTGGTTGTCGAGTTATGAAGGTGTGGAACTCTGAATTTGACAGGAAATTGTAAGCGTTAAAAGGGGAGGAAATAAGGACGAGGGTACCCTTGGGGAATTTCTCATTGATCTCCTGTCTTGGTTTCTATTTTTCTGTCATTTGTCAGCTGTGTTTGAAACATGTTATGGTATTTTGTGACCAAAGGATTTTAAAATCAGACAAGATAAGGGATCCTGTCAGGCGACAGACCACAATTAATGCTTACATGTCGGGAAGGACGAATGTAGACTCTGGGTATTTACACAGATATTTTCTTTTGTTCCTCTGGGCTGCCCTTTTTCATTTTTTCTGTTTGTCGGATGGTATCATATTGTGGGACAGGCTTCAAACTTTTATTCCATGTATAAAATTGTGTGTTTTTCAGGAAATGGACGCGAATGCACACAGTGCAAAAGTGATGATAAATCAGGGTTCACTGACCTGTCACTTGGTGAGTTTGACTCCTGTCAGGTATTTGTCAAATTTGTGAAAAATTTCAGCTGTCATACCCTATCAGGAATTTGAGTGGAGTTTTCTAAGGGGACAGGGACTATCAGGCCCGAAGGGTTTAGGGCTTGCAGATTTAGGGACGGTGGTGTGAGGCCAAACGTTAACATGTAAGTCAGTGGGAGATTAATTGTAGTGTGTGGTCAGTTGTAGAAAACAGTCAGCACCAGAGTGCGCGTACATTATTCGTTTATCGCACATGTCCCTCCAAACGCAGAAGAGTCCCAATATAGAGTTAAGCTGTAACATATGTTACAGAACACTCCCTGTCTGATATATGCCTGATAGATGACATGAACAGTCTAACATATTAAAGAACGACAGTTTAAGTTCAAAGTTCATGCGCATTGAGGAGAACCATCTCCTCGGTGATAGATGGTATGTAAGTATTTGTTTCACCAGCTCTGAACACGCGAAACTGAGCTTTTCGGACCTTCCCATAATCACCAGGAATGACAGAAAACACAATACCAATAGGCAACTCGTTTCGCTGAGCATTCTTCTCTTTCAAAAAAGTCACGTCACAAGTTTTTGATGTCGGGTTGTTCGGTTTGCCACTTAAGTCTCACCTGAAGGCTTTGTAGGTACACTCGCTTCCAACGATATCAGAAAAGAGTTTGCTGGGGCTGTTAGGCCGACATGCTTCCACTGTGAACTGTACTTTCACACCATGTGTTCATAGTGGTTCAATGGATGTATCTCTCTTCTTTGTCAGTAAGGTTGATGGGGTAATTTTTAGGGGAACCTGAGGATCTGACAAAACGGCTGTTACTGGACGGCCATTTATAATGACACATACCTCAGCAAGGAATGTTGTCAGGACGTCATGAGTCAGGTTTGCAGCTGTTACATCTGTCATCACATGTGAATTCCAAATACGTTCCGTGACTCCAGTCAGGCTCTCTCATGCACTTTCCATGTGGGATGAGTGAGGCGCATTGAATCGCCATCCATGATCCGTCCTTTTGTTGTACAGAATTTCACGACTTGACCGGTCTTCCACACTGAAAACATCTGTCAACAAGTCCCCTACGGTTTCAGTAAAGTCCGTGCCTCTGTCTGACCTGAACTGTTTAACAAGCCCTCTTATCGAGATGAACATGCGAAGAGCGTTGATAAAGGCTAATGAATTTAATTCTTCTACAACCTCAAAAACTGGTTAATTAACATTAGACACTCGTAACCGACCCACGAGTAAAAAATGACGTCATCGTTATTTGTGTGTGACGTCACACTTGGCTGATTTAGGTGGAGTCGTCTGTTCGTTTTTTTGCCAGCCGATGGTTCTTTACTTTATGCATTTCCGAGTCAATGTTTCGGTATTTTCTGTGTATAAATGTGATATAAAAAAGAAAGCGTCCTATTCGTGAAGCTTTGTTCTATCTTAAGTACCGATTTTCGTTTCCAGAATGTAGAAAAGACAAGAATATGTAATTTACCAGCAGCATGTATTTTATGACAACGTTTACCGGTGTAGTTGTAGTTTTTATGTGATGTTTCTTCCGTGCTGTCAACATACAAACAGCGTTTTGATTTGTGTCCTTCTTCACTTATATCACTGCTGACTTCAGAAAAATGTAAAATTATTCACTTGATGGGACCTACTCATGTATCTTGAGCAGCTTAACAGTTTTTTCATCGCATCTTCCTTGATGTTTCACTACCTCGTGATAAGAACGAACCAGTGGCCTTGTGATATGGTGTCGTCTGGGAATGATCAGAGGATTCCTATCTTCGATGCTAAGTTGGGATCTGTTCAGTCTTCAGCCAAATCAAAAGACCGTTGGTGTCAAGTACTGGTAACGGTGAAATTATGGGAGAAGGACAGAAAATTAACGTTAAAAAGACACAGCTTCTCCCTAACGGACGGACTGACTTCATCTCTATATACTTCATGTCCTCACTATGCTGAAGTTAAACAGAACGGTTCTACAATCCGTCTACGAACACAATTCACGACAAACCTGGAATATCCATTGAAGACAGAGAGTTTCTTAATATCACAGACAATGAACTCATAAAAGGCCCAGATGGTAACCTGATAGCTCCTCTTCCCTTTCGTACAACACGTGGGCGCTTTCCTAACAATCGGCCTGTCTCTGTACAAGGAACCAGATCATTGCACTTGACCTACAGGGAACTCACTCAACCTCAACACTTCATTGACTTCATGCAAAACTCGTTGGGCAAGGGACATGCAGAACTATCTGCACCATCTGAACGAGATGAAGAGGCATGATGCCTTCCAGTTTTTGAAGTGTATTCCCCAAAGAAGCCTGATCAAGTAAGAGGCGTCATTACATCACGTGGTGCTATGTTAGACCCGATCTTACCAACAGCCACCTGGGAATCCTGCTTCGTTTCGGGGATGGACCCATTGCCGTTACTCCATACATGGAAAAAATATTCCACAGCTTCTATGTTATAGATCATAAGAATTGCCTTAGATTACTGTGGTACCGGAATAACAGCTGATGTGCACCCCGTCTTTAAAAAATATTGAGTTATTTTTTTTCTGTTGGTATTGTAATCGGGTCAGTGTATGACCTAGCTTTGGACTACTGTATACGTTATAGCCTGCACTGTAATTCAGTCGCATGTTCTCGAGACTTCCATGTTTAAGAGTTTCGTGTCATGTATATGGAGCGTACATTCTGGAAAGATGTACCCGTTAAATTATATATGTGAGCGACGCAGTTGTAAAGCGAGCAGTAATATTTACTCACGCCCACTGGATAGGATTTTTGAGGCATTGTTATTGGAAATTAGGCTTTCACGCCATTCGACATTCGTCATTTTGTGCTCCATTTTTCTGTACGTAGCCCTTTGTGAGATTGTGTTTCACAACTTGTAATTTTTTCTGAGAGGTTATTTTGGAGCTTACATCGTTCATCGTCTCTTTGGGAGGTTGCGTAATTTTCATCCTTATTTTCGACTGGAGGTGACTTTGTGAAGCACGAGGAAATATACATGGCTTACTCGGCATCACGGACACTACCTATCCGCCCATGAAAATGTATCTACACTGCCCGTTGGATTCAAACCATCATCGGCGTGCCGTACCTACTACCATTCGTCACTTGTAGGCCACTGTCATCGTTCGATTCAAGAGTTCACATGAACTGTGGATTTCTGTTTACGTGGACTGACTCGCCTTTGGAAGCTTGATATTCCATCAGGATTCGTACGGTAATCCTTGAAAAATTCTATTTAGTAATTATATGTATTGTTCTTGTATAGTATTGTAAATTGCACTGTTTATTTTGTTCAAATATATGTATGAAACCTATTCAGGCATGTGCGTCCAGGTCTTTGGGAGTAACCCATCGCTGGCAGTGCAAATCTACAGTTTGAGCCACGGTGGGGAGCGACGAGTTCGGCCGTGATGTTCTCGACTTCGTCAATCGTAACTTCTACGTTGACGATACCCTGACAGCCAAACCGATCGTGGATGCCGCCATTGATCTCATGAAGAGAACACAGCAGGGTCTGAGGAAGGGAAGTGATTTACGTCTACATAAAATTGCTTCCAACCGTTCTGAGGTCAGGAAAGCTTTCTCACCCGATAATCAGGCGCATGATCCCAAGAACTTGGATCTCAGCAACGACCCAGTTTCTTTACAAAGGAGCTTAGATCGTAAGTGGGGTTTGAATTCTGATTAATTCACATTTGAAGTATCAAAGGACTTCAAACCGTTCTCTCATCGTGGCATTTTGTCTATAGTGAACAGCATATTCCACCCCATTGGTTCTATTGCACCCGTTACAGTGCAAGGCAAAGTCCTTTTCCGGGAGCTCTTGTCAGGTACTACAGGCTGGAATGAAGCAAAATCTCCTGACCGCGAGGACTATTTATTTTCAAACAAATGAGAGGCACAACCGTATAATCTTATTGAATCTTTGTGGCTGATTCCAATATTTATTTAGCCAAAACGTCGTCGTGTAAGTGAACTATTCTTGACTACGCAGCGTAAAACACTAATCAAATAAATAAATAAATCAATGAATAAATAAATCGATAAATAAATAAGACGTGTCATTTCATATATAATTTTTGCGCCACACGCTGATTCCACACTTTGTATTCAAGGTGATATTGCATTCTATGACCACTTGTCTATAACCTATCAATCTTGCTGATTGCGGAGAACGAAAAAAATTAATCCAAAATAAAGACACAACAATAAATGTAAGGAAGAAATGCCAAAGGACGGCTTGTCTTAATCAACACGCCACATCGTGTTCACATTTCAGGTGAGAATTAACTCACTTCAAAGTCGAACATTCACGGACCATTGATGAAGCAGTCTATACCGGCATATATGTAATCCATGGATTTAGCAAATGGTCCTTTACAAAGGACAAAGTAAGGAAGATTGTCTATTTCGCTAAATTTTGTGACGATTTTTCCAGGTAAAGATAAACAGTATTTATATAAAACAGAACTCTCCTTAGACTACAGTGCTGCCTTTGATTGTTGTTTAAATCTAAACTTGGTCCTTGTTAACACGGTCGACATGCATTTGACACATTACAGAGGACACCTATCTAGTCTACATGTAAGCCGAACCAGTTTGCTTGTCTGGCGCCAATAACTCTTTATATGCAAATTACATGAAACGGTCTCTATAGATCAGGTAGGTTCATGAGCTAAACTAAAAGCTTCGCGTATAAGTGACAGGAACACGAAACACCATGTGACATATAGGAGGCGAACAACGTCTATTGTGATATTTAGCAAACATAGTTGGGTAGCAAACACTTTGTGTAAAAGGTTTATGTGTGTCCATAATGACTTTCAACATTTTAACTATATAATTACAATAAGTGATAAGCTGCCTAAATCGGCCTTCGGATAAAGGTTAAGCCGTCCTAAGCAGCCGTCGGGTAAAGAATGAACTGTCTCAATAAGCCCTGGGGTAACGGTTAAGCCGTCTCAAGCAATAAACGGGTAAATGCGAGAAGCTGCCTCCATCAACCATGGTGTTATAAAATTTTCCTAACACAGGCCTGAAATAAATGCCTGGCAAGAAGCTGCCAGGTATTTTCATCACAAAATAACGTTAATAACGACCGTAATAGCATGGTGTGAAATAATATGTGAACCGCTACAGATTATGTGTTTCTCCAATTACGGGTGTTGTACGGCTAAAGCAAATTCTACTGCCTGGTTTTCTCCCACTATAATGCCCCCGTATAAGTGAAATATTCTTGAGTACGGTGACCAGTAAATAAAGCAACTTTTGAGGTAAAACAAAGAAAAAATGTGGAAATAATAGTGTGGTGTTCAATAGACTGAATATCTGAAGTTAATCGTCTGTTATTCATGAAGAACACGGGAAGTACTTGAATACGTTAAATGAAGATCATAAACATCAACGACGTCATATGTGAGGTCCCTCACGAACCAGTTAATAGAGGATTTCAGTGAAACCGAGAATTTAAACTTTTATATTCACCTCCTAAAAACATAGCCCCTATTCAACCTTCATATTTAACTGGCTCTGATCCACAATGCCTCGCTTTCGATCACCATGCTCCCATTCATCAGTGCCTTACATCCCAAAGTTCCTGATCATCAGTGCCTTACATATCCTACCTCCAGGTCAGCAATACCTTACATTCCCTAGTTCCTGATCATCAGTGCCTTACATATCCTAGCTCCAGGTCAGCAACACCTTACATTCCCTAGATCCTGATCATCAGTTCCGTACATGCCATTGCTCCAGTTTATCAGTATCTTTCATCCCCAAGCTTCTGATCACCTACATCCAGGTCATCAGTGGCTTATATGCCCCACTTTTCGGTCATCAGTGCCTTACCAAAACCCGCTTCCCGGTCTCCAGTGGGTTACATCCCTTAGCTACAGGTCGTCAATATCTTTGGCCGTGTGGTCTAGCTCCAAGTGATCAATGACATCATTGAGCAATACACACCCTAAATAATGAATTTATATTTTTAGTACGGGCGTGAAAATCTTTCCCACTCTGATTGTACAGCTTAAGTTGTAACAACTGCCTGTTTTGTGTGGGAAAGCAATGGGAGGAGGCATGCATTTAGAGTGTTCTGTCAAGCAGTCTAGTCACTGTGTCCTGGCCAATTACGTTGTTTAGCTAGGCATTCCCAAAGTCATAGTCAACAGTCTACCGGGATTTCAACAAACTTCAGATGCTCTTCAAGATCACGTTTAAACTGGTGAAATTTACCCAGATTTAAATGGCCGTTTAATTTTTCTGTACATGACTTGCATGCACACGGTTACTGATTGGCTTTAACCTAGATCACCTACGTGAATACTGTAACGAATTGAAAAAGTCACAAAACATGTATTTATAACCGTTAGAGAAAATTACGTTCTTCTATGATATGTTCAGTTGTTTTGGCTTTCTGATTTAATGAGACCTGTACATTCGTGTTTTCTCCATCCATAAATTTAACTGACACAAGAAGGTATTTTCATCATGTGAAACTCGTAACAGGTAGTCTTAAGGGGTGATTTACTGAGTGGGTTGTACTTCTGAGTGCAAGCATGGTTTTTGTGAGCGTAAAATATTCTATAACCAAGTTGTCTTATTGTTCTCAGATAATTCAGCTGGACTAAGAGGCTCTCCTTTGAAGTTGTCAGAAGACCGTGGACCTGGGTAACGAGAAGGAGTTGGGTAACGTTTTCGAAATCAATATCCATCTTTAATACGTCGATGCGTCTCTACAAAATAAATAACAGAAAATTGATTTAATCTGATTGTTGCTTAAAGTCTAAGAATATATAAATAGACGTAAATTGTTACCGATACCTGGCACTTCAAATCGAACCTATAAATCCAAACTAATAAACACATGGGCTGTGTTGATTGCAGTGAGGTCCTTGTGACTATTGGAGTAGCGCACCTAAAGCAGAACAATGACCTGGGCACCTCTCGTTAATGCGGTCGCTGCGAGTCCTGGTCAAGCTGAGGTAGGCTTTATCTCCGGATGTAAGTGAGAAGGTCTACCAGCAACCTGCGGGTGGTCGTGGGCTCTCCCGGGCTCTGTCCGGCTCATTCCAACGATAATGCAGGCCTCGTATAAGTGAAATACTTTTAAATACGGCGTGAAGCTCTAACCAATTAATGAATAAATATATCCTTGATTGTTGATAACATAGTGTCGGTTTGCTCCCAAATTAAACATTGTGTACTGAAACTGACCCGTGGCCATATCACCAGGAGTGTGTCTCGGTTCTGTGTTTGTTTGGCAATAACAGGTAAGACTGAAGAATCCAATTAACTCTGGTGATTTCTGCCAGAGAACCAGAGTTTCTAATGAGACAGTAGCTTCACTGGTTGTGACAAAATTATCATGGATTGCAATATTCGATATGTATAACGGACAAAAGACTATCAAAATTTTAATATAAATACTACGATATGTGTATCTTGATTCACTTGTACCAAGTTTTGTTGACACAGAACAAAAATTGTAACACACGTAGCATTTTGAAAGAAATGATAACACATGCTGCATGAATAGACAGACGAACGGACAACCGATCATGGAAATAGAAAATCGATACTACGATTAATGTATCTTGATGTGGTCTACACTTGAACCAGTTTTCGTTGAAATCGGACAAAAACTGTAGTACCACAGTAGTTTTGAAACTTATGTTCACTGGTACTGGATAAATAGACAAACGGACGGACAACCGATCACTGAAATAAAAAATCAATTCTACACATTATGTTTCTTGGTGCAGTCGAAACTTAAATCAAGTTTCTTTGAAATGATTTAAAATCTGCAGGATTAGTGGCGTTTTGAAAGATATATTAAGATATACTGGATAAAAAGACAGTCAGGCGGACAACCGATTATCGAAGTTAAAAATCGATCGCGCGAATTATGTATCTTGATGTAGTCAGTAGAGCTAAAAATCTGCTCTAAACGAAATGCACTTATACCTCTGCTAGTGTGAAAAATAGTAATATGTGTCAAACTGCCAGATTTGATGAAAATTCATTAGGAGATTTCATGAAATATCATCTTTCCAAGCCTTTCCCGAGATATTATGAATTAAAAAACCTGTATGGTCTTGAAGAAACCGGCTTAGATCGCTGAAAGTACACAAGGTTCTTTCCAGCGCCTGAGAGTACATGTGTTTTCTGTTTGGTAAACCTTGATAGAGGCGTTCAAGAGATGAACTTGACAGATGGGACAGATGGACGGAAGTCTACTATTCCGATGAATGTCTATGTCAGAGGTGACCAAGATGTGAAAACCAGTGTGGCATTCTACATTTCATCACAAACACAACCTACATGTAGTTATAGAATAGTTGGTGACATGGTGATTAGCGGCTTTCATTTTAGCGCGTGACTCATATATCATTATCCAATCCAAGCCAGACTGTTCAAGTTCGTGACAAGCCAAGGCGGCCGAAGGCATCTGGCAGATATTCTCTAAAGTAACTAACCATAAGTTCAATGCTTTTTTGTTATTACCATTGTAGAAAGTTTTATTGAAGCAGAAAAAGCCATACCTGAAAATGGCCTAAATCCTTGCGAATCTTCGATAACGTGTTCACTGGCCATGTACCACGTATGTGACCATTCATTTCAGAAACCCCGAGATGGTGAAACATGACCTTTTCATTCCGACGAGAAGTATTCAGTTTCATGCTGTTTGGAAATGAAATGAATCTCTCTTGTTTACCTATATCAAAACACAGTTCATTCATGATTCATTCAACTTCGAACAGAAATATATTCACAAGGCCAGGGAAGGAAGTGAGAATAACTGTAACAGCAACAAGCCTTGAAATAATTGAAAAAAAGCAGAAGACTGAATGTTCCATTCGCTACAGATGCATTAGTCACGTTCCAGATGATCGAACTGTTGTCGGCTTGTATATATAACTATTGAAATTGTTGCATGCCAGTTATTATATGAGAGGATTGAATTGTTAATGCAAAGATTCAACTGTTGCCGATGTCTGAGACATTTTAATTGTCTGCCTGAAACGTTTCAGATGTTCGAATTGTTGCACACTCAATCCATACATACAAATACACACATTTCGGATGTTCAGACAGTTGCCTGCAATCCTAACACGATTTATCATTAAAGCATTTTAATGTTTGAATGTTTTTCATTTTGAAGTTCTATTTAATGATATACATGACTTAAATTAAGCTGTTCGAGTGTAAGAGTGAACAGCTTTGTTTTTGTCTTTGTCTTTTCAAAGCAAGACATAAACTTTGTACTCCACCAAATCATGTTTTAAGGTGGCCTTAAGCCATAATCATTCGTTCATTCCAGGGTGTACTTTCCTAGAAGCTCCAGCGTGCAGATCATAGTCCTTGCTGCAGACATCGATTGGTGTACACTTAGTGTTTCAGTTAGGATCATCTGGTCGTCCAGATGTTAGAAAGAGAGATTGACTGAGCCATAATGTTGTTAGGTATAGGAGAAAAACTATAATCGAAGGCAAACATCACCTCGTATAGTAGCCTATGTGAAAGACTGTATAACCTGATAAAATGCAGATTACATCCATGTATATCAACCCAGGAGGACACGGATTTTAGTTACCTGGGGTCAAAGGAATGAACTTCGCAGCCATAATACAAACCCACCATGTCATCAAAACTGAAATCATTGTTTATCCTGAAAGGAAAAGCAAACAGTTCAATATAATAACCAACACAACAGAAAATAAGTATTTCTTAATCATATGCAAGGTGTAAGTTAAAAGTAGAGTATTCCACCTAACAGTTGGCCCGACCTCTTTTTAAATGTGCCTTAAAATCATACTTTTGATGCGAACATTGAAGTTTTTACGATAAGATGTTAATGAAACTTGAGGAAAAGCTCTGGAGTGGACGTATAATTAAGGTGGATGAATCCATGCGATTGATCAGATTCAAGCAAAATGTATCGCTTATAAAGAAAACTAAATTTTACATAAAATACATTAAACAGGATTTTGAAAACAATAAAGAAAATCTACAAAACACAACATTAAGCAATTAATGATAAGCATACTGCACTTAATAACTGATGTAATTTACTTTCTTTTTGTATTTGTAGTTATTGTTTTTCCTTCTGGTCTCTTTAAGTTTTTCTTTGTTTTCCTATAGTTTCTACATGTATATGTATATGTTTTGCCGTAAAATTTATTGTGGTCAAGGAAGTGGTAAAACAGCATGTCGTGAAGGTAGAATTAAAAGTTTGTGCTGTGTATTTTAAGCATATAGCCCACATTCTAAAGTGTCCATTTTCAGCATGTTGCGATCTGATGAAAGTAACTGTAGAATTAATGCATTCGTTACAGCTACACTACTTACTGATTATCGTTGGTTATATCAAAACGCACTGAACATATGGCACATTGTCATAAGTGTAGATATTATCTATGCATTGGCCAAGTATGGAGTCTCAGCAAGATGTGTTACTGCAACCACGTATCAACCAAGACAAAGCTTCATTTCCTTTGCGCCATGTGTCAAGCGGCCTTTAAAAAAGCGTAATTATCCCCTGAAGTGTCACGATTGTATTTGCTAGGGTTTTTGTATTGAAAACCAAACGTCTCTCAAACTATGTATTAGGGATAAAGGTCATTCTTGTGAAGGAACGTTTTACACCACAGTTACACCACTATATTTTTCTGGCTAAATAACACAAAACACTGAATATTGTGCTGGATAATAATACTTAAAAATTTGCTATACCAGAGAAGTAAAGCCGTTTGTGGTGTAAAACGTTCTATCAAAAGAATGGACACCCTTTATATCGGGGTCGTCAGCATCATCACCATAGTCACCATTATCATTAGCGGTGTCCAACTGGCCACTGATATCTCGGATCACTGAAGGCATCAGCAGGTGGATAGGTTGCGTTTCCTGCGAATCTCTATATTTAACAAGGCGTATTGGTCTTCCCTACTTGTTCACCTGACAGACTTGCAGAGAATATCACGAGTGAAAAACAAACAAATCAATAAATCTCACCCGAATGAATAAACCAGACAATTGTCGTGGGTGGGCCTAAATCCAGGGTCATCACACACCTCCCAGCCTCCGTCCCCGACAACGCCCATTCTTAACATCTTCTGGCAGATAACCTCGGCGTTACTCGTGTAACTGTAATCATATCGGTCATGGGCTGTTAAAATCGAATTTAGCAAGAAACTATACAGCTCGCGGTAAAATAACACACCACTTTAACAGATAATGTACAGACAATTTTCTTTGCAATAATAAGAACACTTGGAAAAAAACAACGACTTGAAATGGCCACAAATTGTTGCATAGAAAGTAAAATACATCTAGCCCTGTTTGAAGATGCTTTCAGAGACATCTGGATTGAATCTTGTAAGATAAAGAAATACATGTGGAACAATGAGTTGAATTTCCCGTGAATATCACCTCATCACGAGGGTTGGGATCATCCATACTAATTTACTCATGCAAAATTCAAATGGACATAAAATCCTATACTCATAACAATACAAAACCGAAATAATCACACTAATATTGAAATGCAAAACTAAGTGGTGTAAAGTGGCAAATATTTGTTATAAATAACAAGTGAAGTAACAGTATAAAACACATCAGCGGACCACCAGTGGAATGGTCAAAGATACAAGGGAGACAAATCTGTTTGGTGTATTGATATACTCTAAACTCTGGCGTGTACTGCTACACTGTGCAAACCTGACTGCTGACACTCAGTGTTAGCCAGTATACAGATATAAAGAAAGGATATAAGTGTATTTTCAAATCTAAATCGAGCTAATATCATAATGATTAGATTACGCTCATACGTCGAAATGTTATGTATAACACTGTCGACTATTTCTAGCACTTCGAACATACATTTGAATGGAACATGGAATAGGAAAGAAATGCACAAAACCCCAATGCGTCTGCATATCTTGCAGGGTCTATGTGTCCTTTTACGAACAAGTAAGTGCAGTACAGTAACGAAAAAACCTGTTATCGAAAGAGAGCCCGACAAGCTTCGTGATCAGCACATAAGGCGAAGGGTTGATGTAGTTTTGAATTTAAATATCATACAAATCCATCAAATTCGCTTAAATATACATGAAGGACGATTTCAAAAGCCAGAATTTAGCCCACTATTGCTTTTGGTTGGGAGTGGGCACTTTTTTGAATAACAATGTGCACAAAAACTGTGGATTCTTGAACAATAATCAACAGCCTGCTCCATACACGGATTATCGTTAACTCAGATAAACGACCACACGCCTGGTTTCTTTACTTATTTGATCGGTGTTTAACGCCGTACTCAAGAATGTTTCACTTATATGACGTCAGCCAACATTTTGATTGGAGGAAACCGTTCACAGCCCAGGGAAACCCACGGACAATCACGCCTTCTCTATAATTTTCGAAGGAACTGCAATTACTGTGCTTTATGCCTTACATAATATTCACACATTCTGACATGCCCGGCTTACTTGTGGTAGATATCTTGAATCGAAGCTTTTGACATTGTTGCCATTTCCTCCGCACTGAGAATATGCCCGGGTTCTGCACTTGGACACTTCATCTCAAGTTTCTATGCAAATGAGAAGAAATATAAACAACACCTTGTATTTTCCAGAAAAAGAATGTATTTTTGCATAATGTAACTCATAATCTGACAAATCCTATGAGGATATGCCTATGTCAGATCAGTGGGATCTGAATAATATATAAACAACAAAGTTGGCAAAATTGGTCCCGTTATAACTGAACAAGAACCTATGTTTGATGTATGAAAAGCACAATTCCGATATTTATATAAAAGATTGATATTAGCCTAGTTGAAGCGGCCTCATCTGCAAGTGTTTTACTTACATTATAATCGCAACTTTATTGGTAAGCTAAGGTAATAGGTAGGTCGTTTTGGAAGTTGCAGATGCTGGAGGAAAAACACTTGTAAAGTTTGAATCAAGTAGTCGTTCAATAGAATAATATTTCTCTTTGAAATAGAAATATGTATTAAAAGTGCTTGAAATGAAAGTAAGTCCTGATTTGGACCCTCAGAATATAACATAATAAATCCTGGCTTAAACTTCCGCAAGGTGAGGGACACCCTGGTAAAGGAGGAGCTACGGGTGGACAGGCTTTTCTTCGATGCCGAAAGCTCATCCGCTAAATGCTTTATAAAGCAGTAACGCAATGGTTGCACTGTGATACGTCAAAATGACAGTGACCTGTTTAATGCTAAAACCACCCTACTAGTGCAGCCTATTGGGGCTGATCCGTAGAGTAACTTATTTGGCTTCGGAAAATTTCTTTATAACACTTAGAGCTTGGGTTTGCATTAAACTCATTTTACCAGAATGGATCGTCGCTACGCAATCGTATAGACATGTATGAACAGAAATATGAGATTGGCCGTTTCTGTGATCGAATGCACCAGCTTCATTGGATTGTGAATGTTGGGAGTGATATACATATAATGTCAGCGTGGCATATTTCTCTCTATTCTTCACTTTCTGGTATGGCCTATTTTTTCCCCCTTGTTGCAAACGATAATCTCTAGCCTTGGAATTCATCATTCACTGGAAAGCAACCCTATTCAAACATACCGTTACCTGGAGGCAGTGAGGAGGACACAAAGTGTAGGAAATGAACACACCTTATGAGGCCACAGAGGTCACACATGACGTGTCTTGTTAATACTGTCCTTTTAAAAATATCGGACTAAAAATGTCAACATTAAGAAAATGTTTGCTTCCCACAAACTGACTAGCAATCTAGCAATGACTACAACGACACCTTGACGCAAACTGTGACAGCTTGGACAACAATGACCACATGTCGACATGAGCTTAACAGTGTCGTGTCTTCGTTTTGTTACTAGCAACATTAATGAGGAAAGTTTTGATATATTCATGACTTGAAGTACAGGTTTGACTGAAGTTGGATATCGGACATGAAGGTATTAACACCACTCATACAGACCCGACAAACATACACGCTTAGTAAAAATGTAGGGGAAGTTGACCATGTGTGGCTAAAGCCTATGTCGCCCATGTTCTATACTTTGAGGACGCCTCACTGCATATCCCACCTCTTGATATGAGATAAAATCCGTGGCCAAAGGGGTAATGTTGTGGTGCAGCCACATATAACCAGAAACCTCTCATCAGTGCTGTCGCTTTGAGTTCAAGTCCAGATCATGCTGGTTTACTCTCTGGTTGTACATGTATCAATAGAATGGCCTGCGAGAAACCTACGGACACTTGTGGGTTTTCCCACAGAGGTGACTCAAATATTAAATAAATTTTTGAAAGGTGAAATTCAGAACAGATCATACAAATGGCAGATCAACAAAGGCAACCCACTGGAATATTATGAAAACTGTTACGATAAGATTTGTTACTTTGGTCGTGTTTCAGCTACAATGTTAAAGTATTGTTTATGCCATGTTGTCAGAACCGAGTTTGGGGAAGTATCTTTTTCATGGCAAATGGCCACTTTATTCAACACGTATGTGGTAAGACTTTTAATGTTATTTTAGCAATCTAAGGTGCGTATACAGCCCATTTACCCTTGGCCATTAGCAATAAGGTCGTGTGCTCGAATCCAGATATCGCTGTTTCCGCTGTGGCTTTACATGAGATTTTTCTCTGGTAGCAATCAAGAGGCCGGAGTTTCTTCTATATTTTCGATTAGCTTAAACAAAATATTATTATTAATAATGTGACCCAGTGCATATGAAAAAGGTGTATCCAAAAAATACAACACAAATCTGACATCGGTGACATAAACTTCGAAGTCACAAGTGATTGCAAAATCGTATTTTGGTATCCCTGTTTCTGATAACCGGAGTTTTAATATCTCTGCCATGAGCAGTCACAGTTCTTCACAGCCCTGTTACAAGAACAATGAACTATTTCCTAGAGAAGTACGTGGGAAGGTCCGCCACCAACTTGCGGATAGTCGTGGGGTTTTCCCCCGGACTCTGCCCGGTTTCCTCCCACCATAATGTGGGCCGCCGTCGTATAAGTGAAATATTCGGCGTAAAACACCAATCAAATAAATAAAGAAAGAAATTTCCTGGCGAAATTCTACGTGTTTGTTGTCGCTTTAGTTGACTGGCTGATATACCTGTGCTATAAGTTCTGTATCTTAAGAAGGCTCTGAATCCGGATGGCTCTAACATGTGAGGCTCTTCGCGACAATTGCATAGTATTGGCGGAAAATATGCCAAAAAAAAATCAGGCTTGGTCTCCGTCACCTCGGATAAATGTACAGTATCAACAGTTTTGCTCAGCCTGGACTGGTGCATTTTCCTGCACCAGCCGATCTACTTAGCTTGGCACGTGATAGGCCACTTAGTCTATATATAGCGATCTGTATGGATGCGAAGTATGGCTGGCGTCTCAGCAAGTATTTCCTCTGTTGTAGAAATATAATGCTTGAATGTGTCCATTTTTCGGACCCACCAGACACCTTCCTTTCAGAGGATTTGGAGATAAAAACAAGTTTTAAACCTGAGGCAAACAAATATATAACATATATAACATAGTCTGCTGTTTATTGAGCAAGTATAGCTAGGGCATGGAATCTGTACACCAGACTGTGCTGGTCAGGAGTCTAGATAAACTCCATGGAAGGCGGTTCCTATTAATAAATATTTTTTTACCTGATTCTGCTTATGCCGTGGCACTAGCGAGCACACTTTCGTGGTTGCTCTGGTTTTACTTTCTCTTCCTTCTAGTATTTTATGTTCTTATTTTTTCAAGTCAGTGTCCTCGTTTACATGCTATTTACAAATCCCAGCATACTTACTGAACTTTGGGACGTCTACCTAATAGCATACAGTGTAGACTGAATTAAACATTAGGTTATATTAACCAAAGGTTATAAACCATCCCAAACTGTTACAACATACACGTATTATAATCCCAAAACGAAATACAGAAAAAATTCCTTCATGATATATAGGGAGTATGTACCACCCGAAGGTCATCTATATCCCTATCAATTTATGGACTTCGATGAATTTTTTATTGAAAATCTTTTATTTTAATTTTTTATTTTATTTAAAATTCTCTTCATATTAGATTAGTGTCCACTGGTAGATTTATACCCTATACATGTGTATTGATGTATAGCATTATAGCCGAATTACACGTAGTCAGCTCTGTAAACCAAGGGTACATGCACCTTCTCATGTGTGGTGACCTGATGACATTTATGCAGGCCCATATACCAAATACCGGTATTGGTATATACATACAAGTTAAAACAATTATGCATATTTATTATCAGAATTGGTAGTCTTTGAGGTGTTATGTGAACTTTACCACGTTTCTCGCTTTCCTTGTTCACTACATATTTTCTGTATTCAAAATCAAGTGGATAGATATGTTAACTGTAATAAGAAGCATCGACAGTAAACAATACAGTTGAGCTTAATATGAAAACTAATTACAGATATGCTATATTAGTGTGTACTTCATAGTTTCAAAGTGTGAAGGAATCAAGTCGAGGAATAATTTGGACTTTTGTATAACTGTATCAACTCATACCTGTGGAAAGTGACAGACGGAAATATATATGTTGAAAAGAAATATTGTATGCTCGCCCATCTGTTTCGTTCCTTTTAATGGTCCATTGCATCCTAATGCGTGTTTTTATGATGTTTTTCTTTGTCATTATACGTGAAATACAAATCTTTAGAGGAAGCAATTAGATTTTAAGACACAACTAAGACAAAAGAATTCTATAACAGATGGTGTTTGAAAACGTAGAATGGTTTTCTCGACATTCTTGGCATCTTTGTATGTACCGTATGTTTTATGGATATATTTTCTTTTACTAATTGGAAAGTGGTAAAACTCCTTAAGGAGTCGAAAGCGGTGTTCTCCTTTGTTCTTTCTTGGATTATTTCACACTTCTATGTGCATCTATTCTCAAAAAGCACTTCTAAGGTAGTACACAAATACTGCAGTGTTACAGCAGAAAACCATCTGTTTGTCTGCACTTTGAACCCTCTTTTGTAGCCCGCCAGAGCCTCCCAGTAGTTTTGTTCGATCTATAGCTCTTACAGGTAAGGTTATTTTAATACATTATATATTTTAAATACATTACAGGCCATAAATAAAGATTTAACGTGGCAAGTGTTTGTTTTCATGTTGACAAACAGAGGCATGTACATGGATCAGGTGATCTTGAAGGAAATACGGAAGAATTAATACTTTACAGGGGCTGTTTATAAATAGTGTTTACGACAGAAAAATAGTTCTGTCACCAAACGTGCCTTACCGGTACCTTCGATGTTGTCTGTGACCTCCATTTTAGGTTCCTCAACTCATACTGTGTAAAAAAATATAGCAAGGCATCCAGTAATTGTAATTATTGCTAGGCGAATTGCATCAATCCTCCTCATGCTGACTCTCTACACAAAGACACGTAAATATATAAATATTCTCAGTTGAAAATGAAACATTCAAGTGACCGAGGGCAAACTGCTATCTGAGTAACGGTAACGACAAACTGAGCTAGTCTTCTGAAGATCTATCCGTTACTTATGATTGCGGTTCTCTCAAGCAACTGTTTACGTCCCCCGGGGCGCCTTGCCCATGTCACGGTAATTGTTGCCGACCCAGACAGGTAACATTTCAGACTGACAATCTGAACCGCTCACATACATTTTTCTTCTAAATTTTATGAGCCTGTATACAACCTCTTGAACATTGCGCATCAACACGATCTACTATTCTCTTAATCCTATGATTAGTAATGGGTTGAGTGGCACAGTCCTGATTGTTTGACACTCTCCTTGTGAACGCCTGTAACTAGGTGGCCTACTTGTTGGGGTTAGCGTGGGCTATTTACGGGGTGGGTTGACTGCGCTTGCCCCGGTGGTTGTACAATGTCACGTATGATGACTTTCGTGGGGTGTATACTTGACTGTGAACACGTCCCCATAACTGACTGGGCAGAAACAGGCAATGTACAGATTTGTCAATAATCGTAGATATGCATTTTGCACACAGACATGAATCGGTGTCTACCACGTGGACTTTTGCATACTTTATTTTCATATTTCAGCCCATAGCAGTCCTCTGTTCTGCCTACCCTGATGCACTAACTGTATGACCAGTTTAGGTTAAACGCTCATGAAAATCATACCTGAAATATGGAATGTCATTAAAGGTATGTGTTTTGGGATAACATTGTGTAAACAATGAGTTCTAAATCCCATTTATGCATAAATTTTGTTCTTTCTTGCAGATCATAGTGAGCTGTTGGAGGAACTTTTTACAGAATGAAGATATTTTCATTGGTTCTGGAGTTGTGAAGGCGTGGAGCTCTGAATTTGACAAGAAATTGTAAGTGTTTAAAGGCGAGGAAATGAGGAATAAGGTACCCTTGGGGAATTTCTCGTTGACCCTCTGTCTTTGTTTGGATTTGTCTGTCATTTGTCAACTGTGTTTGAAACATGGTAAGGTATTTTGTGACCAAAGGATTTTAAAATCAGGTAAGATAAGGGGTCCTGTCAGGCTACACACCACAATTAATGTTTCCATTTGGAAGGACGAATGTAGATCCTGGATATTTACACAGATATTTTCTTTTGCTCCTCTCGGCTGCCCTTTTTCACTTTTTCTGTTTGTTGAGTGGTATCATTTTGTAGGACAGGCTTCAAACTTTTATTTCATGTATAAATTTGTGTGTTTTTCAGGAAATGGAGGCGAATGCACACTGGGCAAAAGTGATGATAAATCAGGGTTCACTGACCTGTGGCTGGGGGAGTTTGACTCCTGTCAGCTGTTTGTCAAATTTACGAAAAATTTCATGGGCCATACCCTATCAGGAATTTGAGTGAGGTTTTCTAAGGGGACGGGGACTGTCAGGCCCGAAGGGTTTAGGGCTTGCAGATTTAGGGACAGTGGTGTGAGGCCAAACGTTAACATGTAAGTAAATGGGAGATTAATTGTAGTGTGTGGCCAGTTGTAGAAAACAGTCAGCACCAGAGTGCGCGTACATTATTCGTTTATCGCACGTGTCCCTCCAAACACAGAAGAGTTCCAATGTATAATTAAACTGTAAAATGTGTTACAGACCACCCCCTGTCTGATATATCCCTGAAAGATCAGTAAGAAGAACTAATAAACATGAACAGTCTAACATATTAAAGAACAACAGTTTAAGTTCAAAGTTCATATGCATTTAGGAGAACTATCGTCTCGGTGATAGATGGTATGTAAGTATTTGTTTCACCAGCTCTGAACACGCGAAGCTGAGCTTTTCGGACCTTCCCATATTCACCATGAATGGCAGAAAACACAATACCAATAGGCAAGTCGTTTCGTTGAGCATTCTTCACTTTCAAAAAAGCCACGTTACACGTTTTGATGTCAAGTTGTTCGGTTTGCCACTTTGGTCTCACCTGAAGGCTTTGTAGGTACACACGCTTCCAACGATACCAGAAAGAGTTTGTCAGAACTTGTAGGCCTACATGCTTCCACTGTGAACTGTACAAGTGTTTCACATCATGTGTTCCTAGTGGTTCAGTGGATGTATCGTCCTTTCGTGTCAGTGAGGTTGGTGAGGTAAGTATTAGGGAAACCTGAGGATCTGACGAAACGGTTGTTATTGTAGGGCCATCTACACTGAAACATGCCTCAGCAAGGAATGTTGTCAGGTCGTCATGAGTCAGGTTTGCAGCTGTTACATCTGTCATCACATGTGAATTCCAAATACGTTCCGTGACTCCAGTCAGGCTTTTTCATGCACCTTCCATGTGAGATGAGTGAGGCGTATTCAATCGCTATTCGTGACCAGTCCCTTTGTTGTACAGAAATTCACGAAGTGACCGATCTTCAACACTGACAACATCTGTCAGCAAGTCGCCTACGGTTTCAGTAAAGTTCGTGCGTCTGTTTGACCTGAACTTTTTAACAAGCCCTCTTATCGAGAGGAACATGCGAAGAGCGTTGATAAAGGCTGATGAATTTAATTCTTCTACAACCTCATAAGACAGGTCAAGTAAACATTAGACACTCGTAACCGACCCACAAGTAAAAAGTGACGCCATCGTTATTTGTGTGTGACGTCATACTTGGCTAATTTAGGACGCGTCCTCTGCTCGGTTTTTGTCGAGCTGATGACTCGATGTGCATTTCCGAGTCAATATTTCGGTATTATATGGGTTTAAATGTGGTATAAAAAAGAAACCCTCCTATTCATGAAGCATTGTTCTCTGTTTAGTGCCGATTTTTGTTTGCAGAATGTAGAAAAGACAAGAATATGTAATTTACTAGCAGCATGTATTTTATGGCAATGTTTACTGGCCGCTCGTGAATCGCCCACCTCTTGCCGTTGGCCTGACCTCCACAAGTACGCCTGCGAAAAGATCTCAGGGCGTAAAGGTGTCGACTCCGACAAACTTGGACACAGTCGATGATGTGATCCTATTCATAGGAATGTACCCTGCATTTAACACACTGAATCAAGAAAGAGATGTTTCTTTTGGTTGATCCATAGACTTGATGCCTCAGTGAAGTGTCATTCCTGGATGTTTCACTACCTCGTGATGAGAACGAACCAGTAGTGTTGCGATATGGTGTCGTCTCGGGAATGATCAGAGGATTCTTATCTTCGATGCTAAGTTTGGATCTGTTCAGTGTTCTGCCAAATCAAAAGACCGTTGGTGTCAAGTACTGGTAACGGTGAAATTATGGGAGAAGGACACAGAACATTGACATTAAAAAGACAGAGCTTCTCCCTAACGGACAGACTGATATCATCTCTATATACTTCATTTCCTCACTATGTTGAAGTTAAACAAAATGGCAGTTTTACAATCCGTCTACGGAAAGAAAGGACGACAAACCTGGAATGTCCATTGAAGACAGAGTATTTCTCAATATCACAAACAATGAACTCGTAAAAGGCCCACATGGTAGCCTGATAGCTCCTTTTCCCTTTCGTGCAACACGTGGGGGTTTTCTTAACAATCGACCTCTCTCTGTGCAAGGAACCGGATCTCTGGACTTGACCTACAGGGAACTCTCTAAACCTCAACACTTCATTGACTTCATGCAAAACTCGTTCGGCACCATACATGCAGAATTATCCGCACCATCTGTAGGTAATGAAGAGGCATGGTGCCATCTAAGTTTTGGGTCTATTCCCCATAGAAGCCTGATCAAGTAAGAGGGGTCATTTCATCACGTGCTGCCATTTTAGACCCGATCTTACAGCCTCCTAGGAATCCTGCTTTTCGTTTCGGGGGTGGACCCATTGCCGTTACTCCATACATCGAAAAAATGTTCCACATCTTCTATGTTATAGATCTACTATCTAAAGAATTACTTTAGATTACTGTGGTACCGGAATAACAGCTGATGTGCACTCCGTCTTTAAAAAATATTGTGTTATGTTTTTTCTTTTGGTATTGTAATCGGGTCAGTGTATGACTTAGATTTGAACCACTGTATACGTTATAGTCTGCACTGTAATTCAGTCTCGTGTTCTCCTGGCTTCTATGTTTAAGAGTTTTGTGCCACGTATATAGAGCGTACATTCTGGAAAGATGTACCCGTTAATTTATATATGTGAGCGACGCAGTTGTAAAGCGAGCAGTAATATTTACTCACGCCCACTGGACAGAATTTTGGGGGGATTGTTATTGGAAATTAGGCTTTTATGCCATTCGCCATTTTTTACCCCATTTTTCTGTACGTAGCACTTTGTGAGATGGTGTTTCACAACTTGCTATTTTTTCTGAGAGGTTATTTTGGAACTTACATCGCTCATTGTCTCTTTGGGAAATTGAGTAATTTTCATCCTTATTTTCGACTGGAGGTGACTTTGTGAAGCTCGAGGAAATGTACATGGCTTGCTCGGCATCACGGACACTACCTGTCCGCCCATGAAAATGTATCTACACTGCCCGTTGGATTCAAACCATCATCGGCGTGCCGTACCTAGTACCATTCGTCACTTGTAGGTCACTGCCATCCCTCGATTCAAGAGTTCACATGAACTGTGGATTTCTGTTTACGTGGACTGACTCGCCTTTGGAAGCTTGATATTCCATCAGGATTGGTACGGTAATCCTTGAAAAATTCTGTTTAGTAATTATATGTATTGTTCTTGTATAGTATTGTAAATACTGTTTATTTTGTTCAAATATATGTATGAAACCTATTGAGGCTTGTGCGTCGATGTCTTTGGGAAATCTACAGTTTGAGCCACGGCGGGGAGCTACGTGTTCTGCCGTGATGTTCTCGACTTCGTCAATCGTAACTTCTACGTTGACGATGCCCTGACAGCTCAACCAACCGTGGATTCCGCCATTGATCTCATGAAGAGGACACAGCAGGCTCTGAGGGAGGGAAGTGATTTGCGTGTACATAAAATTGCTCCAACCGTTCTGAGGTCATGAAGGCTTTCTCACCCGATGATCACGCGATTGATCCCAAGAGCTTGAATCTCGGCAACTACCCAGTTCCTTTACAACGCAGCTTAGATCTTACGTGGGGTTTGAATTCTGATTAATTCACATGTCAAGTATCAAAGGACTTCAAACGGTTCTCTCATCGTGGCATTTTGTCAACGGTGAACAGCATATTCGACCCCACTGGTTTTATTGCACCCGTTACAGTGCAAGGGAAAGTCCTTTTCCGGGAGATCTTGTCAGGTACTACATGGTGGAATGAAGCAAAATCTCCTGACCGCGAGGACTATTTATTTTCGAACAAATGAGAGGCCCAACCGTATAATCTTACTGAATCTTTGTGACTGAGTTCAATATTTATTTAGCCAAAACGCCGTCGTATAAGTCAACTATTCTTGACTATGCAGTGTAAAACACTAATCAAATAAATAAATAAATAAATAGGACGTGTCATTTCATATATAATTTTTGGGCCACACGTTGATTCCATACTGTGTGTTCAAGGTGATATTGCATTCTATGACCACTTGTCTATAACCTATCAATCTTGCAGATTGCGAAGAATGGGAAAACAATTAATCCTGCCCCAAAATGAAGAGACAACAATAAATTTAAGGAAGAAATTTAAGCCCTTTAAGGAAGGGTTGTCTTAATCAACATGCCATATCATGTTCACATTTCAGGTGAGAATTAACTCACTTCAAAGTCGAACATTCACGGACCATGGATGAAGCAGTCTATACCGGCATATATGTAATCCATGGATTTATCAAATGCTCGTTTATAAATGACAAAGTGAGCAAGATTGTTTAATACGCTAAATTTTGTGACGATTTTTCCAAGTTAAGATAAATAGTATTTATATACATCAGAACATTCTTTAGACTATACTGCTGCCTTTGTTTGTTGTTTAAATATAAATTTGGTCCTTGTGAACACGATCGACATGCATTAGACACATTACAGAGGAAGGCTATCTAGTCTACATGTAAGCCGAACCAGTTTGCTTGTCTGGTGCCAATAACTCTTTATATGCAAATTACATGAAACCGTCTATATAGATCAGGTTGGTTAATGGGCTAAACTAAAAACTTCGCGTATAAGTGACAGGAACACGAAACACCATGTGACATATAGGAGGCTAACAACGTCTACCGTGATTTCTAACAAACACAGTTGGGTAGCAAACACTTTGTGTAAATGGTTTGTGTGTGTACATAATGACTTTCGACACTTTAACTATATAATTACAATATATGATAAGCTGTCTAAGTCGGCCTTCGGATAAAGATTAAGCCGTCCTAAGCAGCCGTCGGGTAAAGAATAAACTGTCTCAGTAAGCCCTCGGGTAACGGATAAGCCGTCTCAAGCAATAAACGGGGAAATGCGAGAGGCCGCCTCCAGCAACCATGGTGTTATAAAATTTTCCTAACACAGGCCTGAATTAAAGGCCTGGCAAGAAGCTGCAAGGTATTTTCATCATAAAATAACGTTCATAACGACCGTAATAGCATCGTGTGAAATAATATGTGAACCCCTACAGATTACGTGTTTCTCCAATTACCGGTGTTGTACGACTAAAGCGATTCTACTGCCTGGTTTTCTCCCACTATAATGCCCCCGTATAAGTGAAATGTCCTTGAGTAGGGTGACCAGTAAATAAAGCAACTTTTGAGGTAAAACCCCGATAAAATGTGGAAATAATAATGTGGTGTTCAGTACACTGAATATCTGAAGTTAATCGTCTGTTATTCATGAAGAACACGGTACTTGAACACGTTAAATGAAGACCATAAACATCAACGACGTCATATGTGAGGTCCCTCACCAACCAGATAATAGAGGCTTTCAGTGAAACCGAGAATTTAAACTTTTATATTCCCTCCTAAAAACATAGCCCATATTCAACCTTCATATTTAACTGCCCCCGGTCCACAATGCCTCGCTTTCGATCACCATGTTCCCGTTCATCAGTGCCTTACATCCCCAGGATCCTGATCACCTACATCCAGGTCACCAGTGGCTTATATACCCCACTTTTAGGTCATCAGTGCCTTATTTCGCCTACATCCAGGTCATCAGTTGCTTACATACCCAACTTTTCGGTCATCAGTGCCTTACCTCACCCGCTTCCCGGTCACCTGTGGGTTACGTCCTTTAGCTACAGGTCACCAGTGTCTTTGGTCGTGTGGCCTAGCTCCAGGTAATCAGTGACATCAGTGATCGATACACACCATAATTAATGAATTTATATGGTTAGTGCGGGAGTAAAAATCCTTCCCACTCTGATTGTACAGCTTAAGTCATAACAACTGCCTGTTTCGTGAGGGAAAGCAATGGGAGGTGGCATGCATTTAGAGTGTTCTGTCGAGCAGGCTACTTACTGTGTCCTGACCATTTACGTTGTTTAGCTACGCATTCGAAGTCATATTCAACAGTATACCCGGGTTTCAACAAACTTCAGACGCTCTACAAGATCACGTTTAAACTGTTGAAATTTACCCAGATTTAAATGGCCGTTTAACTTTGGTGTTCATGACTTACATACACACTGTTACTGATTGGCTGAAGGCTAGGGCTTTAACCTAGATCGGATACGTGAATACTGTAACGAATTTAAAGTCACAAAAACATGTATTTGTAAACGTGAGAGGAATTTAGGTTTTTTATAATATATTTTAATTATTTTTTGCCTTTCTCATTTAATGAAACCTGTACATTCGTGTTTTCTCCATCCATAAATTTAACTGACACAAGAAGGTATTTTCATCATGTGAAACTCGTAACAGTTTGTCTTAAGGGGTGATTTACTCAATGGGTTGTACTTCTGAGTGCAAGCATGGTTTTTGTGAGCGTAAAATATTCTATAACCAAGTTGTCTTATTGTTCTCAGATAATTCAGCTGGACTAAAAGGCTCTCCTTTGAAGTTGACAGAAGACCGTGGACCTCGAGAAGGAGTTGGGTAACGTTTTCGAAAGCCCCGTCCTTCAGAGCGGCTTTCAATGTGGGCCACTCACTGCCTTCAATATCCATCTTTAATACGTCGATGCGTCTCTACAAAATAAATAACAGAAAATTGATTTAATCTGATTCTTGCTTAAGGTCCATGAATATATAAATAGACGTAAATAGTTACCGATACCTGGGGTTTCAAATCGAACCTATAAATCCAAACTAATAAACACAACGGCTGTGTTGATTGCAGTAAGGCCCTTGTAACTACTGCAGTAGCGTTCCTAACGCAGAACAATGACCTAGGCACCTCTCGCTGATGCAGTCTTTGAGAGTCCTGGTCAGACTTAGGTAGGCTTTATCTCCGGATGAAAGTGAGAAGGTCTACCAGCAACCTGCGGGTGGTCGTGGGCTCTGTCTGACTACTTCCAACCATAATGCTGGCAGCCGTCATATGAGTGAAATATTCATAAATTCTCCGTGAAGCTCCAACCAAATGAGTGAATAAATATATCCTTGATTGTTGATAACATAATGCCGGTTTGCTACCGCATTAAACATTGTGTACTGAAACTGACCCTTGGCCATATCACCAGGAGTGTGTATGGTTTCTGTATTTGTTTTGCTACAACAGGGAAGACTGAAGAATCCAATTACCTCTGGTGATTTCTGTCAGAGAACCAGAGTCTCTAATGAGACAGTAACTTCACAAAGTGGAACAAAATTATAGCAAATTATAATACTTTGTATGTATAACGGAAAAAAGACAATCAAAATTTTAGTATAAATACTACAATATATGTACCTTGATTCACTTGTACCAAGTTTTGTTGACACAGAACAAAAATTGTAACATACGTGCCATTTTGAAAGAAATGATAACATATGCTTCATGAACAGACAGACGGACGGACCACCGATCATCGAAATAGAAAATCGATACTACGTTTAATGTATCTTGATGTGGTCTACACTTGAACCAGTTCTCGTTGAAATCGGACAAAAAACTGTAGTACCAGAGGCGTTTTGAAACGTATGTTCACATGTACTGGATGAATAGACAAACGGACATACAATCGATCAGGGAAACTGAAACTCGATTCTACGTATTATGTATCTTGGTGCTCTCCAAACTTAAACCAAGTTTCTTTAAAATCAGTTAAAATCTGCAGGATTAGTAGCGTTTTGAGAGATATATTGACATATACCGAATAAAACGACAGACAGGCTTACAACCGATTATCGAAGTTAAAAACTGATAGTATGAATTATGTATCCTGATGTAGTCAGTAGAGCTAAAAATCTGTACTAAACGAAGTGCACTAATACCTGTGCTAGTGTGAAAAAAAAGGTAATATGTGTCAAACTGCCACGTTCACAATCTAAGGGCGTGTGAGTCTCGGACTAGTACATGTGTATCTATCACAACAGGCCACTTCTGCGACTTCTGTATCAGGGAATAGAGAATGGAGTATACATAGCAAATGAACAGAACAACAAAAATATCCTGTAATGAACTTAAACTACCCCTCGCCAATAAATACAGTTACAAGAAACAGTGTGTTTAAAAAGTAACGCAGATACATGTATAGGCCCAACGACTTTGGTGAAAATCAGTCCATGATTCGATAAAAACAAGAGGAATTTCTGCAAGAACCTAGGTGCATTTGTAGTAAATGTTTGATGCAAACTGCCCTCAAGACTTTAGGGGATATCGTGCCTCTCATAAAATACAACTCCAATGGCCTTGAAAAAATGGGTCAAAGTCAATGAAAAACCAGAAGGTCCTTTCAAAGGTCTTGGTGATCCTGTTTTACAGATTTGATGAAAATTCAATAGAGATTTCATGAAATATCATGTTTCCAAGCCTTTCCTAAGATATTATGAATTAAAAGACCGCTATGGTCTTGAAGAAACTGGCTAAGATCGCTGGAAACAGAGAAGGTTCTGTCCATCGCCTGAGAGTACATGTGTTTTCTGTTTGGTAAGCCTTGATAAGACGTTCAAGAGATTAACTGGACGGATGGGAGAGGTGGACGGAAGTCTACCATTCCGATGATATGTGACCAAGATGTAAAAACCCGTGTGGCATTCTACATTTCATAACAAACACAACCTACATGTAGTTATACAATAGTTACACGTATGGTGACATGGTGATTAGCTGCTGTCATTTCAGCACCTGACTCATATATCATTATCCAATCCAAGCCAGGCTGTTCAAGTTCGTGACAAGCCAAGGCAGCCGATGGCTTCTGGCAGATATTCTCTAAAATACCTAACCATAAGTTCACTGTTTTCTTGTTATTGCCATTGTAGAAAGTTTTATTGAAGTAGAAGAAGCCATACCTGGGAATGACCTAAGTTCTTGCGAATATTCGATAACGTGTTCACTGGCCATGTACCACGTATGTGACCGTTCATTCCAGAAACCCCGAGATGGTGAAACATGACCTTTTCATTCCGACGAGAAGTATTCAGTTTCATGCTGTTTGGAAAAGAAATCAATCTTTCTTGTTTACGTATATTGAAACACAGTTCGTTCATGATGTGTTAACTTGGAACAGAAATGTATTCACAAGGCCAAGGAAGGAAATGAGAATAACTGTAACAGCAACAAACCTTGGAATAATTGAAACAAGCAGAAGGCTGAATGTTCCATTCGCTACAGGCGCATTAGTCACGCTCTAGATGATCGAACCGTTGTCGTCTTGTATACATAACTATTGGAATTATTGCAGGCTAGTTATTATATCAGAGGATTGAATTGTTAGTCCAAAGATTCAACTCTTGCCGACGTCTAAGACATTTGAATTGTTAGAGATTCATTCTTCCTGAAACGTTTCAGATGTTCGAATTGTTGCAAACTGTTTACTCAATACACATTTCTGATGTCCAGACTGTTGCCTGCAATCTTAACATTTTAATGTTTGAATGTTTGTCATTTTGAAGTTCTATTTAATGATATACATGACTTAAATTCAGCTGTTTAAGTGTGAGACTGAACAGCTTTGTTGTCTTTTCAAAGAAAGACATAAACTTTATACTCGACGAAATCATATTTAAAGTGGCCTTGCGCCATAACCATTCGTTCATTCCAGTGTGTACTTTACTAGAAGCCCTACCAGCGTGCAGATCATAGTCCTTCCTGCAGTCACCGATTGATGCACACTTAGTGTTTAGGTTAGGATCATGAGAAGGTCGTCCAGATGTCAGACAGAGAGATTGACTGAGAAGGTCGTCCATTTGCCAGACAGAGAGATTGACTGAGAAGGTCGTCCAGATGTCAGACAGAGAGACTGACTGAGCCAGAATGTTGTTATGTATAGGCGAAAAACTATAATCGAAAGTAAAAAACATCAACCCATATATTAGCCTATTTGAAAGGCTGTAGAGCCTGATAAAATAGAGATTAATCCATGTATATCAACTCAGGAGGACGCCGATGGTAGTTACCTGGGGTCAAAGGAATGAACTTCGCAGCCATAATACAAACCCACCATATCATCAAAACTGAAATCATTGCTTATCCTGAAACGAAAAGCAAACAGTTCAATATAATAACCAACACAAAAAACTAAGTATCTGTAAGTTAAAAGTACAGTATTCCACCTAACATTTGACCTGAAGTTTTTTCAAAGGCACATAAAGGCCTTAAAACCATACTTTTGGTGCGGACATTAAAGTTTTTCAGATAAGATCTTAATGAAACTTGAGGAAAAGCTCTGGAGTGGACGTTTAATTAAGGTGGATGAATCAATGAGATTGATCAGATTCAAACAAAATGTATCGCTTATAAAGACAGCTAAATTTTACGTAAAACACAATAAACAGGATTTTGAAAACCATAAAGAAAATGTGCAAAACACAACATTAAGCAGTTAGTGATAAGCATACTGCACTTAATAACTGATGTAATATATTTTCTTTTTGTATTTGTGCGTGGCTTTGTTGTTTTTCTTTCAGGTCTCTTTAATTTTTTCTTTGTTTTCCTATAGTTTATACATGTATATGTTCATGTTTTCTTGTAAAATTTATTGCGGTCAAGGAAGTGGTAAAACAGCACCTCGTGAAGGTAGAATTAAGAGTTGTGCTGTGTATATTAAGCAGATAGCCCACATTCTAAAATGTACATTTTTAGCAATTTGCAATCTGATGAAAGTAACCGTAGAATAAATGCATTCGTTACAGCTACACTACTTACTGATTATCGTCAGTTATACCAAAGCGCACTGAACATATGGCACTGTGCATTGTCATAAGTGTAGATATTATCTGTGCACTGACCAAATATGGAGTCTCAGCAAGATGTGTTACAGCAACCACGTGTTGCAGTAACACAGGCTTAAAAATCGCCGTATATCTCCAGCATACAAACTGTAACTGTTAATTGCATTTCACAGCATTCAGGGACAATTACCTTGCACGTATCAATCAAGACAAAGCTTCAATTCCTTTGCGCCATGTGTCAAGAGGCCTTTAAAAAAGCGTAATTATCCCGTGAAGTGTCACGATTGTATTTCCCACGGTTTTTGTATTGAAAACCAAACGTCACTCAAACTATGTATTAAGGATAAAGGTCATTCTTGTGAAGGAACGTTTTACACCACAGTTACACCACTATATTTTTCTGGCTAAATAACACCAAACACTGAATATTGTGGTAGATAATAATACTTAAAAATTTGCTATACCAGAGAAGTAAAGCCGTTTGTGGTGTAAAACGTTCTATCAAAAGAATGGACACCCTTTATATCAGGGTCGTCAGCATCACCATTATCATTAGCGGTGGCCAACTGGCCTCTGATAACTCGGATCACTGAAGGCATCAGCAGGTGGATAGGTTGCGTTTCCTGCGAATCTCTATATTTAACAAGGCGTATTGGTTTTCCCTACTTGTTCACCTGACAGACTTGCAGAGAATATCACGAGTGAAAAACAAACATATCAATAAATCTCACCCGAATGAATAAACCAGACAATTGTCGTGGGTGGGCCTAAATCCAGGGTCATCACACACCTCCCAGCCTCCGTCCCCGACAACGCCCATTCTTAACATCTTCTGGCAGATAACCTCGGCGTTACTAGCGTAACTGTAATCATATCGGTTATGGGCTGTTAAAATTGAATTTAGCAAGAAACTATACAGCTCGAGGTAAAATAACACACCACTTTAACAGATAATGTACAGACAAATTCCTTTGCAATAATAAGAACACTTGGAGAAAACTAAACCTTAAAATCGCCACAAATTCTTGTATAGAAAGTAAAATAGCTCTAGCCCTGTTTGAAGATGCATTCAGAGACATCTGGATTAAATCATGTAAGATAAAGAAATACATTTGGAACAATGAGTTGAATTTCCCTTGAATATCACGTCATCACGAGGGTTGGGATCACCCATACTAATTTACTCCTGCAAAATTCAAATTTACATAAAATCCTATACGCATTACATTACATAACCGAAATAATCACACCAAAATTGAAATACAACACTAAATTCTGTAAAGTGCAAATATTTGTTATAAATAACAACTGAAATAACAGTATAAAACACATCAGCGGACCACCAGCGGTATGGTCAAAGACACCTCAAGGGAGACAAATCTGTGTTTGGTGCATTCATATGCTCTAAACTTTGGCGTGTACTGGTACACTGTGCAAACCTGACTGCTGACACTCAGTGTTAGCCAGTATACAGATATAAAGAAAGGATATAAGTGTATTTTCAAATCGAAATCGAGCGAAAATCATAATGTTGAGATTACGCTCATAAGTCGAAATGTTATGTATAACAGTGTAGACTTTTTGTAGCTCTTTGAACATACATTTAATGGGTCATGGAACAGGATAAAAATGCACAAAATCCCAATGCGTCTGCATATCTAGCAGTGTCAATGTGTCTTTTTAGGAATAACTAACTGCAACACAATAACGAAAAAGTGTGCTTTCCAAACAAAGCCCAAACCTCGTAATCAGCACATAAGCCGAAGTATGTGGTTTTGATGTAGTTTTGAATTTGAAGACCACATAAGTCCATCAAATTCACATAAATGTACTTGAAAGACAATTTCAAAAGCCAGAGTTTAGCCCAGTATTGCTATTGACTGGGAATGGGTACTTTTTGGAATAACGATTTGCACAAAAAAATGTGGATTCTTGAACAATAATCAACAGCCTGCTCCATACACTATGGTTAACTCAGATAAAAGACCATACGCCTGGTTTCTTTACTTATTTGATTGGTGTTTAATACTCAAGAATGTTTCACTTATATGACGTCAGCCAACATTATGATTGGAGGAAACCGGGCACAGCCCTTCTGTATAATTTTCAAAGGAACAACAGTTACTGTGCTTTATGCTTTACACAATATTCACACATTCTGACATTCCCAGCTTACTTGTGGTAGATATCTTGAATCGAAGCTTTTGACATTGTTGCCATTTCTTGTGCACTGAGAATATGTCCGGGTTCTGCACTTGGACACTTGATCTCAAGTTTCTATGCAAATGAGAAAAAATATAGAAAACAACTTGTATTTTCTAGAAAAAAGAAGGTATGTTTGAATAAAGAAGGAGAATTACAACATGGAATTGTCCGCTAGCGCAGCGTAACGACCAGAATCCTCCCACAAATGCAGTCGCGGTGAGTTAGAGTCCTGCTCATGCTGGCTTCCTCTCCGGCCGTTTGTGGGCAGGTCTGACAGCAACTTGCGGATGGTCGTGGGTTCCTTCCGGGCTCTGCCCAGTTTCCTCGCAACATGATACTGGCCGATGTCGTTTAACGCTCGTCGAAGGCCGCCCACCATTATGTTGTGCAAGTCTGTATTTTGCGCGTGCATGGGAAATTTCGGCATGAAGTTGCCAAAGGCCGGTGGTTTGGGCATGAAACTAACCACCATTAATTGTTGTGACAAATACTTCAAATAGTTCAGTCAAACAATAATGAAAGAAATAAACAGGACAAGGGGTGACTACATAGAATAAAAAAATATTGACACTAACCTCAGTATCCTTTCCAGGTTTCTGTTTTAAATCACTTTGTTCCATGGTCTCAACCTAAAATACAAGTATAGTGAGTAAATTTCTTCATTTATTCGCAGATAGAAGGTCACTAACCGTATAATGAAAACTCTTCAGCATAGTGAAACAGTCGTTTGAAATACAATTGCATTAAAAATTAACTCGTGGACAATTATACTTTCTAAAATCTACCTTATACGAGTGGTACACATTATTGTGACAAAAATAAACATCCATATAATTTCTGAGTATCAGAGTATTACACAATTTATGTAATTTGTGTGATACAACCACAATGACGTGTGTATCAGTGATCCACAATTTTTGTACCACAGATACACATGCACTGTGGATGTGAAAATATGTGCACAGTGGATTTACAAATTATGAGAGGAGATATTTTATCCATTTGAAAACAAAGTGTTATGTTTAAAACATCAGGTCTACCACGTCTTTACGTCTGCTGTCTGTATTTTTTGACCTATGTGCATTCTTGGTAAATACACAGGTTATGATTTTTAACGAGCATCGCTGGGTTCAAAACGACGAACACAGAAACATTACCATGAAACAGAACAGTCAACAGCAGTGAAACCCATAAATTTTTAATAGCATGTGCATTATATTTTGATTCAATGAAACTAAAGACCGAAAACTGATTAAAAACCTTACCATACACATATTACTTATAAAACATAGCTATATTCCTCTAGATACAGTGAAGCTAAGCAGAGGCTGACTGCATGAAATCTTACGTACTTATGAAACTAAACAATATCCGTGAAGTTTCTGTAAAACTGAACCCTTGACAACTGAATTTGGGGACTGCCTTCATGAAACTACATGCCGGTACTTGTGAAACTAAGCAATATCCGTGTAAATTCCTTAAAACTAAACACTATGTAGGGACTGTGTACATAAAACTGTGCAGATATTTGTGAAACTAAGAAAAACCGTGTTATTTCTGTAAAACTAAACACTATTTAGGGACTGGGTAAAAGTAAATACCTTCCTGTGACAGTGGTCACAGGAAGAAACTGTCCAGGTACTTGTGAAACTGAAAAATATCAGTGCAAATTCAGTAAGGCTAAACACCATTCAGGGACTGGCTAATAACGTCTAATAAATTGTAATAAATATCATTACATTTTTCTGTACCTAATTCTGCTTAAGCGATGGTGCTAGAGGACGTGTAGGGCGTTACTCTCTAAACATTTACAGGAAGAGTCAGAGTAAGACAACTGAGGTAAGTGACAAGAGACAGGATTTCGCAGGTTACGCATGGCCATTTACTTTCACACTATCCTGGCTGCATTTTTTCTGTTTATTTATGTATTCATTTAGTTGGTTGTTGTTTCAGTAACTCTCACATATTCCTTATATTACTGAAGTTTTGGCATTTGATCACCAACGAACGAAACAGCCATATGAGCGGAATCAACGGCCACTAAGCCCCACAAACAGTGAATGCACATATACGAATTCCTTGCGTAAGACCATATGTTTACTGACTAGCGATTGGAAGACTGGCATCTTTAACCACTCAGACACGATGTCCCATCCACCCGAATTCATGAAAGCATTTCACTTATACGCCCTATGTGATGATGGACAGATTTAACGTGGAAAGAAATCGACTACGTAATTTATATATTTATTTGATTGGTGTTTTACGCCGAACTCAAGAATATTTCACCTATATATGCGACCAGTATTGTGATAGGAGAAAACCGGGCCGAACCCGGGGAAACCAACGACCATCCGCAGATTGCTGGGGAACCTTTCCACGTAATGGACTAAGTTATCCAGGTATCTGACAAATCTCCATACACAACCGTACCAGCGTGTATGTGCAGTGTTCATTATATGCGAATGGGGACATGTTACCCTTTCAAATCTCATGTCAGACTCTGGTGTTCCTTCTCCGCTGTTAGTTTTATTATTATCATCCTTATCATCGTGATCGTCATTATCACCACCACCGCCACCGCCACCACCATCACCATCATCATCATCATCATATTCATCATCATCACCACCACCACCACCACCATCATCATCATTCATTTATTAATTAATTTATTTATTTATTTATTTATCTATTTATTTATTAAGTGGTTATTACATTGATGAGCCGAAGAAATCCGAGTAATCTGCGCTCTTCTCCAGCTACCTGACAAACTTCATGACTTAAAGGCCCCGAGCAAGCCGGCAGAGGAAAGTCACAGCCTTCACTGACATAAGGCCAGTTGGTTGCCGAGTGAGCGTGCGAGGACTCGTGAAGCTAGTTGACAGTTGGCGGTTGCCAATTCGGGATTCCATAGACTGGATTCAGTTGGCCCTATAGATAAATATACTTAGATAAATGGAACCGGTCCAGGTGTCTGACCAAAAGCAAATAAAGAAAGCTAACAGAATAGGTTTTCACGATCTGATTATCAACTGGGTCTAATTTGATGTTTAATCATGCGAATCCTCTTGTCAAACGACGCAGTAGATTAGTTTAAAATTAGAGTGACGGTGAGAAGGCCTCTGTGGCATTTCGTAGTTAGGTGTATCCCATTCAGGAAAGAAAACTTCAAAGCTGATCAAGATATACAAATGCGGTTATCCATAGTTGAAAATAGGGCCTTTGGTAGGACTCTGAAATTTGGGTTTGTGCGGTGTGGCAAGTGAGTGAGTGAATCCTTGGGTCTTAACGTCGTACGTAGCAATGTTTCAATCACATGAGGAGGAGGAGTCGTTCTGGTGTGTGCATATAGTGTGTCTTCTCGTGGAAGGGCGCCAAAGTGCTGCCGCCACTGGAACATCATGCCGAGGACACCAGACATGACACCTGGCCGACAAGACCTGTTTCCTTGCTCTAACTTAAAAATGCTGAACGCAACAAGTACCATTTTAAAAGTGTTTGGTATAACCCGACCCCGGCTTGAACCCTGGATATCCCGACCTCGAAGCGGACGTTCTCCCCACAAGACAACCGAGGCGGCCTCAACTTGCTAAGTAGTCAACACATGAGATGTGTATGTCCGTATAGAAGAATCCCCCACTTATGATGATGATAAGCTGTTGTGCAAAAGACGTTCTGATAAAAACTGATCCATACTTGTAGCGAAAAATGCGATAGAGTTTATATTAAACCCAAATGGCTTGTCAACTGGATATAGAAGGGTCGCCGTAGCGATCAAGTTCGCCCCAGGGAGAGGGGTCTACACAAAACTGTCACGGAAGGTTGGATAATTTGACAGATTTGACAGACATATATTATATCAAAAGTTCTCCTCGTAACAGTGGCACAATGATGAGAATTCTTAAATCAGAGTAAAAAACAAATCGAGTCGAGCTAGTCCCTAGCAGTGCCGAAGTCATGCTGTCTCATGACCAAAATCAAACGGCGATCAGACGCTCCGCTCAACATACTAGCAGTCCTCTAAACGCTAAATAAAGTACAAAAACAAAATATAGCCAGGCTTGCGCCCAGCAACATGACAGTCGAAAGCAAACTCGTTGACTGCGTAACAGGTTCTCTATAAGCCTTGTATATTGTCACGCAAGTGAAGCCTCTATACCTGCACACGATGAAATCAGGAAAACTTTTCTTTCATGTGATGTACAGCAGAGAGAGCTTCGGCGGTGACGACCAAATGTGTGTACAACGTTCATGTTGGCTTCACCGACTGCTGCTGGTTGTTATGAGAAATCAGTCCAGTGATAAGAGGACATTACACCTAAGGTGTGAACGGTACAGTGGAACACCAAACACCTGAACAGGAGTAAGGCAAGTGAACATATAAGGAAGTAAAACATATTAATGCTTTCAAATATATATGCATTGGTTGCAGAGAGATTCAATACTGTGCGGGTACAATCAAGTACCGGCATTGGTCAAAAACCCCAGTTTATTATTAAGGTCAAACTCAATAAGTTTTTGTAAATATGATGGCAATCAGTTTTATATATATATATATATTAGCAGTGAAAAAGCGTGACAGTCACTTGCCAAAATTAAACGGTTCAACTGGTTGCCATCATGTGTGTGTGTGTAGACATAGGTCGGATCAATTCATATACAGCTCAAAATTACATGAATGGAAACATTTCATCATTTGCAGTTGTTTATAATTTAAGTGAAATGAGTGAATACTTTTATGAATGATCAGGTTACAGTTGTTTTATAAATACTGCCCAGTATTGTTTATTATGACATTCCATTCATGTTGTTTAGGTACCAACAATACACTAACATGGCTAGCTGTTGTCACTGGTGGTTATTTTGCCAGCCTGGAGTCATCAATATATATGTATGTGAATCTGAATGTAAGATAAGCTGTTGAATGGATCTGTCACTAACATAATTTATGGGTTGTGTATTTACTTTATTTCTGTTTCAGAGATATGCTAGTCTATGGCTGGAAAATGAAAGGCGAGATCAAAGCTATTAACAGTACTAGCTTTCAGATAAAATGCTATTTCAAAGATGCAGCCTATAAAATGTATGTACATGTATATGTACCTTGAGGTTGCATTTATCGAAGGAGATGCAGCGTGGTAGTTTTCTAATATATTTATATATATATTTCAAAAGATTACCGGTTTAAAGAAGCAGGATATTTTACACGGAACAACGTGTGTAATTTCAGTCTGCGCGTTATTTGGCTGTGTTTCTGGCAGTGCTAAACATATGCAATATAAGCATAGCTAAGTGCGATAGCTTTCGCATTTTTGTCATAAATTGATCTCTTTAAGGGAAAGTGTCTCATCAATGACGTTACTTAACCCTCACTAGGGTCTGCGTTTTGTTAGTACACCCACATAGCAAAAATTATCAGATTTTGTTTTAGCTTAACTAGTTTACCACGGCGATACGAGTGTAATCAATTTTGTTAGTTTTTATAACACGCGCGGATTGATAATACGAGGTTTTGTGGTGGCTTGTGTGAATAGTTGTTATTCCACCAACAAAAAATACTCCGTATTATATTAGGCATATGGTGCCTCTTTTGTGTGCAAAAGTTTCTGTTACATCTTCTTTGGCCAATCTAGTAATGGATTCATTAAAATATCATGTAGACCCTCTCTCATTGGGACGAAATTTATTGTGATCCGTCCACTTTTTTCAGTATGGCCCATGCATATGAGGTGATGACAGCATAGTTCTTTAGCATGGCTGGGATGTTTTCTTATGGAAGATGTTTTTCTTTCCAGCTTGACCTGTCTTCGGTGTGCTATTGTGTTGTTTAACACTCCCAAACGCCTGCCGGCGAAGCCCTCACGTCACCTCAAGCCCTGCTCTATATGAGTGTATCAACTACTTTTCAGATACTCCTAAACGTAACTCTAGCATTCTTGTTTTGGTTTTACTTTTTATTTATATGTTAATATGTCTTAGTAAATTTTATCAAAATTTCTCACTGTTGAGATTCTCTAAGTACTATGTGTATGGATAACTTGGTGTTGAATAAGATACGGTAGATGACCGTCAAAATTTTTGGACCAAAGATGGGCGTAAAGACATTAAAGACCCATTTCCAATGAAGTTGGTAACATCTAAAAGAGAAGCAGTCATCAGTGTCGAATGACGCAGGGAATCTAGGCGTCAAAACCGACATTTATATATCAGACGTCAACCAAAATGGCCGTTCCGGTTCAATAATGGCAAGACTAGTTTCCAAAACGACAAATAACACAAAGCACGAAGGAACTAAGAAAGTATAATGATATTCCTAGAATGTTCTCCAACTCGAAATCAGTGGAATATAAAAAGTACAACATATATAATAAAACTAGGATAGCGACGGCAGTATGATAGTTGACAAATGGTCACACGAAACCGGTAAAATCTGGGCTATGGTCAGCTTACGTCAGGTGGTGTTTCATGCAAATGAATTACAGTTTTAGATAATGCCGCCTTCCTCTCCAGTGGTGCGTGAAAGGTCTGTCAGCAACCTGCGGATGGTCGTGGGTTTCCCCGCGCTTTACCCGGTTTCACCCACCATAATGCTGGCCGTCGTCGTATAAGTGAAATATTCTTGAGTGCGGCGTAAAACCCAAATCAAATAAATAAATTACTACAGTTTTAAGTCGAAACCTAAAAACTACAGTATTTCAGCAATTATGTCTTACCTTATAGGCTGCTACTAACTGGCCTACTTGACTCTTCGGACACATGCCTGTAAGATATATCAGGAAAAGACACACAGCGGTGGTAATAACAGTTAGGAAAATTACTGACTTCATTTTGGTAGTTAGTACTTGGTTAGCGCGGTCACAACTAGAATAGTGCCCAATGGAGAAGGAAACTTCGGACTGACTTTTGAGTGCCATCGCCTGATATGAATACAACGATACTGAACTGAACAAGTCTTCGCATGTCGCGGACTTGACCTGAATAAATCAAATGCCTGACAATGACCATAACGGACACATATGCTGAGAAGCAATGTCATGCTAATTAATAATCGCTATGACTCTTACAGTGAAAGCCTTGACATTCTAAACTCTTTTCTGAGCATGAAGAATTCAGAGGTCGGCCATACATATATAGATGAAAACATGCTGTTGCCAAACTTTTCACCTATAACATACATACAGGATTACCAAAGACGTTTGGATTTAGAAGTAAAGTTCCCTTTTGAAATCATCTTCACTTTCGTTACTCTTATTTGTGGGGTTCAACGTGTACCCGGACCACATTTAATAAAACGGTATTTTATATATGGAAATTGTTACCTTTAAAGAACTATCCAAACGCCAACACTGTCCAAGATATTATGTTCTTAAACTACAGAAGTCTACCATATTCAAATGTGGCCTAAAAGTGTATTATTAAAAGTCGATTTATGCGTGTTTAGCATACAAATGTAAAATACAAGGCTAATTCTGTTATGATTAAATCAGCGTGTTCGTTAAAGACCTTGCGGTTTTTTAGCAGGACAAGGCTAAACTGTAAACCGTTTTATTATAAAAGGCGGTCCCTTTTCCCTTGACAGGTTGATTTTTACACGTAATTTGATCACACACATACATTACAACCCAGCCCTTCTATCGGCTGGGGTTTCACCTAATATCTCTTTTAACATCTTAACAGAAAGTGATATTCACTGTCAGAAAAATGTCGTGTTCTCTCGGCTAAAAGGTGGTTGATTTGCCATACAGGCCAGTTTTTAGGGCGTGGCTCATAATTTGTCAAAAAATTTTCCCACGCGACCAAAGGGTGCGGTAAAACTTAATGTGTTGAAGCCTTAAACGTAAAACGGTCTGAGAACCGGTTTTAAATGCTATTTTTTTTTCAAACGAATGAGGGGCACAACCGTATAGTCTTATGAATACCGCTCTTTGTGACTGATTCCAATATTCATTTCACCAAAACGCCGTAGTATAAGTGAAATATTCTTGACTACGCAGCGTAAAATACGAATCAAATATATAAAAAAAATAAGAAGTGTCATTACATCGCTTTTGGGGAAGGCGTTGATTGCATACTGTCCATTCACGGTGATTTTGCTGCCAATGGCCACTTGTCTGTAACCTATCAATCTTTCTTATTGGAGAGAATGGAAAAACAATTAACCCTGCTGCAAAATGGAGACACAACAATTAATTTAAGGAAGAAATGACAAAGGAGAACTTGTCTACGTTAATAAACATGCCACTTTAAGTTCTACACCACAACTTTTATATTCACCTGTGATTGAAATCCTTGATTTTTTTTAGTGATTTATCCATTCCTACACAAAAGGCTCTATTCCAACAATAAATATGGCAGTTTTGTTAAAATTGTGGACTGCGTATTCGATTTAACTCATCGGTTGTTACACACGTGGGTCTCTCTGACGTCACTGGAAACTGCTGACTACTACGCCGGAGAATGGTATACTAATTTTAGTAACGAAACGCTTTGACGTCCGTCATATGTTTAAAGTAGTCCATAGAATTGAAATGTTTGACATCATTTAAATCCAGAAGTGTATTGTTTTGCCCCACTTTTCAGTGGTCTCCCCACTAACTCTTACTTCAAGCATTGCGTTCTTTAATGGCCACATGTAGTAAACTATTCACATTCAACTGGAAATTAGGAACTAATAGCAGTTCACACCACGTAATGAACTATATACATGTTGGATATCAGACCATGCAGGTAAGTGGCCATCAAATATCAGTCAGTTTCGTGAAAAGTCTGTTCATTTTTCTCAGTCAAGGCTTTATTCTAACAGTTGCTCTAAATTTTAAAATAGTAGGCCTAGGCAGAATTGGGCAAAAAATACGGTCATAATGACAATTTATTAAGCGTAATAAACTGGCCTAGAATGACTCAGAGTGGTGTCTTGTCGTCAGAACCTTCAACAAACGATGGAATGGAAACAAGGTGAAGGTTTCAGGACTTGGTTTCTCTTACAAATTTGAAGTTATAAATCTTAAGTCTTGATTCGTAAGTTTTACTAGCCATCACATAATAAGCCATCGAATAACTAGAGCCTCGATCACACCAGATCGTGAGACTTCTGAATCGTGCAAGTAGTTGCAATTTAGCCGAAGTACGATCAACTGACAATGTTTGCTACGATCTCCATTACAGGCCCAACCACATTGGGCCTGCAACAAAGTCATGGCCTACCTGTTCCCGAAAATGTCACAAGCAGGACTTACATGGTCGTATAAGCATGGTTGTTTATACATGGTAAACCACATGTGCTGGAGGGCCCCGGGTTAGACTCTCGCGCGATTTGTCGTGTGACTGGTCGTGCCATGTGACGATTCGGTTTGCTACCTCACGATATATCGTACAAGCGGTCACGACGCGATTGGTCGTGCGATAGATCGCCGATAGCAACCTCCGCAATCTGCTATTCTTGATTCTTGCTTCTGAACTTTTTCAATTGTTAATGTTTCCCCGGGCTCTGCCCGGTGAAATTGATGACAAGGACAAAGGTGAGATAAGGCAGTGATGAACGGGAGCAAGGGGATATAAGGCATTGATGACCAGGACGTAGGTGAGATAAGGCAGTGATGAACGGGAGCAAGGGGATGTAAGGCATTAATGACAAGGTCTTGGGTGAGATAAGGCAGTGATGAACGGGAGTAAGGGGATGTGAGGCATTGAGGACCAGGACATAGATGAGATAAGGCAGTGATGAACGGGAGTAAGGGGATGTAAGGCATTAATGGCAAGGCCTTGGGTGAGATAAGGCAGTGATGAACTGGAGTAAGGGGATGTGAGGCATTGCGGACCAGGACATAAATGAGATAAGGCAGTGATGAACGGGAGTAAGGGGATGTAAGGCATTAATGACAAGGCCTTGGGTGAGATAAGGCAGTGATGAACTGGAGTAAGGGGATGTGAGGCATTGCGGACCAGGATATAGGTAGTATTAGACAGTGAAGAACGGGAGCAAGGGGATATAAGGCATTGATGACTAGGACATACGTGATATAAGGCAGTGATGAACTGGAGTAAGGGGATGTAAGGCATTGATTACGTGGACATAGGTGAGATAAGGCAGTGATGAACGGGACCAAGGGGATGTGAGGCATTGATGACCAGGACATAGGTGATATTAGACAGTGATGAACGGGAACAAGGGGATGTAAGGCATTGATTACGAGGACATAGGAGATATAAGGCAGTGATTAACGGGAGCAAGGGGATGTAAGACATTGATGACCACGACAAAGGTGAGATAAGGCAGTGATGAAAGGGACCAAGGGGATGTAATGTCTTACATCCCCTACCTCCCGTTCATCACTGCCTTATATCACCTATGTCCTAGTCATCAATTCCTTACATCCCCTTACTCTCATTCATCACTTCCTTATAGCACCTCTGTCTTGGTCATTAATGCCTTTCATCCTCTTGTTCACTTTCATCCTCGATTTCCTTATCATCAGTGACTTACATCCTCAAGTTCCTGGTCACCAATGCCTTACATCCTGAAGTTTCTGTCACCTGACCTATTTCCTAACCATTCGTGCAATGCACCACCTATTTACTGGTCATCGGTGCTTTACATCATGTAGTTCGTGGTCATCAGTGCCTTATATCTCCTTGTTTGCGTTCATCAGTGCCTTCAATGCCAACGTTTCTGGTCATTAGTGCCTCACATCCCCTACTTTCCGGTCATCAGAGGGTTACATTCCTTTAGCTTCAGGTCATCAATGCCTACACCATGTTGACTAGCTCCCAGTCATGAAAGACGTCATTGAGCGATACATACTATACGCATTCACAAAGTCATGTTTAACAGTTTACTGAGGTTTTAACAAACTTCACACGGTGTTCCAGATCACTTTTAAACTGGCGAAATTAGCCCATACATACATGGCCGTTTAATCTTGTTGTACATGACTTGCATACACATGCACACTGTTACTGATTGGCTGAAGGTTACGGCTTGAACCTAGATCACATACGTCAGTACTGTAACGAATTTAAAAAGTCACAAACACCTCTATTTTTTAACGTTATAGGTATTTAGGTTTCATATAATATGTTTAATTATTTTGGCTTTCTCATTCAGTGAGACCTGTACATTCGTGTTTTCTCCATCCATAAATTTAACTGACACAAGAAGGTATTTTCATCATGTGAAACTCGTAACAGTTCGTCTTAAGGGGTGATTTACTGAGTGGGTTGTACTTCTGAGTGCAAACATGGTTTTTGTGAGCGTAAAATATTCTATAACCGAGTTGTCTTATTGTTCTCAGATAATTCAGCTGGACTAAAAGGCTCTCCTTTGAAGTGGTCAAAAGACCGTGGACCTCGAGAAGGAGTTGGGTAACGTTTTCGAAAGCTCCATCCTTCAGAGCGGCTTCCAATGTGGGCCACTCACTGCCTTCAATATCCATCTTCAATACGTCGATGCGTCTCTACAAAATAAAAAAAGAGAAATTGATTAAATTTGATTGTTGCTTAAGGTCCAAGAAAATATAAATAGACGTAAACAGTTACCGATACCTAGCTTTTCAATTCCAACTTATAAATCCAAACTAATAAATACAACGGCTGTGTTGATTTAAGCGAACTTGTCGTGACTCTCGAACTATGACCCACGCGCCTCTCGCTAATGCAGTCGCTGAGAGTCCTCGTACAGCATAGGTAGGCTTTATCTCCGGATGTAAGTGAGAAGGTTTACCGGCAACCTGCGGGTGGACGTGGGTTCTACAGAGCTATGTCCGGCTTCTTTCAACCATAATGCTGGCCACCTTCGTATAAGTGAAATATTCTTAAATACGACGTGAAGCTCTAATCAAATAAATGAATAAATATATCCTTGATTGTTGATAACATAATGTCGGTTTGCTACCGCATTAAACATTGTGTACTGAAACTGACCCATGGTCATATCACCAGGAGTGTGTCTCGGTTCTGTGTTTGTTTTGCTATAACAGGGAAGACTGAAGAATCCAATTACCTCTGGTGATTTCTGTCAGAGAACCAGAGTCTCTAATGAGACAGTACCTTCTCAAAGTGGGACAAAATTATGACGAATTACAATATTTTGTATGTATAACGGAAAAAAGACAATCAAAATTTTAATACAAATACTACGATATATCTATCCTGATTCACTTGTACCAAGGTTTATTGAAACAGAACAAAAACTGTAACATAGTGGCATTTTGAAAGGAATGATAACATATGCTTCATGAACAGACAAACAGACGGACAACCCATCATCGAAATAGAAAATCGATACTACGTTTAATGTATCTTGATGTGGTCTACACTTGAACCAGTTCTCGTTGAAATCGGACAAAAACTGTAGGACCAGTGTCGTTTTGAAACTTATGTTCACATATACTGAATGAATGGACAGACGGACGGACAATCGATTATAGAAATGGAAAATCGATTTTGCGCATTGTGTACCTTGGTGTAGTCGAAACTTAAATCACGTTTCTTTAAAATCAGACAAAAAGTGTATAATTAGTAGTGTTTTGAAAGATATATTAACATATATTTGATAAAAAGATAGACAGGCGGACAACCGATTATCCAAATTAAAAATCGATAGTACGAATGATGTATCTTGATGTAGGACTGATACATGTGTATCTATCACAACAGGCGCCGACTTCTGTACCAGGAAACAGAAGAAAGGAGTATACTTATCTAATGAAGAGAACAGCAAAAATATCCTGTAATGCACCAAAACTACCCCTCGCCAATAGGTACAGTTGCAAGAGACAATGTGTTTAAAAAGTAACGCAGGTACATGTATAGGCCCAACGACTTTGATAAAAATCAGTTCATGATTCCATAAACACAAGAAGGATTTCTGCAATAATCTAGGTGCATTTGTAGTAAATGTTTGATGCAAACTGCCCTCAAGACTTTAGGGGATATCGTGCCTCTCATAAAATACAACTCCAATGGTCTTGAAAAAATGGGTCAAAGTCAATGAAAAACCAGAAGATCCTTTCAAAGGTCTTGGTCATCCTGTTTTACAGACTTGATAAAAATTCATTAGAGATTTCATGAAATATCATGTTTCCAAGCCTTTCCTTAGACATTATGAATTAAAACACCTCTATGGCCTTGAAGAAACTGACTAAGATCGCTGGAAACAGAGAAGGTTCTTTCCAGCGCCTGAGAGTACATGTGTTTTTTGTTTGGTAAGCCTGGATACAGGCGTTCATGAGATTGAGTGTTTACGAACATGTGGATGGATGGGACAAACGGCCTGAAGTCTAGCATTCCGATGATATGTCCATGCCAGAGGTGACCGAGATGTAAACCTCAGAGTGGCATTCTACATTTCATCACAAACACTACCTACAAGTAGTTATACAATGGTTACACGCATGGTGACATAGCGACTGGCTGCTGTCAGCGCGTGACTCATATATCATTATCCAATCGTTTGGAAGTTATATAAAAGTGGTACTAATACAAGTTGGAGTGTTCGTCCGTGACAAGCCAAGGCGGCCGACATCTGGCAGATGTGCACTAAAGTAACTAACCATAAGTTTTATTGAAGTAGAAGAAAGTACCTGAGAATGGCCTAAATCCTTGCGAATCTTCGATAACGTGTTCACTGGCCATGTACCACGTATATGGTCGTTCATTCCAGAAACCCCTAGGTGGTGAAACATGACCTTTTCATTCCGACGAGAAGTATTCAGTTTCATGCTGTTTGGAAATGAAATGAACCTCTCTTGTTTACCTATATCAAAACACAGTTCGTTCATGATGTGTTAACTTTGAACGGAAATATATTCACATGGCCAGGGAAGGAAATGAGAATAATTATAACAGCAACAAGCCTTGAAATAACTGAAACAAGCAGAAGGCTGAATGTTCCATTCGCTGCAGACGCATTAGTCGCCTTCGAGATATATCTATATATACATCTGATATTGCACACTAGTTAGTATTAAGCACTATCAGATAATCGAATTGTTAATCTAAAGACTGAACTCTTGCCTATGTCTGAGACATTTGAATTGTTAGAGATCCATTCTTCCTGAAACGTTTCAGATGTTCGAATTGTTGCAAACTCAATACATACATACAAATACAAACACACACATTTCGGATGTTCAGACTGTTGCCTGCAATCCTAACACGATTTATCATTAAAGAATTTTAATGTTTGAATATTTGTCATTTTGAAGTTCTATTTAATGATGTACATGACCTATATTAAGCTTAAATTAAGACTGAAAAGCGTTTTTTGTCTTTGGAAAGTAAGACATGAACTTTATACTCCATCAAATGCTATTTTAAACTTTAGAAAGAAATATGCTGTATTCCTGGGTATTTGTAGTCAAAGATTGCTGTATAGACCTCTCAGTGCGTGCTCCCTTCACGATATGGATGAAACATTGTCCTCATGGTCTTGCGCCATAACCATTCGTCCTTTCCAGTGTCCACGCGGATCATAGTCCTTCCTGCAGCCACCGATTAGTGTACACTTAGTGTTTAGGTTAGGATCATGAGAAGGTCGTCCAGATGTTAGACAGAGAGAATGACTGAGAAGGTCGTCCAGATGCCAGACAGAGAGATTGACTGAGAACGTCATCCAGATGCCAGACAGAGAGATTGACTGAGAAGGTCGTCCAGATGCCAGACAGAGAGATTGACTGAGCCAGAATGTTGTTATGTATAGCCGAAAAACTATAATCGAAAGTGAAAACATCACCCCATAGAGTAGCCTATGTGAAAGGCTATATAGCCCGATAAAACACAGATTACATCCATGTACATCAACTCAATAAGATTTTAGTTACCTGGGGTCAAAGGAATGAACTTCGCAGCCATAATACAAACCCACCATGTCATCAAAACTGAAATCATTGTTTATCCTGAAACGAAAAGCAAACAGTTCAATATAATAGCCAACACAACAGAGACTAACTATATGTAAGTTAAAAGTACAGTATCCCACCTAACATTTGACCTGAAGTTTTTTCACATAAAGGCCTTAAAACCATACTTTTGATGCGAACATTGAAGTTTTTCAGATAAGATCTTAATGAAACTTGAGGAAAAGCTCTGGAGTGGACGTATAATTAAGGTGGATGAATCAATGAGATTGATCAGATTCAAACAAAATGTATCGCTTATAAAGACAGCTAAATTTTACGTAAAACACAATAAGCACGATTTTGAGAACCATGGAGAAAATATGTAGAACACAACATTAAGCAGTTAATGATAAGCATACTGCGTTTAATAACTGATGTAATTTTTTTTTTTATTTGTGCCTCCCTTTATTGGTTTTCTTTCTAGTCTCTTTAATTTCTTGTTTCCCGATAGTTATACATGTATATGTTTTGGTGCGGTCAAGGGACCGGCTATACTGCATGTCGTTAAGGTAGAATTAAAAGGTTGTGCTGTGTATTTAAACCATGTATAGTCCACAGTCTCTTAAGAAGTAGTGTAAAACTGACATTCTACAGTGTCCATTTAACAAGGAGCAGTCTTGTGAAAGTAATTGTAGGATGAACACATATGTTACAGCTACACTGCTGAGCATATGGTGCTGTGCATTGTTAAAATTGTAGCTATTGTCCATTCATTGGCCAAGTATGGAGTCATGAAGACGGAAGGAAGGTGTGTTACTGCAACACGTGGTTGGAAGGCTTAAAAATCGCAGTATATCTCCAGACTTTAACTCTTAATTGCATTCTTCAGCGTTCAGGGGCAAATGCCCTGCACGTATCAACCAAGACAAAACTTCATTTCCTTTGCGTCATGTGTCAAGAGACTTAAAAAGCGTAATACTTCCCTGAAGTGTCACAGTTGTGTTTGCTAGGTTTTGTTTTTTATAGAAAACTAGACGTCACGCAAACTACGGATAAGGGATATAGGCAATTCCTTTGAAGGAACGTTTTACACCACAGCTATGCGATTATATTATTCTTGCTAAAAACGCAAAACACTGAATATTATCTGAGATCATGATATTTGAAAGTTTGTTTTAAGAACGTATAACTGTCGTGTCAAGCCTTCCTGGACAACACCCTTTATTTAAAGATCATTATCGTCATCATCGTCATCATCATCATCTATGGCCAGCTGGCCACTAAGATCTCGGATCACTGTGGTTATCAGCAGGGAGAGAGGATCTTCAGTTTCCCGCAGAGGTCGATGCTTAGCGAGGCGAATTGGTTTCCCCTACTTGTTCACCTGACAGACTTGCAGAGAAAAGCACGCGTGAAAAACAAACAAATCAATAAATCTCACCCAAAGGAATAAACCAGACAGCTGTTCTGGGCTGGCCTGATGCCAGGATCATCACACACCTCCCAGCCTCCGTCCCCGACAACGCCCATTCTTAACATTTTCTGGCAAATAACCTCGGCGTTACTCGCGTAACTGTAATCATATTGGTCATGGGCTGTTAAAACTCGAACTGAACAAGAAACTATACAACTGTCGGTAAGATATCACACACTTTAACAGATCATGTACAGGCAAGTGAGCAATAACACGAACACTTGGGGAAAACACGCCTTAAAATGACCGCAAATTGTTCTATAGAGAATTTAACAGTAGCTATTCAGTCCTGATGGAATATGCATTCTGACACCTGGAGTCAACCGTGCAAAAAAAAGAAATTCATTTGGAACATTGGAAAGTTGAGGAATTGAATTGCCCCTGAATATCACGTCATCACGGTGTTTGGAATTACCAATACTGATTTACTCCCTCAAAATTCAAATGGACATAAAATTTCATACCCATAACACTACAAAACCGAAATAATCACACCAAAATTGAAATGCAAAACTAAATTGTGTAAAGTGCAATATTTGGTATAATTTACAACTGAAGTAAAGATATAAAACACATCGGCTGGGCATAACTGATAGGATTAAACATGTTTCAATGGAGACAAATTTGTGTTAGGTGCATTCGTATACTCTAAACTTTGGCGTGTACTCGTACTTTTCGCGAAATACTGATACTCATTGCTAACCAGCATAGATATGTAAATAAAGAATATAAGTGTATTTCCAAACCGAATATCAAACGGACATCATAATGTTGATATTATGCTCGTAAGCTGAAATGTTATGTATAATTTAATAATGTTAAAAGCAACATGTTGGCAACGGCTTAGGAGAGAAAGCCTTCACCACGTAAAGTGAACACTTCCAAAGTGTTAGATATGCAACACATAACAAATGCTTAGAAATTGTTGTACTCTAACAGTATCTTATATCAAGTCAACTCTTGCTAACCTGTTAAAAATGTAACACTTACAAAAAGGGTCGAAAATGCTGTACTATAGCACTATGTTAAGTCAAGTCAACTTTTTAGACGTTTAACGTGCTAGGCATAAAGAATGGGGAGTCTGAAATGTATTGATATTTTAACTTTTGCATTTTAGGAGAGTATAATTAATTCAGATCATCTGACTGTGTTTGCTGTGGATAAACTATGTTTAACTAACTGCGGTAGATATAGTTTAACCGGAGTTAAACGATAGTTGTGGCGTTGCCATATCATTTGAACAGTTAATTATTTCCCACAGGTCCACAGTTAAAATCTTAGAGAGGGTACATTACATCCATTTTAAATGTCAGACCGGATTACGGACACATGACCATTTGATCTGTATAGTCCTAGGCTTATCTAATTCTGCCATGTTTTTCGATATTATTTTAGAATAATATAATAGCTACTGCTTTTATTTATTCTGATAATTCAATTAGGGCGTCCTAAGTAACCAGGGATGCAAAACTGTCAAAAGAAACAGCTAAAAATCAAGCCTACATACCCAATTGCTCTCAAAATTAGACACAAATGTCGTACTTTATTTGACTTGTAAAAGCAAACTGAGATTTCAGATCCGATTTTGATCGGATATGATTTTTATAGCGATCAAACTCCAGTCGGGCGAGTCACTGAATGCATTCAAAATTGGTCAGTAAGTGTCGACTTTTTCTAGTATTTCGGAAATACATTTTAATAGAACATGGAATAGGAAAAATACACAAAACCCTTATAGGTCTGCATGTAAAACAGCGTCTATGTGTTTTTTACGAACATCTTACTGCAATACAATAACATAAAAGCATGTTATCCAAAGAAAGTCCCACAAGCCATGCAATCTATGTATTAGGCGAGGCGTTGAAGTACTTTTGAATTTCAAGACCATCAAAGTCCATTAAATTCGCATAAATGTACACAATTTCAAAAGCCAGAATTTATCCCACTATTGCTATTGATTTGAAGTGGACACTTATTTGAATAACAATTCGCACAAAGAATGTGGACTCTTGAAAAATAATCAATAGTCTTCAACAGCGTGCGCCTTACACTGACTGTCGCTAGTCACATAAAATACCTCACGCCTCGTTTCTTTACTTATTTGATTGGTGTTTAACGCCGTACTCAAGAATGTTTCACTTATATGACGGCAGCCAACATTATGATTGGAGGAAACCGGGAAAATCAAAAGCCATTCACGCCTTGTGGACTATTTCAAAGAAACTACATTTACTGTGCTTTATGCTTCACATAATATTCACACATTCCCGGCTTACTTGTGGTAGATATCTTGAATCGAAGCTTTTGACATTTTTTCCATATCTTCTGGAGTAGGAATATGTCCGGGCTCTGCACTCGGACACTTGCTCTCAGGTTTCTATGCAAATGAGAACATATATAGAAAACAAATTGCATTTTCTAGAAAAAGAAGGTGCATGTCGATAAAGAAGCAAAAATACAACAGGGAATTGTCTCCAACAACGGCGGTTAGCAGGTAGTGGAACTAAGGCCTGGGTCAGTGGTAGTCGAGAAACGGGTTGTGATTTGAGAATGTGCCGTCCAGCCGCTAAGACACTAACGGTGAGAATTCATTCTTTGGCAAGGACAGGGAGTTTGTGGATTTCCGTACTTTTCACTGTTCGGCGAGCCTTTGTTTCAATAAGCGGTCGACAACGGTTCTTGAGGAGCTGGAAGTTTTTCAATTTCAGAAGCTCCCGATTGAAGGAGAGGTCGTTTGTACCTCCCTAACAGGGAGAGACAGGTGATTAGTAAATCAAAATCAACAAAAGTGCCTCCCATTTTTGACAAGTCATATGCCACAGTTGAACTCTTTTTACCTTCAACGACAAAAAACTCGAAGCTCCCCTATTCTGTGGCAAATGTCGAACGTTCCTGTTTGTGCATCATGAAGAAAGTCATTTATCACCTACGAGGAGGAAGTTCCCTCACGTACAGCTAAGACCAGAAAAATCTAAGATGAGGGGGTGAGTACATACAATAATATCAGCTGGGGATCATCGAAACTCAATATCAGGCGTAATTGAAAGCAACAATCATCTAAAGATACGTTCTGATTCAGTTTAGCTAAACACCATGGCATGGACCACACGTACATGACAAGCATGGTACTGGCCAAGCTGTTAAATATCCATACAGATTGAGTGAAAAATATTGACACTGACCTTAGTTTCCTTTCCAGGTTTTTGTTTTAAATCAGTTTGTTCCCTGCTCTCAACCTGAAATACAAATACTGTGAGTATATTCACTTATTTATTAAAGATCATAAAAGATCACTAACCGTACAATGAAAACGCTTCAGCATAGCGGAACAGTCGTTTGAAATAAACTTACATCAAAAGCCAACTCTGCAAAAAACTACTGGTGCACAATATAGTGGCTTATAATTTTTGAGTACCAGTGTCACACAATTTGTGTGATTTGTGTGATTCAACCACAATGGCCTGTGTATGAGTGAGACACAATTTGTGCACCACAGATACACATACAATGTGGATTTTGGTTTTGTGGATATGTGGATCTTTGGTCCTTGGTTTTACAAATTATGAAAGGAGCTATCTTATCCAGTTGAAAGCATAGTGTTACGCGTAAAACAACAGACCTCTCTGCTACGTCGGTTTATTTCTTTACCTGTGTGCATTCTTGGGCAGTACACGGGTGAGGCTTTTTAACGAGCATCGCTGGGAGGTTCAAATCGATGAACACTTTCTTAAGCCAGAGATACTTTACTATGAAACAGAACAATTCTAAAAGTCGAGAGTTGTGGCGCTGGAACACTGCGAGAAAACGCATATTTCTTTTTAAACAAAATATAGGTTTATATATAATCCGTTAATATTCAGTGAACCAAAACACCAACGACAGACTACATGTCCTGAATTCCCACGTGTTTATGAAACCTAACAATATCTTTTCACTTGTGAGCACCAAATAAACGAAACCCCACGCACTAATGAAACCGAAGAATGTACGTTCAGGTTTAGTGATGTTCAGGTGGCGAGTACATGAAACCACTGGTACTGTCCAAGCGTATGAATATGCATCTACGTTCAGTTAAAAATACTAAAATTAACCTTTCCAGGTTTCTCTTTTAAATTATTTTGTTCCCAGATTTCAACCTGAAATGTATTCACAGTGAATAAATTCGTGAAACCCCGGCTTTTATGAAACAAAGTGTCGGAAAACTTATTATCCGTTACGGTCCGGTGAAGCTAAACACTGAACACTGAGCAAACTGAATTTGGGGACTGCATTCAAGAAACGCCATGCAGGTACTTGTGAAATTAAGCAATATCCGTGTAAATTCCTTAAAACTAAACATTATTTAGGGACTGCGCACATAAAACCGCGCAGGTACTTGTGAAACTGAACAATATCCGTGTAAATTTAGTAAATGCAAACACCATTCATTGACTGGTTACATAAAATCCCACTTACTTTCAAAATTGAACAATCTACGTTCAGATTTGCTAAAGCTGGGGACTGACCACATGACGCGATAGGTTCTTATGAAACAGAACAATGTACAATAAAGACCGAGAATCGACTAAATGAAATCTTACCATCGAAATACTTATAAAACATAACAATATTCTTCTAGGTACAATGAAGCTAAACATGTACTGACTTCATGCGGTCGCTGTGAGTTCAAGTCCAGTTCATGCTGGCTTCCTCTCCAGTAGTACGTGGTAAGGTCTGCCAGCAACATGTGGATGATCGTGGGTTTCCCCTGCTTTCCTCCTACCATACTGCTGGCCGCCGTCGAAGTGAAACATGAAATATATTCTTGAGTATGGCGTAAAACACCAATCAAATAAAAAAAGAAATATAAAGTCAGTAAAACTAAACACTATTTAGGTACTCAGTACATAAAACTCTATGCAGGTACTTGTGAAACTAAACAATATCCGTGCCAAGTTAGAAGGCTGAGTGCAATAAAGGTCACGTGACCGCTTATCAGCCTGTCAACGCAGAACGTCCACAACAGGCTATCACTGACAGTTAGGGTCAGAGAGGCTCGCCAAGACACTGGGCTCAAACAAAGAACTATATGTGGTGGTTTTTTTATCGTATTTCAGGACTTGCCCGCTCGTATGAAAAATGAACAGATATAGTAAAACAAACTTTGATATTTACAGAAAAAGATTACGGAAGGATTGGACAGTTCTCAGTCCATAATGTGAGCGTGCAGACTAGAAAAACGAAGTGGTTTAATTGTCCGCTTATGTCAGATTTTTGACGTCTGGCATGTGGAGGGGTCACGAAGCTCTTAATTTCCCCAAACTGATACGCTTATGGCGTAATTCAATATTCATGAAGCCCATATAATAGGCCGATGTGAATTTATGAACAATGTTTTATCGTGTAAGCCTTTGGATCTAGACCTACCGTTATTGGGTAAATTGTAAAAAATTGTAAAAAAGTACAATTCCATTGTCGATTAAATTTAATTTACAATATTTCTTGTCACAGATTCCCTGAATACACAGGCTTGGGAATATCCATAGTCCTGGCCATACGTTTATGATCTTATATTTCAGCCTGTCCCTCTGCACACTACTTGATGTATAGAGGCCTGTATCTCAGACTTGTGTTTCAAGTAATGCAGACAGGACGAAATAAAACACGTGTAAATGTGTGTTTTAGTTATTGCATGTAAGTGTGTGATTCCATACGCGTCTTTGTTGTTGAAAAACATTCTACATACTCAGTGTGACTGCACCTACAGACATCTGAGTATGCTATCCCACCATTTCCACATTACCGCACAATGCCAATAGAGGTTATTCTGTATTATTAAACTATTCCAATAGTTAAAATGTACACGTGCACAATACTGTTTGTTCCTCTCCCTGCTGAACAGATATGAACACCTTATAAAGGCACACGAAAAGTGCATTCACATTAGAAACAATTGCAGAACACCATGCGTGTTGCTGTGTGCCCCATGCGTCAGCCATCATGGCTACGCCTCGTTTGAGGGGGGCTATGACTGGTATTGCTGGCAACCTGTAAAACTAAACCCTATTCAGAGACTGACTTCATGAAATCCCACGTGCATATGATACTGAACGATATAAGTTCAGATTTGGTAACGCTGGTAACTGACTACCGGAAGCTGCAGGTTCTTATGAAGCAAAACGGCTTGACTCCAGGAAACTTCAGGTGTTCATGAAATTGAATAGCGTACGTCCCTAGTTAGTAAAGACAATTATCAGCGACCGAGGACGTGAAACTGCAGGTACTTATCAAACAGGGCAATATACGTCCAGATTCACAGAAGCTAAACATCAGGGACTGACTACATGAAACTCCAGGTACTTATCAAACAGTACAATATACTAAAATACAAGTCCAGTGAAACTAAACCAGAGCATGGCTGCTGGAAAATTCAGGTGCTGATAAAGCTGAAAATATTCATCCAGATGCTCTGAAAAATACTGATACTGACCTTAGCATCCTTTACAGAGATGAATTTCAAATCAGTTTGCTTCTGGCGCACAGCCTGAAATGTATACATTGTGAGTAAATTTGATCTACCTGTCTAATTATATTTTAAAAGAAAGAACAACAAAAACTATGACCAAAGTTAGTCGAGAAGTGTTGTTCATAGGGATCTAAACAGGTGTAGGCATTTTTATGACGTTCGTGGTAACTTTATAAATCACCTTTCAATCTTGAATGGATCCTGGGATACGCCATTTTAGAGAAACCGAAAACAACGTGTCGAGCCATCCGTACCTCAAGTTCCTCAGAATTAGAGAAATTTCCTTTTTGTGCGAAGTACAGTCCCCCTTTTGATAGCAATCAAAGGCCACACATTGTGGCCTCCTGGTTGAGGCCTTAGGGGGTAACCCCTGACGTGTACCACTACCAGTTTCTCATTGAAAATGGCTTTAAAATACATCAGAATTTGATCGTAATCAGAAAGAAAACCTCTAGATTTACTACTTTACGAAAGATTTACCGCTATTTCCATATGGCAAAGTGGCTAACGAGGAAGGAGTGACGTCACAGCGGACACAGATTCCTTCTCGGGTGGTAGAATTATCTCGCCCTGTATTGGCTAAAACAGAGAGCACAGCGGCCCGATTTTTTTTACACAAGGTGGTCGTTTGTTTCCTCGATGGCTTCATTTTTCCAGGTAATTTGATCACACAGATACGTTATAGTGGAGTGATTAGCAGAGAAGCCTTCTATCTACGAGAGTTGCACCTTCCATCTCTTTTTAACATCTTAGTAGAAAGTGAAATTTATCCACTGTCAGGAAAACATTTTCTCTCGGTTAAAAGTGGTTGGTTTCAAATGTTTCAAAGGTTACATTTCAATTACATAAATCTTGATTATATTTTAGTAGCGGAAAACCAAGTTGTTCCATTCACAGATAATAATCTCTGATTCGAAAATAGGAAAATTAGACTGATGCATTGTTTTTCATTTCTGAGATTATGTTATCTTTGATTATCGATCTAACTATTAAATCTATGATGTCTGCTTTTCACAATTAATGCTCTCATGTTTTATTTACATCTCGGGGAGCCCTCAACATAATAAAAATATGATTGGTGGTTTACACAATCATATTTTAACAAATCTAAACAAATGAAATACTTGTATTTTCTATGGTCATTACAATTGTACATTCACCATAAGAGTCCTGGTTGGTTTCTTTTTAACTCCGTTGTGCTGTTTTATGACGAGGTAACATGCAGGTCTAAGAAGCGATTAAGTGCATGAGATTATGAGAGAGATCCTATTATTCACTTGTTTCAGTGTTAAACATGACATGATGAGTTGCAGAAAAAAAAATATTGGATCCACACGAAAAGCTAGGCTTATTTCTATATATCTTGCTCAACAGTATATTGGACAATTTGAAAATACTATAATCAATACACTTGGATAATAGATTTGCCCGAGACAAATTGCCAAGCCTTAGACTTTAATTCTTTCTTTTCTTTTTGTGTTCTCACCAATAACAATCATGTAACAAACCGGAAACCCTTCCGTAATGTATTTTATTAGCACATTTTATATAGAAATATTTGTCAGTATTTGCTTTCATGTGGGTGAAATAGAACTGAACTACGGAAGCGGATGGCTACGCGGATGTTAACAGAACGTATTACAATCCAAGTGTCAAGTCCGACAGTCGTATACCTTTAGACCACTAAGGGGCGTTGCATTCCAAGACCCATACTGAAAACAACTTAACATATCATTTTCTAAGAATACTAAGACATAGTGTGTAAGCTGAAAATAAAACTGATGACATGCGATAGAATCAGACAGTCAGTTTCTGATGATAAATGGAAGACAATTTATATTCGAGGCATGAAGCCCAGTTATAATTTCAAACTTAAAATTGGGAATATTAAATTTCAAACTTAAAGTGGGCAATGTAGAATACTGAGCAGAGATAGCAAAACTAGAGTAGCGACCACAGTGTGATGTCAGCAAATGGCCACATGCAACCGGTGAATCCCAACCTCTTGTCAATTTACCTTGTCAGTTAGAGCTATTTTTCAAAGAAATTTTACTAAGACTTCGGTCATATGCTCGAAAGATCCAAGTCTACAGCCTTTCATCAGTCATGACTTACCTGAAGTGCTGTCGCTAACTGGCTATTTGCATCCATTTGTTTAACATACAGGGTGACCAAACATGCTGCTATGGCAATAACAGCAAGGTAAATCACTGGACTCCTCATTTTTGCAGATGTGAATATGTGCAAAGCCAGGAAAGTACTGTTACAAAATTCCCATGAGTGTCACGTCAGGTAGCCTGGCGAGACAGTATAGCCCAAGACAAGGTGAATTCTTATTGTCCGCCCTGTCAGCTGTGCGATACTGGGCTCCATTATCAAAGCAGATGTTGCCAGGCATATGCTCTATGCAATTGCACGGTCTATAGGGAGCCATTTTAGAGAAGTCAGCTGTTGCCAAAAGTTGCCCACCTCTGTTCTTCCACATATAAACACCCAGGAAACCTAGCGGGTAGCTATTCGAAGGGGGGAGGGGATTGATTTTGTGGCGTTTTCCGTCCTACTGAACGATGCACTCCACGACTATATTGTATCTACCAGAATTATAAAGGTATGTTTGACTAATTGACTTTGCTTGGGCTGACTTCATATTTATGAAAGTAGCGGTTTATTTATCAGGTTGCGGTTAGCTATTCATCGGGGACCAACCGTTAATTCGATAAAAATGTAATAGTCTTGTCACAGCCATTTAATCAGAAACCATGAAAGTGATGAATTTTTTGTTTTGAGGTGTCCCCTTGCTGAAAGTCCCACCTTTGTATGCTTTAGCTCGGTTGGTAGAGCGCTGGACTTTAGCCACAGAGATACGGAGTTCAAATCCTGGTGTAAGCAACAGGATAAATCCTTCGCGCTGGTACCGTGGCCAAACAGGTTCAAGGAAGCTTGGGGTTCTGGACCTGTGAACGTGGGTGTGTCTTGGGAGAGGGAAAGGATTTAAGTGGGAAGGAGTCTAACGTGAGCAGCACAGTGCTTATACTAGCAGCAGTGAGTGGTAATTTCCATTTAGCTCACTTGATAAAGCGATGGATTTTGGCTGCAGAAATCCCGAGTTCAAATCCCCGTAGGATACACAAAGTAAAGCTTTCACACATTACACACCTAAGTGTATTGGCTACATTTTGGCATGTGTAGGCTGTAGTAAAGTGGCAATGTTTTCAGTATAAAGTAACTGTACCAAGCGTTAGTTATGTAATGGAGGTAGTGCGTAAGGGTAATGTGAGTCCAAATTCGGACCTGGTGGACAGTGTTCGGCATAAATCAAATAGTCAGAGCACTATAAAGTTGTGTCCATATGTAAGATATCTGCTGTATGCAATTATTGTCCAAAGCCCTCTTACATGGATTTATGGATTTGGAGAGCGATATTGTTTTCAGCGTGTGACAGATTCTGTAAAGGTATGCTTATTTTAAGCGCATGTAGGTGTGTAAGGCAAGTTAACGTCGGAACAAAAAAGATGGCCACCTTGTAGGTATATATTCTGTGGATTGGTAAGGATTAATCAGACATTTTCCACCTTGTCTCCGGGGACGCCCCCAGCCTCCCTCCCCCCATCCTATGGAAGAATAAAAACACAAGTATTGTGAACGTACGATGATGAACATCCAGTCGTCATTCTCCGTATGTTCGGAGACGAACCGGCGATATGGTTATGTAAGTACCAACTCGGATCCCCAACAACAACAATCCATTCGGCTGCAAGTCCTGCCGGGAATTAAAAATCTTACAACGCGATACGTACAGTTCGTAATTAAAACACGAGGTGCGCCTATATGAATAACTGCCTATTAATACTGAGCCCACAAACATAATGTTTGGTGTAATAATAACATTTCATACGGGCTATCACCTGATACAGACAGTTCCGTATTGCAGAACGAGATTGCCTCTGTGAGTAACCGACTGCATAACTGTCTAGTCAATTTCTTCGTTAACCCTATGCCCACAAACTTACTGCTTGGTGTAATAATGACACCTCGCAAAAGCTGTCACGTGATATCCATTGTGCCTTGTTACAGCTCCATGAGGCTGCTATGCGAATAACTGTTTCATTAAGTGTCTAGTAAATAACTATTAACGCCACGTGATGGCGTGCATGAAGTGTCATCAACATACGAAGTGTGGAGTCTGTAGGCGTGGTATTACCGGCGATAATAGGTAGCAGTTATTCAAAGAAATGCCCCCTAAAGGTGTTCCAAGAAACTACCAGTATCGGTGATATCCCGTACGAAGTGTCATAAATATACCAAGTATTATGTCTGTAGATGTAGTAGTAACGGACATATCGAACAGAGTTATTCAGACATTTATTCACAGATGGCACTGTGGGTATCACATAATGGCCCATATTAGGTTTCATTGATATGCCAAGCTTGAAGCCCACAGGTCTGAGTCGTGTACAGTCGCTGGGAAGTATACAATGGGTAGCGGGCATGTATACACTAGCGAGTGACGCGCAAATTGTCCTTTACTACGTCGGTCCCACTATAATTTCGCGATGGTGTTGTGCATGTTCTAATTTTTTTCCACCACTTCCGTTTAACAGTAAACAAATATTCTATGACTGTACACTTTTCTACGCCATAAATGGATTCGGCGGATAACGGTGATATCCGATATTTTGAAGCTATTGTAGCAATCTGTATTATTCTTCGCCGAAGAAGCCGCCAGAGACAGCCAGTCAGGAATTGCTAAGTAAAGCCGTGGCTACTGTGGGGTGAACAGCAAGGGCTTTTTCACAATCTTTCAAAGACGCAGAGAACTTCAGGTAGGGTAAGCATTACCAGCTGCTTCTTAATAGTGGGCCTCGTATGAGTGAAATACACTTTTGTTTGTAGAGTACAAATAAAATTATATGTTCGAAACTGGCAAAAGAGAGAGTTTTAATACAGATTTTTCAAAAAACTGTGGAAATTATTTGCAACATAAACTCCGTTAAAATGTGCAAGGTATAGTTAGTTCTATGAGCTTATCTTCCGCCTGTGTCGTCCATTTGGAGACCAAAAAGTGGTCGCGTGACCATGCGCCTAGCTCTGATTGGCTGAGGGTTGAATGCCATCACCGACGATCGTCGTAGGAGTGGATGCACTAGTGGATAGAACATCACAACGCTCGACTGATCCCGAATGTTTTACAAAATATCTAGCACATCAGATCACTCAGGACTAAATACGACTGAAGCCGACCGGGCACGATTAGAGAAGTATACACTGGAGAATTTGTCTCCAACTCAATGCGATTTCTCCGTCAGGTCGGGTCTGGTCGCAGCAGAACACTCAGTGTACACAGCCCTTTACGCTCGATCGGGGGCACATCCTTGGATTCGTTCAGTTTTGAGTGTCTCTTCGTGAGGTGACTTAAACATTTACGGAGTTTGAGGGAGAACTCTCTGAAAACATCTGCATTATGATTTAGCCATCATACGCTCTTGTTGCCCTAACGTAATTGTTTTACCAATCGAGTTGAACGATCTAGATACCCTACACATTTCTATTAGATTTTTACGCTGCTTAAACTGCTGGTACAACTTTTACAAGCAGGTTGTCGGTAGACATGATTGCGATTGGTCAAATCCTGTCACGTGTGCGTCTAAGCATAGCATATTTTAACCACAAGGCCACACAGCTTAATGTGCTGTTGGCTGATTATTTTGTTAACTGTTCGTTTACTTTTTTCCAAAGTCATAGTTTTTCTCTAGGCCTGCACACACATATGTTTCTGCCTTCAGAGTAGGTGGTGAGCACTTAACACCTGATGAGAATCTTGCACAAGATCTTGCGGGGTACCGTCCTCAGGGCTCTTCTTCACCTGAGGCGATCACTAAACAATCGAGTGTACTGTCCCTGTGGGCGGGGCCAGATTACTATGTGGTCAGTGGAAGTTTGTACCGCCATTGCTTTCCATGTGTATTCGTTGTCTGTGGCCTGGTGCCCGCTCATTTAATATGGTCATCCCTCCACTGTCTTTTTTTTTCATAATATGTATACGACCAAGACTGGCATGTGTTACGCGTCTCCAATTATACAGATGACGGTAGCCGTTTTGCTAGCTTTTGGATGTCTGCTCGTTGAGGTTAGGATAGGTTGCCTTCTGATCACCACTCACAGCCAGGACCAAAAGCCAACCTCCCAAGACGGGCAACCCTTCAAGTCCCAAGACAATGAGGCGTCAGGATGTTCGACTGGGAGCGTTTGTCCTTAAGGTGAACAGTAGTACAAATGTTCTTCCACCATGATCTGCGATATTGCGCACAGGTTAATGTAGCTTATTGAAACAAGCCGAATGAGTACAAGGGAAAAAGTCAAAAGTCAAAAGTCTTTGAACCACAATTAGAGATATGCGTTTCCAAATCCAGGATTTAGCTTGGCTTTTCCACTGTCTGCGTTTTTAACCTAATTTTTGAAGCCTCAATATCATATATGAAAACGCCATGTTAGCAGCCGGTCTGCATATTAAAACCCAGCAAACACTAAAACACTCTCTGGTATTTATTAGTTCTTATTGAATTTCCTGTCACTATATAGGTAAAATATTCTTCATTTCTACATCATCAATAATGTATCATATTAATATTTTACCAAATTTAGACTTTGGAACAGCATCAACCAAGCCACCTGTTGTCCTTTACCAATATAATAAACATCGCATTATTTAATTTAAAAAATTTCAACATATTAAGTAGATAAGGCGACCGTGATTTCATTAAGCGGCAAATTTCATAACATTACTCCGTACAATCCAAAGAGATATGTGGATAGATTATAAAACTCCACCAGAATCGGAGAAAGCTCACACAACTGTTCTGCCCCTCCGTGGATGAAACATTTACAGATTCAGATAAACGCAGAAGGAACATGGTTTCTCGATGGCTGATGAGTACCATTGTGGTTGTGTTGGGAACACCGATGGTACAGTCGGTACCTTCTCCACCTCCAACCACTGCCGCAACCCCAACCACTGCCGCACCTCCAGCCACGACGACCGGCCATCCTTACACGACAACCGTTCCTCCAGCCACCCCAGGTTGCGATCCATCCATGGAAGACTCGTACTATGATCCGGTTTCAGGTTGTAGGGCTGGGTGCTCGTGCGTTGACGGACACATGATGTGCTGGGATTCCATAGAATGCTTCCTCAGGTGATTTGAGATATAAAGGTAATAAGCTGTGGTAAACGTAATTTCCGAATAGGTTTTCTAGCAGAAATACGTGTATATTTTTTCCCCGGAACTTGCATTAATTGTTTCACAGCATCAGGTTTAAAGCCAGAACAAGGACGAATGCGAATACGTAATTTTGTGCGTTTTAATCCAGAATTTAAAAATAATTCCACAGATTCATCAAAAGCGAGTGAATTGTAATTTGTTATGAAGAGAACAGAGTTGCTTTTCCTGTTTCCTTTGCTTTTCAGCCCTACTAAGATCGTACACAAATGCATGCTCATTGTTCGTGGCGTCTCGGTGAAAACAAGCGGTTGATGACGCTCGAACGACCGTTTACGCAGTCTATCATTCGTTGAAGACCAGGCGTCTTAGGTGGTCCGACACCAGAATGGTGTGCAGCGGAGGTTTACTGTTGAGGCGACCATTAAATTTTAAATGGTTGTCATTGTTTTTCAAAGAATATGTCAAAGGTGGTATTCATGCCAACCAATATTCCAAATTTAGCTTTCCCCACAATAAGGGATTGTAGTGAATGCACCACATGGAGTGCTTTTGTTAGAATTTGCATGGGTAATTTTATGTGCTTGTTTATAAATCAATAATTGAAGAATAATTCCATTGATTAATGAAAACCGACTAAATTCTAAATCGTTATGAAGATCAGAGAGCTACTTTCCCCGTTTCCGTTTCTTTTCCGGAGTCATACTGAGAGAGTACACAAATTCATGCTCACTGTTCGTGGCGTCTCGGTGATAAGACGCCACAAAATCTATCGTTCGTTTAAGATCACGTGTCTTAGGTGATCCACCACCAGCATGGCGTTCATAATTGTATACCTCACGTGTGGAAAAGTTCGTCAGAGCTTGCCAATGACGGTGGCTTATCCCGAGCACTCCGGTTTCATTGAAGTGGAAATATTTTTGAGTATGATAATGAAACGAATAAATCAAAAAGTAAATAAATATAGAAAATATTTATTATACTATACCATTTATTATATTTATTATTTAAATATACAACAATACGGCCATACGAACCGAAAAGGAGTTAGTAACTCCTTATATCTATGCCTGCCAAGCAGTTATGCGTGTAGGTGGAGTTTTATAAATAGACGATGCAGCTGGATTATATAAAATAATATTATTAAAGAACATCATAGTTTGAAATGAAAAGGCTGTAAATGTAATAAAGTTTCAAGCATTAATGCTGGAGACAGATGTTTTTTTTTTCTAAAATAGTGGATCTTAGCAAATCATCGTTTGCAACAGTTTCACTCAGAGATAGCAGAGGATAATTCTCAGTCTGGTGTTTTCACTTTCTATTGTTTCAAAAACAGATGAAGTCAGAAGCTACTCTTCCTTCTTCCGCATGTCTTCGACTGACAACTGTATCCTGTTATTACAAGTACTTGTGTGGCGATATCCTTATTCCTAGATGGATATATTCTTGTTTGTCTGAAGTTTTGTTGTTACGTGATTTTGCAAGTAAGAAATAACAACAATGACAATACTTTAAATATCTCGATTTTTTTTTATTTTCATTTCTAGCAGGTATTAGAAAATACATGTTATAAATGAAACATTGCATTATTTATTACGTTTAGTCGTTGGTATAGGTGGAACTATAAATATTAACAGCTCAAACAAATATATTTCAGTGGTCGGTGATGGGCTTCTTAACTCAGAGTCAAATTCATCCACAAGCTCGATCCAGATATTCCTCCGAGAAAGCAATATACAATCAATACAAAGCAATGAAATCTTAAATGTTTTTGTTACTGTTTTAACCAGTGTTTCACCCTGTACCTCTTTATGTTTTTGGCAAATAAGGAACAATATGTAATATAAGCAATGACAAACATGTTTCTTTGCAAAGTTATAGCAATCAAGAGTCAAATTCATGCGCAACTTCAATCCAGAACTTCTTGCTCAAAAGAAATGTGCTGCCTTAAAATTTTTAATATTTTAGATAATTTTGGACTGGTGTTTTTTGCTGAACTCGACTACATGTAGGTATGATTACCTTTTGTCATGTCATTCACAAAAATTAACGATTTAAACCAGAACACGAAAACGCACATCCCGCCAGATACATGGAAACATTTCAGAAGCAAAGCGGGGGAAGCGGCAACAAGATTAAAACACGTTTTCTGATCTGTAAAATTTCATTATGCGTGTACATTCCTGAGAGACACAAGAATCCAGACGATTAGCTTGACTTGCAAACAAAAGTCGAAGCGTTTTACGTCAATAACGGGTGTATCCGCCGTGTGCATGGATGACATCCTGAACCCTTCTCCTTATGCCAACTATCAGCCTGCTGATTCCTTGGCCTGCATTGAGCCACGATCTCAACCCTCTGAAGCATGTCTGAGGCATAATCCGGCCCAACTAGAAGCTGCCTTACACGAGGAATGGCAGCGACTTCCTCTCGAGAGGATCAGAAGGCTGACAGGTGGAACGAGGAATGCCCTCGTTCAGGCTGTCATCCAGGCACACGGCGGACACACCTCACATCGACGTAAAACGTCTTACGAGATACCGAATGACGTTTTCATTGAGTAATTTCAACTACTGTTTCAACACTGCTGCCTCCAGAACCATATTTGTAAAGCAATTCTTTCACATCAAAACCGGTGATGATAGCAATGTACGCATATTATCATTAAAACACATGGGTTCCAATCATTTTGTTGTCTTTCACTAGCTGAGAGGTCACACGGTTCACAACCAATCACATTTTACAATCTTTTGATGCAGAACAATAATCGCATGTCTTCACAGTGAAAACCGTGGCGGGTGGTGGGGGTGGGGGTTCTTAATTAACTTCGTTGTGTACATATATATAATATTTCCAAGTGGCCATCTCGCTGATATCTGACCAAATTTAGATTTTGTAACAGCAACGACCAGCCAAGCTGTTGTCGCTTTTTATATCTGATAAACTCCGCATTATTCAGTTCAGAATATTAAAACAGCAATATATATATATGTATTAAGTAGATATGGCCACTGTAAATTTATTAACCTTCAAATTTCATAAAATGACTCCGCACCACCTAAAGTGACGTGGGCAGATTATAAGAATGCACCAGAATCAGAGAAAGCTCACACAACTGTTCTGCCCCTCCGTGGATACAACGTTAACAGATTCAGATAAATAGAGAAGGAACATGGTTTTTCGATGGCTGATGAGTACTACTGTGGTTGTGCTGGGAACACTGATAGTACAGGCTAGAATACCTCCTCCACCTCCAACTACTGCCGCACCCCCAACCACTGCCGCACCTCCAGCCACGACGACCGGTCACCCTTACATGACAACCGTGTCAGGATGCGATCCCTCCATGGAAGAAACGTACTATGATCCGGTTTCAGGTTGTAGGGCTGGATGCGTGTGCCATCGCGGAGAGAGGATATGCTGGGATTCCATGGAATGCTTCACCTAGTTCTTTGAGATACGAAGGTATATAAGCTATGGTAAACGTGATTTCCGATTAGCTTTTCTAGTCGAGATAGGCGTATATTTTAGCCCCTAACTTGCATTAATTGTTTCACAGCATCAGGTTTAAAGCCAGAACAAAAGGACGAATACAATCCAGGCGTTTGCGTGGGTAATTTTGTGTGTTTTATTCAAGGATTGAAACATAATTCCATAGATTTATCAAAAAGCTAGTGAATTGTAATTTGTTATGAAGAGAACAGAGTTTTTTCCCTGTTCTTTTGCTTTTCAGTCCTACTAAGATCGTACAAAAATGCATGCTCGTGGCCGTTTTAGAATCACACGTTCTCAGTTATTAAGGTGGACTCCGCTGCTCTCCTCAAAATTAGGATCATCTTCTTTTTTCACAGACGTTGTTATCATTTCTTTATGTTCACTATTAAAACAAGAATTAAAATTAAGATTCTCAAGCAAGCTGTCAATCCATTTTGTAATGGTGTGCATCTTCTTGGATTCCATCCAAACGGTCCACGAGTTTACCTTCATCCGGATAATGTCGAGTGCGACAGCAATTCGAATCCAAAATGGTGGTTAGCGAAGTTTATTTCCTATCGATGCATCGATGTTCCAGGTACATTTGTGTCTACTTTAGCACTGCGAACTTTATTATTCGCGAATAACTAGTTGATATGAAGTGAGCATTACAGTAGGAATAACGGAAATCTGTTTATAGCACTTAGCTCTGATATGTTGAGGACAGCAAACTCGAAAAAACCGTTAGTGACTTAAAGAGAACACATCTGTATTTCTGAAAGCTAAGCTGGGGAGAAATGAAAGAGATCTCAAATCTTAGCTTGGTTCTGACTCCGTTAAAATGTTCTATTGTGTTTCAGAAACAGCTGAAGTCAATAGCGTCCATTGCTTGCTCGGCTTATCCATGAGTGACAACGATATCCTACGATCAAAAATGGTTTTGTGACAATAAACTGCTTCCAAGAAATGGAAATACTTTTAAAGAAAATAGACTTAAAGTTTTATGTGTCTATCAGGCCGAACTAGTATGAAAGAAGTGTCAAGATCTTTTTCCGTGTAACCTGTGTACGGAATAAATATTCATTTGTCACAAATAAATATCAAAATATTTTCATTTCACGTTTAAAATTCAGCACACTTTTATTTTGTTTGCTGTTTACTGCTACCCTTAAGACTTTTTCACCTACACGATGACAACCAGATTTATAGGGGCAGGATACCAGAATGCTCTAATTAAATCATCAACCACTTCCAGCCACCAAGGCCCCATGAACAAAGGGCCAGGAGACTAAGGACTCTGAGAACAAAGGTCTCAAGAACAACTGTCCCGTGAACAAAGGCTCTGAGAAAAAAAGGCCACAAGAGTAATGGCCCAAGACCAAACGTCCTAAGAAAACGACCCTAGGACCAATTGCTCCGAGAACAAAGTCGCCGAGACCAACGACCCAAGAACAAACACCCCAAAAACAATGGCCCTACGATCAATGGCCAAGAGAACACAGGGCCAAAGAGCAACGACCCAGAGAACAGAGGCCACTAGAATAAAGGCCCCAGGAACAACGGCCCTGAAAACAGAGACCCTGAGAACAAAATTTTCCCAAGAACTACGGTCCCGAGAGAAGCGGCTCCCTGAACAACAGACAAAATGCAGAAAAGTCCCTGTTAAAGAATGGAACCCCACGTCTTGTCTGATCTGATGGCTGAAAGGCAAGAGACCTAACCATTCTTTCAACATGTACCAGAGGAAAAACTGCTACACTGACTACATTAAGTTATTAGTAATGTTTTTATATTGGCGACTGTGAAGAAATATGCAAAGATATGTTTCATAGCAGGCTAATGTATGCACTGCTAAATGTTCAATCCAGCAATTAAATACATTAAATATTTCATTCAAAAGTTTTTGCCCTTTTCGTGTAAAGGTGTGGAGAGGCAGACCAGGGCTAAATGACCGCGTAAGCATTAACTGTCTTATTTATTTATTTATTTATTTACGCTATACTCAAGAATATTACATTAATACTTAACTGTTTTAAGTGAGATCGTCTTATACCACAGGAACAATGTGAGGCTTACCTGTCATTCGTCCACAGCCTCATTCTCTCCATGTCGATCAGTCACTGGCTAATGAAATCCGATTAGATACTCTCCAGAATGTGACGGAGTTAATATACACAAAGAAATGGAGGACAAATGTATCAACTTATTGTACATGTCCATCGATGGTAATTTATAACAATTCTGTTCAAGTAGCAAAACGCCGCAGCCTAATCATCAGTAACTGAGTTCGAACACGTCACCATGCTGGTTTAGGTGCGAGATGCCACTGAGACATCAAGGTATACCCTGAGAAATCATGTACAATGTGGGAGAGACCCCTGATTCATCAAGGTATACCCTGAGGAATCATCCACAACGTGCGAGAGACCACTGAGTCATCAAGGTATAACCGGAGTTATCATGTGCAATGTGGGAGAGACCACTGAGTCATCAAGGTATATAGGTCATCCCCAATGTGAGATAATGAATGAATGATTATGTCTTAACGCCGCATCGGCAATGTTTCAGCAATATATTGGCGACCAGCATGAGAGAAACCACTTAGTCATCAAGGTATACCATGAAAAATGAACCACAACGTGCGAGAGACCAGTGAGTCATCAACATATAGAGTGAGAAATCATCCACAACGTAAGAGTACTGAGTCATCAAGGTATACCCTGAGAAATCATCCACAATGTGTGAGAGACTATTGAGTCATCAAGGTATGCCCAGCGAAATCATCCACAGAGATTCATGAAGGTATACCCTGATAAATCATAACCAATATGCGAGAGACTGCTGAGTCATCAAGGTATACTCTAAGAAATCACCCACAGCGTACGAGAGACTGTTGATTCATGAAGCTATACGCTGATAAACCATAACCAATGTGCGAGAGACTGTTGAGTCATCAAGGTGTACAATGAGAAATCTTCCTCAATATGCAAGAGACTACTGAGCCATCAAGATGTACCCTGACGTGCGAGAGTCATGAATATACATCCTCAAAAATCATTCATAGCGTGGGAGAGACTACTGAGTCACCTAGGTATGCCCTGACAACTCATAAGCAATGTGCGAGAGGCTTCTGAGTCATCAAGATATATCCTCAGAAATCATCCTAAACATGCGAGAGACCATTGAGTCATCAAGATGAGAAGCGTAGGCCTTCATTTATATGCTACTTGAAAAACGTAAGCAGGTTTTACGGGAAAAACCCATGTAGTGAAGCTAATAAACAGGTGGCATGATAAACTACTGCCATCTATCCCTGGGTTTCTTCAGGATGTTTCTGAAAATCTCAGCCTGTTGGCTTATGCAGGTAATCAATGTTGTTACAAATCCCGTCCTTAAGATATTGCAGTGTATTTTTTTTTATTTGTTTTCGCGCTAACCGGGTCAGTCTCTGACTCTGTGTACGTTCTAGCCAGCACTGGAATTCAGTCGCGCGTTCTCGAGGCTTCTGTGTTTATGAGTTTCATGTCATTGTACATAGGGCGTACATTCTGGAAAGATGTATACGTGCTGTAAACATGTTTGCGATCAAATTCTGCAGAATTTTCTTTACGTTAGTCTATAAATGTATGAACGACGAAGTTATAAAGGTCGGAGTAATTTATTCATGTGCGTTTGAGAGCAGTCATATTTACGTCCAGGTGAGGAATTTGCTGGGGTATCGTTGAAGCTTGGTTTTCATACCATTCGACATTTGTGTATTCGTACTCTTATTTTTCTGAGAGGTTCCTTTGAAAGCGACTTTGTGCATATTTATGAGGAGTGAAACATACATCGCCAGCTCGGCATCACGGACGCTATTGTCAACTCGTCCACCCTGGGAAGTTGAACCTTGACACAGAGTTGATATAAACCATCGTCGTGTGCCGTACTCACTACGGTTTGTCATTAACAGGATTGTCATCCTTAGATTCGAGAATTCCCGTGAGCTGTGGATTCTATATTTACGTGGACTGACTCGCCTTTGGAAGCCGGAATATTCCATCCGGATTTGGACATTGTCACCAGTAAGAAACTATATATTTTTGTAATTATCTGCATTATGTTGTACATTAGTGTCTGTTGTACTATTTGTCTATGTTGTTCAAATATATGTATTGAACTTATTCAAGCCTCTTCGTGCTTATTTGTTTGACCTTGTGTAAGGCATATCACTGTGTGAGAGTTGAAGAAGCTATTTGTTTAACATTTTACCCTCACAGCGTGTAGAGGCCTGTCTAAGAACAAATTGAATAGCTTTTGAAATGTTTTCGGAGTGAAAGGCCCGGAGAAATATAAAGGGTATAGCCATGCATAGTTTTGGTCGGCAGGACTCACGATCAACCCTGGGTAGAACATGCCTTATCGATGTGTTAAAACTACTTTATTAAGCCGCACCTTCAATATGTATACAACCGTTAGGTCGCGGACACCCATTTTTGGAAGAGTTCATTCTTCTTTGGCTGGCTGACAGACTTTTGTGCGCCTCTGATATTTTTGTCCTCGTTCTGTGAACGTTTACAGAACAAACAATTGTTAACCCCGTATTAAAACAGCCAGGAGATGGACTTGCAAGAGTAAAACATCGTTTTATGTTTTTATCAAATGTTGAGGAGTCGAATTGCTGTCTACAGAACACAGGAAACGTGGGTTCAGCTAGGGACTTGGACACGGAATGTGTGAATTTCGTTGGCCTTACACTGGCTGCGAAGCCCTGCTGACAAAGCTCGTGTTGCCGTCGGCGAGGTGTTTGCTGTCTTATTCACTGGTGTTCAGCAAAAAGGGCTTCTATCTTATGATTGAAAAACTTCTGACAATGGCGTTAAGCAACAATCAAAACAGTAAATAAATAAATAAATTAAGATTTAATATAAAACGCCTTACACATATCTTAAGAGTGAAAGCGCCAATTTTTCCCAAAACTTGGTAAACCAGTTTTCGGCAATTATTTTTAAAGTTGAGTTAAAATCTAAGTTAAAAATGTTCATAAGGTCACGTCATTTTTTAAAAGTAAATGCACAAAATGTATTCACGAAGTTTTGTTAAAGTAAACCCTTGTTTTGAGGTGTAACTAATCAAAAGAAAGTCAGTATAACAAGGAAAAGTTAAGTTCACTTACATCAGCACTGTTTCTTGGTGAAGTCAGTTATAAATTAGAATAGTTTGAACGTTTGAGCGATCGGCCATTGGCACCTAGAGACAAGTTTCGCCCGTACATGCGGCCTTATTCATTGTCCATGGGTGTGAACTTCGTGAAGAAAGAGGCGAGAGAATTACACGCTGATATAGACACAAAAAAAAGAGGGAGAGCGGGTCTGACGATTTGACAAAGCCCAACAAAAGACGCCCAATCGACTAGGTACCGCAAAACTGACTAACAATACTAATGCAAATGAGGTTGTAAGAAAGCCGGCCCATGGTCAGGGCTCATATGATTGTGTAAATGATCCCATGTATCCTTACACGAACAGCATTCATTTACATTTTCATTGTATGGCTTTCAAACGTTTGTCGCTATAAGCTACATGTGTGGTGTATTGAGTTGACTTATTTTTGTTCTCGATTACACGGCCGCGGCCGCTTTGACAAGATATGGCGAGATTCTACAACCTACAGGTGACAAGACTGTTTGAAAGTTATACGCCCCAACGAAGACCTCAAAAGCCAGGAGGAATCCAGATTTTTGAAAAGATATGTAAGTATAACGGTACGGAGGTTTATAATTTATGGGACAATAACTAACGTTTGTATCTGTCGTCGCTGTAATCATTGCTATTGGCATGTTGTGATTTGCCTGTGGCAGTGCACGTTATTTCAGGTCTTGACATGACCATGTCTTGGTTTATACTAAACAGTCATTTTGCACAACAATTACTGAAATTCTAAAAATGATACTTATCAAAAAGTGAATATACAGAACATATAGCGACCAGTGAGAATGACCTGTTTGCATTCACAGACTATACCATGGACGCCTTAGACGGGTGGATCTCTTCATATTTGTTGTTGATAAAGGTGGGGGAAGTAGCTCGATCGAGTCATTATAGCTGTACCGGGGTATTATACGTCCATTGGGGAATCCCCCTATAGCTGGTTGGCGGTATTGCACCGGTACAAAAGACAAACTCGCTCTACAGCCCCCCACTGGTTCAACGTCGCCAGTAAAAGTGAGTCAACAACAACTTAGATAGTTGGCCTTTGGTACCGGTGCAATACCTCTATAGGGGGGTACCTCAATCGAGATATAATACCCCGATACAGATATAATACCTCGATCAAGCTACTTTCCCCAACCTGTTATAATTTCCCATATACATGCATACTTTCCCAAATATATGTATAATTGCCCATATACACGCAAAATGTTCCATATACATGCATTATTTCCCATATACATGTATAATTTCCCATATAGGTGTGTGACTTATCACGCACAACAGTCTTCCTGTGTTTTGTAAAAAATATCATAGTTTATGCTACTCAGCAGATAATGACATTAGGCTGTCAATGCAAACAATGGACTTTGAATTGATTGGCTGCTACCGTCAGAACTATTAGAAATATGGTTTGAGTGCGCTAAAGAAATGCAACTTTTTCCTGTATTATTCTCTGGCGGTGAATAAAAGTATCAAAAATTCTGCATGACCCAGTCCATGCCATTGTCTTACGTAATAATCACGCTGGTTTTGAAGGGAATCAATCAGTGAATGTTTTTCATGTGTTCGCTGTATATCACGCGTCCAGATTGTTATTTTGATTGGTTGGTTGCAGGGAACAAAGATAGTTAAGGGTGTCCTGATGTGACATTTGTCAGAGGATGTGCGTACCTGTTCATTTCAGGTATTTCATTGTACCTTTAGTAGCTTATATTTTATAAATCACAACGAGCAACCCATCAAAATCATCCTCAAGTTTCTCTAATAGGTTTTAAGTGCTTTGTGTTATCTTGTATGCAATGGATTAGAACTATTATGACGTGTTTTTTGGTGGGTTTTTTTCGTATTTTAACTTATATTTATCCAGATTATGGCACAAAGCAAGCCTTGTGTACGCTGTAAAGAGAGCTTGGGATCAACACACTTTCTAAACACATTTCTGTCGCCACTATAAAAACACATAAGTGTCAATCTTATAAACACCTAGTGTTTTAAGGTTAAACGAAGAATGTTTTACTTTAAACCATAGTATTTTGCTTAAAAACACAAAAGTGCTTTACTTTAAAACACAAATGTGTTTTCAAGCTTGCCCCCACTTTGAAAAGGCTGTCAGTGTCTATAAATAAAACAATTTTGAAAAGTTTTGTAAATAAAGCATATGTAGTGAATACTCTTTTATAAATACCACATTTAGAGATAGTTTCAAAGAACACATTGCTGCGTAAGATGAATTAACTCCTGAAACCCTCCTAACTGACATTTTAAATAAAGAAGAATATACCAGAATGGAAAATAATTCAAAATTTTATTTCTTTTGTTTTCAAGAAGTCAGGAAAATGGCTAAAAACCAAGATTTGCAGACACACTGAATGCTAACTAATGTTCCAGACAAAATAGAAACAGCCCACTGTCCAATTCCAGTCATTTTATGTAGGATGTGGTTAATTTTCTTTCACCTGTCTGTTACGCCTTATAGCCCTATAGATCTGGTTAATCACAAATTGCTGAAGAAAGCACGGACACATTTGGAACAGATTCTTGGATGTATATGTATGTTCTGTGTCGCCAGCAGCCACAACACTGTCCTTGAATGCATTTGATTTTATGAAGATCACAAATTTAGGCCCCAGTTCCACTTCAGTTTTATTGTAAATGATGTCTTCATCTTCTTGGGTATCCTGCAAATAAATGACACTTTAAATAAGAAAACGTAAGGGGACCCAATGCCCTTTTTAAGACGCTGAAACATTGCCATTTATTTCCTGAAATACACAGCCAAGGAACGGTATCAAACCAATCACTTTAAACTAAGTGCGAAACAAACAAACATGAACGCATTCGTCACATTTTTACTAGGATTGAAAAAGAGATCGTGAAGAATTCGGTGGTCTGTGACAGGTTTACAGCCTTCTTAATTGTGCGCGTCAGAATGTATTCCACTGAGACACTGGTAAGTGTAGTGGATTATCACTGCCCCAATGAAGTCGAGCGAGCATACATGTATGCATACACAAGTAGTGTCACACGGAAGTCTTCATTTTTCGTTGTTTTGTATTACACTACTTGTGTATTACTTAAAACCCCTGCGTAGTACCACACGATACATGTATGTGTATACAGGAAAACATACTCAAGCTCTAATTACTGCATTCAACAATTTAACAGTTGCAATAACAATGTAAAACCCAGTTAATTTGTACACATGGAAACCTGGTGATTTTATGCTTAACACCTGAGCCACCAAGACAATTTACCTTCATCACTTAGTCATTCAGTCATGTAGGCAAACAAACTGAAACAATTGCAGTCAGCAGTGTACACAATTTTTTCCTGGAAAATAGATATTTAAATTGGGATAAAACCAAACGAACGATATTTTTTTCTTATCTTTGATGACCAAAGTCAACTTTTCTCCACTGCCTCATTCAGTGTCGTGCGCCACAAAACTGATGCAACCAGCTTCTCGTCAACTTTCTGAAATATTACAGGCAGTGAATTAAATATTTTTATTTTCTTGTAGCCTTGACCAGCTTTTTGTTGTCAAATAAGTAAAGCGTGGCTTAGACATGCGGTTCTGCTAAGAGATCTCAGGCAGGGTGATATTTTTTGGCTAAAATCTTACTGAGCTCCTCCCCAGCACATGGATCATTTTCAAATTTTCAGTAAGCCTTAGACACAAATCTACAGGCATATCAAAATTCAAAAGATAGTACATAAACTGTCTCTAAGTTTAACATAAATCGTTTAACATATTTACACTTCAAATCGGGGTGAAAAGCATAAAAAATCTTACATGATACTTTGGTCTGTAGAGTGTACAAGCTGTATCCATCAAGTTTGTTCAGTTATTCACCAATTCTTGAAGTTCGTTCCCACACGAACGACACCTATAACAGATTAAGGGTATGCATGTGACATTCTACAGAAACTGAGTAGATCTGTCCACATGTCTCTATTTTACACAGCTCAATAATCAACCCATCATAATGACCCCCATAATACATAGAATATACAGAAGATATCAACGCTGTACACTAATTAAATCCTTCCTCATCATGTCATTTTATTTTGTAAAATAATTGCATGCACTAAAACATGAAGAACTTCTTACACTTTCGATTTAATCACGCGTCTAACACAAAAACAAGTCTTTTTCATCCCTGACAACATCACTCCAAAAGTTGCTTAAAATGAACTTTTTAAGAAAGTAAGAATGTTACATCACGTACAGCATACGGGTTCCGCATGTCTGCAACAACGACACGGTCATCTTATCGAACAAAGCTACATCTTAGCAACCGTGCGTAAATTCGATGTGCTTTACTCCATAAATACGTTTAATGTTTCTGTGAGTCATAACCTTCAAGAATAGTATAACATTATTGCAGATGTTGAGTCAAAACTTAAAGATGACACACATACCATTTGTGCTTCTTTCTCTGTCATCAGTCCTTTGTCTTTGGTCAAAAAGGGCGCGAAGTGAGAGCTCCCAGATGAATGTCCGTAAGCCCTCAGAACAGGCGAGATCGGTGCAAGATCTAGGGATGTACAACACAACGTATTGTAAAACACTTTTATCGACCGAAGTTATAACACTTCGGTAAAAAGTGTCATGGATTAAAACACTTTTGCCATAAAAGTGTTTTACAACCAATTATGGACATTTTCTACAAACTTTTAGATGGAAGGTGCTATAAATTAAAACACTGGTGTTTTATTCAATGGCGCAAAAGTGCCTTGCTTATTTACAGTGTGTCTCTCTGGGCCACTCCAAACAATAATTCAGGAAATTTCAGATGAATAATCTGGAGTTCAGTGTTTATGTTACTCAAACTTCTTCAGCTGTTCAGTGGAATAAATATTATATTGGCAGAAACAAATGTGAGGTGCCTAACGTGGACAAGCGAAAACTGCTTTACATGATGATTTATACAGAAACAGGGATTTTCCCGTGTTAATCCATGCCACTGTTTCACAACAGAACTAGATTAATCTTAATCATTCATGATTTTATATATGTTGTATGTATTCAGGGTTGATAATGATTATTTTGAGTCTTTCAATGTTACACCATTTTTAATATAAACCAAGATACGGGCGAATAAAAAAAGGCATAATAGAAGTAAAAATTTGCTAACTTTCTGAAAATATCACGTATGGATTCGCGTATAAAATGTAAAATCAGTGATGAAACTAAAAAAAGGTGTAGTCAAAATGACACAGGGCGTAAAATAAGGATTAATTTCAGTAACTGGCGTAGGATTTGCACCTGAAAATTTTACAAGGGAATAAATTTAGAAAGTCACTAATTTTAAGCCATTTTATCAACGTCACAAGATATTACTGCAATAAAGAGTGTGTAAAGGACACTCCATCAAAAGCTTTCACTTTAAGTTTTTTAAAATTTTACATTTTCAATTCTTGCCATGTAAATATAGATAGAGTGAAGATCTGACACTCCGCCTTAATGTCTCTGTACTCAGAATGTTAAACAAGATCGCCGCGTTTAATTACTAACTACTTCCCTTTGCATGAATTCGTTATTATTTCTTACTTTACATATTTTCTTAGCTCTTATGTGGTTAATATTGAGCGCTAATGTGGAAATTGACCGATCGACAGCTACGCCTCCCACTTTCACCCTAAGCAATGAAGAAGCGCGATAAAAACCTTAGTCAGGGCAGGTACCTGGTCCGACAGCTAACTCTACACAGTCCGTGTTTTGGCATCGATAGTAATGAATGAAAACAGAGAAAATCGCAAATATCTGCAAAAATCATGTCGACATATTTAAGTAAATAGTATAATTGGATTGTCGAGAATTTTCTGAAAATTTACATATCCAATTCTTGCATACTTGATAATAATTGAAGGAGTTATGATTAAGTTTAATTATATCCTAAACCCGAATGCAGTCTGATTTATCGCAGCAGTGTGTGTAGCCTTGTACGGAGATGACTTACTTTACTCTTGTGCATAGCCATTCGATATCAAGGTTGTTCGGTCCATGGGACAGCATTTTACCTACTCCCCAAACCAGACAGATGTGTGGAGAGCCGCATTTAAAATTGGTCTTGTGAGGCAACCCTGCGATTTGTAACAGTTTGTGTAAATGTGAATGAATGATTACGCTCAACGCCACTTCGGCAGTATTTCAGCCATATCGTGGCGACGTGTATATGTCAGTGTGTTAAGATAATTGAGTTAGGCTGAATGTGGAATAAAATTGAAAGTGCATCAATGTAATTTTAACATGTGAACATAGTTTAAATTTAGATATACAATATACTATACCAGAACATATATACAGGGCTGTCGTCTTTACAACAATGCTCTGTTAGAGTTATACATGTAAGGAATAGTAATAAACACAATAGCCTATATGTGAGTAAAATGAATTGAAAGAAATTTCATGAAAGAGCGTAACTGATTTCGGTGATGAATCTTGTCAAATTACCTCCCTTGTTTTATGTAGCTATGATTGACAGGCCTGTCGATCGGTGAATTGGCGTTGCATTAAACCGGAACGCCTGAACGCTGTTATACGAATGTCTGTTTTAACTCCAAGATTTATTAGAATAATAAAAAAAGGCAAATTAAAATTAAATACGAAGCGAAGTCTGGTAGATCAGTCAATTACGTATGCAAATGATGTAGATAAAGTTGTGTGAAACATGAAATCAGAAATACACGATGCATGAGATCGAGAATATCGCGTCCTAAATACTTTAAATAGACCTTCTTAATTTAGTGTAAGACGGAGGGAAGAGGGGTTAGCGCCAACGGGGCGTAATAACCATGATGTCTCCCGCCAGAGTCGCTGTCAGTTCAAGTCCAGCTCATGCGGCCTTTATCTGGCCGTTCGTGGGAAGGTCCGCCAGCAACCTGCAGATGGTCCTGGGTTTCCCCGGATACGATTTTCTTCCACTATATTGCTGGACGAATCGTATAAGTGAAATATTCTCGAGTACGGCGTAAAACACTAAATAAATAAAATAAAGTAAGTTTAGTCTTAATGCGTCTCGTCTGAAAACGGTAGAAAGATGCTTAGTCTTGTTAATACTTGCGCCAGGGAGGCAGTGAACAACCTCAGCCCTGATTTTCGCACGCCAACACTATGCAGCCCGTAATTTGCAATTACCTGGGCTTTTATGGTGTCCTATCACTATGATGCTAGGTGCCTTCGTATTTGTGAAATATTCTTGAATACGGCCTATAACTCCAACCCGTCAATGAAATAAATAAATAAAATAAATAAGTAATTACGTGTTTATATGTGTACAAAGTAAATAGGTGTATATATATGTGTTTCAGTGTTTATATCACGTTTTTATTATTACAGATCCTGACTCATTGTGTGCCTATGTCGGTGTTCATTCTAGGGATTGCCTGTAAGTGACACAACTCTGTAATGATGAACGTTCTCCGGATGTTGAAGTCGCTGGGAGGTAGAATTGTGTACCTGGTGTGTTTCATACTGCTCGTGAAGCTATGCCTCATTAAGGTGTTTGTGCACGAAGAGGTGGGGGTCAGCAGCCCACCACGTGTCCTTCAGGCCGTAAGCCGCAGGCTCAGGGTCCTCAAAAACCCGTCAGCGTTCTCCAAACAGTACAGGCGGTACTTGGACTTGAAGAAAGGTTACGAGGCTCGCTTAGCTTCAATCACTCATCCACCGTACCGACCGCCTTCCGACTTCATCGACACAGGAGAGCCAATCGGCACGTTGCTTAAGTCCATCCCCGAGCTGGCCAACCGCCCTCCAGGTGATTCCAAACTGATACTGCTCTGGACTAAGTTTTACGGCGTAGAGCAGTGGGTGCAAGACGCCAACTTCAAATACTGTCCCAACGTGATACCGTGCAAAGTGACCACTAATAAAACGGATCTGAGCAAGAGTGACGCCTTGCTTATTCACCCTCGAGATATCGTAAACTACAGCCGTGCGTCCCTGCCTGTGTACCACCCGCCGCATCAGAGGTGGGTCTACTTCATCCAAGAGCCACCCTGGGCGGTGGGCATAAATCTGATGGACTTTGGGGGCGTCTTTAACTGGACAGCAACGTACAGAGACGACGCCGACATCGACTTCCGGTTTTCCAGTCGAGTGAAAAGCGATCAGGTTTTACCGATGCCCGAATATTCCAGGATATTTCTTGGTGCTTTGGAGAAGAAATCTAAGTTAGTTGCAGCCCGCATCAGTAACTGTGACACAACCAGGACAAAGAGACTGGAATATATCCAGGAGCTACAAAAATACATTCCAGTTGATTTCTATGGCAAGTGTGGTACTCTGGAATGCCCAGGTGTGGACACAGGATGCAAGGATAAAATGGAGCAGTATAAGTTTTACTTGGCGTTTGAAAACAGCCACTGTCGAAGCTATATTACTGAGAAAATCTGGCGGGCACTGGGCGACTGGAATGCCGTTCCTGTAGTCATGGGTGGTTCAGATCCTCGGGACTACGCTCACGGGATACCCCCGCATTCGTACATTCACGTGGACGGGTTCGAATCCCCTAAGCAGCTAGCTGAGTTTCTGGTACTTCTTGACAAGAACGTCACTCTGTATGAAGAGTACTTCCGCTGGCACCGTACCCACTACACAGAAACACCTCACACGGGCTGGTGTCAGCTGTGCGAGTCATTGTATGACTGGTCACTTCCGGTCAAGTCCTACCGAGACCTTAAAGGCTGGTACGAGCAGGATAGCTGTGAACCAACCTCCGGCTTTACCTGACTTCCGCTTTGTTATGAACTCTGTCTTTACTGGGTGTCAACATGAACATCGCTACTTTGGTGTCCACGCGACATTTAGTTATGAACATTGACGTAACTACTTTTGTCGCACAACATTCTCTTTAGCTTGCCTACCAGCTAGAGATGAACATTGTGTTCACCTAAATAATTTTATGCCTATATTAACAAAAAGTCAATATGGACGAATGTAACCCTGACTCATTTTAGGTAGAGTTAAATATCCTGTGCATCCACTGGTAAGGTTCACCTAATACACAATTTCCGAAATATGACAATTTTCGTTTTGACACAATAATTAAGTATTTTATTTTGCCATTACGATTCCTTACGATGGCAAATTAAAATGCTGAAATTATGACTCCATATGAGTTTTTCGCTTTTCCGTGATATGTGAACATGAAAGGTTGTTTCTCATAAACATTAGTCTCAGGCAGCCTTTAGCTTCATTGGGAGACAGATACTGTGTACATCTATTGGCAACTCAGGGATTCCGTGCGTGTTAGCGAAGCTATACCTTCATTGTTTTTAATATGAATGGGGATAGAATCATTCGCCATTCGTCTGCATGTAATAATCTTGTACATTATTGGATATTTCTTGTGCAGGTAATTATTCCATTAACTCAGTGTGAAGCTGTAACGGTTGTTAGAAATTAGTTTTGTTTTTCTCCTTTGTTCATTGTTGGTACATTTGTTAACATGTATTATTGCGGAGTGTGACAACTGTTTGTCATAATCGTCAGTTTGCATATACGTGTATGTGGGTTTGTTTCTTGTTTTGACCCTGGATAAATTTTGATATGAACAATAAAATAAAAAAAACCTTGTTGTAAAATAGAAACCATTACCATTTTTTTCCTTTTCTTTCAATACATATTTAATGGTCTTGTAATATCCTCTGAGAAAGACTAGTTTTTATCTCTCCTGGTCGAAGAACAGAAGAGTTTCTTCGACTGGCAAATTGTCCATCGCCCGTCAGCCTGTCTGTCTGTTAACATTTGATTAAAAGGCTACTCCACCTTCAGTTTTTGTCCGATTTCATCCAAACTTGACTCAGGTTTGGACTGCATCAAGATATATAGTTCGTATAATATCGATACATAGTTCGTATAATATCGATTTTTAATTTCGATGATGGCTTGTTGGTCTGTCTGTCTGTTCATCCAGCATGTTAACATTTCTTTCAAAACACTACCCTTTTTGCTTTTGTCCGATTTCAACGATGCTTGGTTCAGAATGGTCTGTTGTCTGTGTGTATGTCGGTTTGTCCAGCATCTGTTAACAATTCTTTCAATGATACCCCTCCAACAGACATTTGATTTCATTGAGACTTCGCACAAAAACTACCTTAAGACACATATTTTATAATACTGATTTTCAGTTGTGATTGTTCATTGTGTGTTATACTGCCTGTCTGCCTAGATTTTGGTAGTACTTGTTTCAAAATGCTACTTCTGCGGTTTTTGTCTGATTTCAGTTAAACTTGGTACAAGTAATAAATACTAGTATACATAATGAATATCATCTGTTCTCATTTTCAACTGCCTGTATCTTCTTACAGTTTTTGTTTGATTTCTATGAAACTAGCTATAGGTGTAGTCGTGTATTGTCTAAATTCCAACATAATATATGCTAAGCCGACAATTTTGTCCCCACCAGAAGAGCTACAGACTCACCAGAGACCTTGGTTTATATCAACAGTCTTTATAATATATGCTGGGACCTCCGTGGCCGAGGGGATGAGCGCGCTAGCGCCATGACCCACGTGCCTCCCACAAATGCGGTCGTTGTAAGTTCAAGTCCAACACATGTTGGCTTACGCGGTCGTATAAGTGAAATATTCTTGAGTAAGGCGTAAAACACCAATCAAAATAAATAAATAAATATACGACGACGGCCAGCATTATGGTGCGGAGAAGCCGGACAGAGCCAGAGGGAAACCCACGACCATCCGCAGGTTGCCGGCAGACCTTCCCACATACAGCCGGCGAGGAAGCCAGATGAGCTGGGCTTGTACTCACAGCGAATATCGTCGTGTAAGTGAAATATTCTTCGGCGATGAAATACCAATGAAATAAACAAATCTCCTGTGCATCCTCCAAACATTTAAACAGTTGATATACATAAATATTATAAAAAAAAAAACAACTATAAAAAACAAAACTACAGCATGTCGAGTGAAGGTATGTAATCAAATTCCAACCTAGGTTAGAAGGACCTAGTCTATATGGATGAAGTGGTATTGTGGCATAGGTCATGTATCAGTAGCCAGGGGCCTCCGTGGCCGAGGGGTTTCGCACGTTAGCACAGCGTAATAACCCAGGTGCCTCTCGCCAACGCTTTCGCTGTGAGTTCTAGCCCAGCTCCCGATGACTTCTCTCTGGTTATGCGTGGGAACGTCTGCCAGCAACCTACCGATGGTCATGGGTTCTGTTCATTTTGCTCACACTCCCTGGGCACCGGCGTATACGTGAAATAGTTTTGATGACGACGCCAATACCAAGCAAACAAATAAATGTAAAAGTAGCCGGATTTCCCCGCTTAAGTGTGACCAGCTAACAGGTATCACACTGGTTTGACTCTCCATGATGTAGAGTATAATATGTAAAATAACCATGTACTAGGTCAAAGATGATGTAAGGCAAAATGTAAAACTCAAGAATGCAATGGTAGAGATATAGCAATGTATCCCGGCTGTATTTTTAAGTAAAAGAATGTTTTAATGAAGCTAACAAAAACGTCAAATCAGTAAATGCTCCAAAGCTCTTGGCGTTAGGCTGCATTTAGGCTGTATTCAGCGTAACGCAAAATGTAAATGGCATTCTGGTTCGCATGGTAACGTGAGAAGTGGGCCAGTGTTGGTCGGAAAATACGGTCTCATCAATATTCTATGCTTCCACTAAATTGAATGTGCCCTAGATCTTGGATCTGTTTCATTCTTCCAAGCTTAAATTTCAGAAATACAGATCTGTTCTCTTCCATTTACTAACTTGAATCTCGGTCTTCTACAGTGTGCTGTCCTGAACATGTCAAGACTGTATGCTATAAAAACAGGCTTCATTTAATCTCATAGTAATTCTCACTTAATATCATCTACTTACTCGTAAAAAAGACCGTAACTTCACAATTCAAACAAATGTACCCGGCACATCAATACCAAACCAAAGGTCACCTCACATGCTTTCATATGGGTTCGATTTGGCTGCACTCTACATGGTTCGGAAAAAAGATAACTGACAATTTAGATTGAAAACATGGAGATGCACACCATGAAAAGGGCGAGTGACAACTTCTTTAGTAGTCTTAACCTTTTATGTTGCCTTTGACACGTGATTTGAAAGTGGCGGTTCGCGAAGTTCGGATTCTTTATGTTAACTTTGACGCTGTGGTACGTATTATTCCCACATACTGAAGTGATTGGGATTCAGAATTACGGTCACGGCACATCTGTTTTCGTCCCAGACCGCTATGACCATTTGAGGACAGCACAAGCAACAGGACCGAGTTCCAGATTATAGTGAATGTAATGATTCCGAGCGGTTAATGTGGAAGCTAAGCTGGGAACAGAGCTAACCGATCTCAGCTAGCCTTGACATGCATACGTCGACTTGTGGCATTTGTTAGATCTCGTGAGTTGGGTGGCGATTTCAATCAATTAACAGTCACAATTATTACTTCGAAAACTAGCTCGTATCAGCATGGGATATTCAATCAAATGCAGTTTATAAAAGACTACAGAATGGAGAGTAAAATGAGAGCATCAGCCGCTTCACAATAAGTGTCTTCAATTTTACCTTTATAATTCCTTGGCGAATAAATATATGGTGCCGGAATGTCTCGAGTCTCTGGCTGCCAGATTCATAATAATGCTTAACTGCGTTTGATATAGTTCTGCACCGGGGTATAGGGGTTACATAAGCACCAGATTAAACAGAAATCGCAGTGTATTGGAAATACAAATATATTATCAAAAGGCAAATAAGTATTTTTAAATAACCACCACAATTACAATAGCATGGCACGCGATGATGTCTCAAATGTAGTCATGGCAAGAACACTTTCCAAACAGTCGCCTTTTGTGGCACTTTTGTCACACAGGCTTCAGACAGCTGCATATATGCGTGCACGTGTACTGAAACTGGTACTAATCCTCAATAACACGGTCTCTATGCCGTGCATGGCACATACACGGGATGGTGGTATAGCGGCCCATGGAACACTGGTCCCTGAATTACACAGAGATCAAAGGCATCAAGAGAGATCAAGAGACCAGCATTTAGCAGGGCATATATACTAACACCGGTACTAAAACATAAATAACACATAAAACATGTATCCTGTATATCACGCATACACGGGATGGTCAGATGAACAGGTATCTCTTTTGTACCAGTCCACAAGGTTGTAGGTTTTCCGCGGCATGACGGCGTGTAAGGCAGCGCAGAGGTCACAGTAAGGCGGAAACGTGTATTCATAAGCCCGTCTCCATTGAAAATATTCGCTATAAAGTGTGTCATTCTTTTCCAGTAATTTCAAATACTCTGCCAATTTTTCTGGCGACTTAAAGTCGTCTACATGTATGTAAGAGTGGGGCGGTGCCACGGCTGCGTAGTCCGACGGGTCCGCGCCGCCCATGACGACGGGCACGTTGTTCCAGAAGCCCAATGGGTACCACAACTTTTCAGTGATATAGTCGCGACAATGGCTGTTCTCAAAGGACAAGTAGAATTTATACTGTGACATAAATGCGTGGCTGCAGTCGTCATGCAGATGACAGGGTTGGCCACACTTTCCCAATACGTCCACCGGAATGTACTCCTGTAACTTCCGCACGTAGGTCAAGCGGTCTGTGTTTGGAGAGTTACAGTTACTAATTCGTATAGCTACCAGCTTCTTCCTCCTGGGAGACTCTTCGCCAATTTGTTTACGTAGCCATGCTGTTGTCTGCAGCTCTTTCCTTTTCCGAACTGCCCCATAAGGCATCACAATGTCCGAGTCCCGTCTGTAAGTCATCGTCCAGTTAAATAAGCCGTTGTAGTCTGCTAGTGGCGCTCCAAAGTTCATGACAGTTTCTTGAGTAAGCCATATCCACCGCTGGTCTAAGGCCCTTACCGCCGGCATCTGCCCTCGTCCCCCTATGTCCCTCTCGTGGAATAGCACGGCATCGCTATTCAACAACAACGACTTCTTTACAGTCACGACACAGCGATTCACGGGGCATTGTCGAAAATGTTCGTCCTTCACCCAGTGTGTATCGGAGAAAAATTTCGTCCACAGCAGCACTAATTTGGTCCCATTCAGATTTTTAACCTGGCGATGTTTCAGTACGGAGACTGGCGGTGACATATACCAGTGGTATAACACTACAACAACAACAACACATCCAGTGAACAGGAAACAGGCATTCCTCCGACAAAACCGGTGGGCCCACCAGCCTGCCATTGCTCGTCTGTGTTCGGCAGAACTTATTTCCTTTCACAGGTCTTAGAACTAGCGCACGTACTAGAGCGAGGTTGGCTCGAACCACTCCTTCCACCATAGAGTACTGAATAGCAGCAGTCTCTCCTGTAGTAGGCTACCAGTACTGCACAAATGTCACAGGATTAAGTCGGAAAAAGGGACGGCAGATCATCAATATATAAGCCGCCGAACCCGAGTACATCCGTCTTGCTTTTAAGGTAATACTCTTGAAATGTGTGATAAATGAATGATCTCCGTAACGGGGACACCTGCTGAGTCCAGAGCCGATCAATGAGCTGAAAAGGTCTACACCTGTATAAACCTCAGGGCGATGGGACACTGTACATAGGTCGGCTGAGTGGACACTAGCCTGAAAATCAGGCGGCTAGACCCATCTCAGTAATACTTCATAGAACTCCCGATCTATAGTGGTGGATTCCCAGTGTCTAGCCCGGCTTACATCTAGACGATGTGCACACAAGCATTCCCCGTACACCCACGGCAGCTGCTTACTGAACGCGGGACGTGCGCAGCTCGTGGTTGCTTCTAATTCACAGCGTGGTTGTTGTTGTATTTATACATTTTATCGGGGCCCGTTACCAGGTCGTTCCCTGTCGGGGCCTGTACCTGGTAAAACGAGGAAACATGGGATTATATGCGTAGCGGCTTTTCTGGACGGTTACGCATTGTCTCTGTTGAAAGGCCTTCTGTGTGCTGCCAGGATTAGGCATACGTACTGCCTTTCTTATGATATCTAGTTTTAACACCAAGCGTAGACCTGCGGCTGTGATAAGCCGAGAGTAAGCCTATTGGACTCGGTTCCCTGCTTTAAATCCTGACGGGAAAGGTCTGCTACAGGTATAAAAACATTTCTTCGATGCAAGATTCAGGCGCACAGAAAATGGTGAGGACGGGTATCTCTGAAATGTGTTGAAGTACTGCCAGCTAATTTTGCAGGTATAAACTATGACAAACAATGGTTGACAAAAAGTCCATTACTTGTGGCCACAATTGAACGGAGAAAAATATCATCCAATGAGCAAGTGTCCCCCACACTCTGTTTCTATGGCGATAGTACACTAGTACCTGCATTCCAGCTGATTAATTTTGAGATAATTGTGATCAACCCCAGATGACATTTGGACATGTTGTAGGCTAGGCATCTATTTGACAGTGTGTGTCATTTGGGCCAACGAAAGATAGAGAATACAGTTTTAGGAGGGTGTTCTTTGTGAAATTACTACATAAATGGTAAGGCTATTTTTTAGTGTTTGCAGCCCTGTTGTAGGACCACATGACAGACTCACTCACAAGTGTTTTGAGTACAGCAGGCATACTTCATGCTCATTCATCCGTGAACTGAGTAGGTCTATATTACTCTCACTATAGTGCTGTGTATACAGTACTAGAATTGTACCCACGATACATACCAGGAAGGTAACACACACACACCCACAGGCCGATGCCTCACAATTACACAGGCAAAAGTGTCTTAAATCTCACGAGTAAAATTCTGTTGTGAGTATATATATATATATATCTGGCGGGGATGTTGAACATTTCTGCTGCTTTGTTTCTAATTGTGTCTATGATTAAAGAGATCAGAGTCATTTCAAGGCAGCATATATATGTATCTCCGTGATATTTCATATATTTATTTTTTTATATTTATATATATATATTTATATATATTTTTATATTTATAAAAATTAGTGTTTCACACCGTACTCAGGAATAATTCACTTGTATGCTCGACGGTGGCCAGTATGGTGAGAGGAAATCGGGGAAATTTCATACAGCAATGACGCTCTGCTTAAGTTTTCTCCCGCAGAAATAGCCGTATGAGAAAGCATCCAAAATAGAAAATCTCTAGATTCGGTTAAATAACTAAGCTAAACCTGAGGGCTATCGCAAAAGCGAAAACGTCCTGCATGACGGTGTATAAAACTGATAAGTGATATCGTTTAAATACATTTTCCCTATACACTGACATAAAAGCCCGTCGCGAAGTTTACAGCTATATTTTATCATCCATTTCGGGTTTTTTACCATGTGCGGTAAAACCTTCAAAATAATCCTGTACGTGACGTTAAGTGCAAAGCAAGCGAGCAAAGTTGTGTTTGTGGTTACAGGGTTAAATGACTATTTGAGGAAGCCTTCTCAGTTCTAAGGCAGATCAGACAACCCCAGAGAATTTATACTGGTTAAAATACTGACCAGGTGAACACAGTGATATTATTAGAAGGCTGCATTTATCTGCTCAGGATATTCACGGCACGATTTTGTTGTAAAGATATACATGTATTTATTTTCGTTTGCCTGCACAGTATATGCTATAGCCTTATACCAGGTAACGTTTATAATAACATATGCACTTCATCCAGTGCATACTGAATATTTGTACTGAATATTTGGAGTATACATCTATACATTGGGGTGGCATTTCTGTTGGTCAGCTGTGCCAATGTCTTGGAAACGAACTCGAAGAAAATCATGAAGCTCACAGGTTACATTATGTAGGACTATGTGAGAGCTCCATCCCATGGTTCGATACCCAGTCGGATCCTCGCCATTAGTTTTACATATAAAAAAAAACCAGCACAGAGAGTAAAACCAGGGCAAATGTGATAGCTGGGAAATGGTTACACGTAACCAGTCCAGTAAAATTCGGACTCTTGTCCGTTTACCTCACTAAGTGTTCGTGTAAGTGTTTGGAAAATAAAGTGTTTGGAAAATCTCTCCCCCCCCCCGATTCATACATGACCCAAGTAGAATCAGGTAAAAAATGCGGTGATGTCAATTGCAACTTTGAGTTAGACACCACGGATCTAGAATTACGCAAAATGCTACCTTGTCTCATTTTAGTAATACACCACGGATCTAGAATTACTCAAAATGCTTCCTTGTCTCATTTTAGTAAGACACCACGGATCTAGAATTACTCAAAATGCTTCCTTGTCTCATTTTAGTAAGACACCACGGATCTAGAATTACTCAACATGCTGCCTTGTCTCATTAATAGACAATTAAATGGAAAGAATGCAAAGGGACCTCGGGAATGTTTAGTCCACCAGCAGGCCGTTGTCATAAAAGTGAAGTTTTGGATGTAAATGTTTGAAAAATAACAACTTACACCCCCCCCCAGTTCCTAACAACTTACACCCCCAGCCCTTAACAGCTTACACGACACCGCCCCCCCCCCCGACTCTAGCAGATGGTTCAACAGAAAAATAAGAAATAGAAAATGCAGTGATGTTAATTGTAATTCTTAGACGTCATAGGTTGTTGAATTACTCAAAATATCTAATGAATGTTGTGATTCTCATTGGTCGTTATTTTTGTTAGCAACAGTTGCTCTAAATGTCGTCTGATTTATGTAAGATTTTGCGCACGGACTTATTTTCTATGACATCAGATCAAGTGAGCAAGCCAGACAAATCCATGCATAAGTTTTACATAAGTTGAGATATAAGTTTTCTTGACAAAACAAAGAAAACATAGGTCACGGTCATTTTTGTAATTTGCCCTTATCTTCAAACCCTATTACAGGATAATCAATAAACTCACAGGTTACATTAATAGTGTGAGACACTTGGGGCTGGTGCATATCGCATTGATTTTCGTGCATCCCTGTTGGATATATAGGTCAAACTTTCCTTAATTTGCTCACATACATGTAACCTGAAAACTCACCAGATGAGGATGAAGAAACTGACAGATCACACTATGTCAGAAACAGTTCCTTGGTGCATATATTTTGCTCTATCAAACATTTAAAGTTACGAGTATTACCGTCTGAGTATACATGAATACACATGTACGATGTGCTTTATGATTATTACAGCCGAGGTTGTGGGGCATTGATGCTCACGATCTTTGATTGCTACTCATCTTGTTTTGCATTTTGTTGCAGGAATTAGCTGTTAGACATCCTATACAGTTTATACATGTAAATTGCGTTATATCTACTCATACATTGTTAGGATAGCCTCATGTACGCAAGCAAGTAAAATGCAATTCAAAGCGTTTATTATTTGCGGACAGGATTAGACAAATCCTCATTTATAATTTGCACATGTAAAATTGTGTGTATCTGGATCTGTTTTATTTCTTCTTTGTGTTCTTAAACGAACATGGAGGCAGTTTGATTTCGCTTAATGTTTTTGTTGTTGTTGATTTCATTTTAACGTCTTCTTCAACAATATTTGTAGCCAAGATGTACAAAAGTTTCTGGTAGTAATGTTTGGGATTTGGGACTGAAAGGGCTTTCCCCTTACTGAGCAGATCCTTTATAACCTCTAATCGATTCTGCTTGTTTAGTGCGACATTCCGATGCCAATTAGACTTACTAAAATGTGTTAAGGCCATGTTAAAATCCTTTTAGATCTACATATATGTTAAATTGCCAGCCATGCAACGCTGATTTTGGAATGTTAGGCAAAATGTATGTAAATAGTGAGGAAAAATCAAATATTAAACGCAGGCAAGTTTAATTCATGCAATTATGCAAATCTGTAGAAATGCTCAGATAATCAAACCACCGTTTAGGCCTACTTGGCCCTACGTGAGAAATGTTATAGTGTACTTATAGAGATCTGACTGTATTTACTAAAATGCACGTTAGTAATATTCACCACAGAATCGTAGATTGCTGAGTACAACATACGTTAATGTAACTGAGCCCGGCCGCAGGGGAGAGCAGGTCGTAGGTTAAATACCCTAGGATGAAGTACACGTAACATTGTCGCACGGTGGTAGTCTGTTACATTGCAGGAAAGTGCGTATTCAGCTGCTCGACGATCAAGGGAGATAACTCGCTACGACGTGAACAATGTTTACAGTGGCCTCCCCTCTGTCAGTTTATTCTCAACCTGCCATTTTTACGTTAAACATTTGTTTCAATATTAGAAGGAAATCACTCCACATAACCTTCTGGTCATAAAGCGCTCACAATGTACAGTGGTGTATGGCCACCAAGTTCCATGACCCTCGTATAAGTGAAATAATCTTTATTAAGGAGTAAAACTCCAATCAAATGAATAAATACCTGATCTGTATGTCTATTACAGACCGTAAAGGGAAGTAAGCATAGCACATTTTCCGATTATTGGCCTTACACTTCGCAAAATACTCGTCGAGACAGGATCGAATCTCATGTTGACGCTATGACTACTCGATCATTAGTCACAACGGCGCACGGATCATTCAGTCAGCGGGTTGTGCATATATGAGCCCACTTAGCATTTCCGGCTCTGTGAAACACGTACCGCTTAACTGATTAAGACGCTTGTATTTTCAAATAGCCTACACCATATTTGTGATTGTTCGATAGTAGTTTGTCATGCAGCTAGTTTGGATCTGTTTTGCCTTCCGCTTGTTTGACATATCCCAGTTCTTATTGTGAGTTGTGTGCAATTTTGTACTGGAAGTGCGAGCAATCAGACCGCCCAGTAACATTATATGCAGGTATCCAGATGGTCACATGGTCTTGAACTCTCAGAAGACGAAAACTCGTGATAATTTATACATCACAGTGCTTTATTTTATTCAGTGGTCAATGTCTATTGGGACATCACAGTTGCGTACACGCATTCGAATAATAAACCACTCGTGTATCACATAAACTATAGTTCCAGTCTTTAACCTACATGTAAAACAACAAAGGCTACAGCAAGACCTATGAGTGGAAAACTGTTGAGTACTGCCTAAAACTCCAAGGATACATACACAGGTCTACACACCCTAGCAAGACCTCACATTCTTTATTACAGTGACACTTTACGAAGTGTTTTATGAAAGTGCATTAACACTTCCTCGTCCACATCCATACCATGCTCTGCTTGAAACACCACAGTTGCCATACGTAACTGTCCCAATTGCATAGGCCACGTTCAACTATATGTATATATATAATACATGAGGTTTGCTGTTAAGATAATGGCGGTAAAGAAACGAGGTATTTACAGGTAATATATCATAGACCAAAATATATGCTCTTTTATTCTTCACTAGTATTTTTCATAGTACATAAAAAGACTTGAAAGGTCTTACAGCGTTAGATATAAAGAGATGTGTGTTAATTACGAAACAAGAAAGCCCCTTGGTAAGCTGAGAAATGACTCAGACTTACTATTAAGCTCTGAGGCCGTTAATGGTGTGAACATCATTACATACAATTCTACAGCATAAAGAGTAAAACTAGACAGTGTGGCAGTCGGAAATTGTCACACATAACATATATGTTTTTCGTAGAGAACACATTTTCTGTTTAAATGTTAATGCTCTGTTAATGATGTTTCGTCTATGTCGGGGCCTGTTTCTCTGAGGTCGGTACCGTTCCAGATTTGCCTTCCAGACGGTCCGAATCACCTGACTCTGACTCACGATACTCACGTGACTCACCATGTTGTGTGAATCGACGATTTGTTCCTGCTTCAGATTTGCCTTCCGATCGGGCCGAATCACCGAACACGGAGTCAGGTGACACGTTATATCCCTCCTTAGACAACTGTCCAGTATCTCCCAAAGACTTATATCCTGTACCCTGTTTGTGTACATCTCCCAAAATTCCTTTTCTTGCTGACATCACTTCCTGTGATACCACATCTCGACTGGGGTTCCTGACACAGATTACCAGAAACGCGAAGGCAGCTGTTCCAAAAACTCCAGAAGCTATGTAAAACACGAGACTGTATGACCGTGTCTCATCATAGATAAGTCCTGGAAAAAAGGGAACAGAATATGATAGATAGTTACCATGTGTAACAACTTGCGATTTTTTTAAATTTTTGATTGGCAAAGCGCTAATTGTGTTTTTCAGACATTGCGCTCCGCTAGCATGCTAATCATCTCGATCACGGAGGCCTCAGGGATGAACAATATAACTGACGAGAAATACTGACCGGCCGTTGGGGGACCGACTACCCGTCCCACCCCAATGATGATCACTGTAACTGACAAAAGATACTGACCGGTTATTGGCAGACCGACTACCTGTTCCTCTCCAATAGTGAACAATGTAACTGACGAAAAATACTGACTGGCCATTGGCAGACCGACTACCTGCCCCACCACAATGATGAACAATGTAACTGACGAAAAATACTGACCGGCCATTGGCAGACCCACTACCTCCCAATGATGAACAATGTAACTGACGAAAAATACTAACCGGCCATTGGTAGACCGACTACCTGTCCCACACCAATGACGAACAGTGTGAGTGACCAAAGCAGCTGTTTGGCCTTCACATTGGTGGTCAAGAGCTGAAGGGTGGGGTAGATCGCTGTCATCAAAAGGCCATCGACTGCGCCATGAACTATGAAGAGAACGGGTACAACATTTAGTACAGATTAAGCTGATATAAAATGAAGCATCCAAAAGTTAGACACGCAGTGGTGTTACCTTTGTCCTTTTAATTCAAAACAATTAAACACGCAGTGGTGTTACCTTTGTCCTTTTAATTCAAAACAATTAAACACGCAGTGGTGTTACCTTTGTCCTTTTAATTCAAAACAATTAAAAAGTGAAGTAAGCGTTAGTGGGGGAAACAAAACAATGATAACCACCGTACATGTGTATCGAAAACTAATCTTTCATATTTTGAAGTCATGAGATTTGCAAGGAACTTGCATGGTGGCTTACTCCTGCTTCATCCAGGCATAAACCTAACCACCATTAGAATTTGTGAGCATAGGTTCAAACACCAGTCGGATAAGTAAGTTAGATCAATCAATCAATCAATCAGTCAGTTAGTCAGTCGGTCAGTCAATGAATGAACCAATCAATCAATCAATCAATCAAATAATAGATGTTTATAACAATAATTCGGTGAATCCGTCATGTACACTTACCCGTACAGTATAGGGCGATGTGGATGACCCGTGTGGAGAGCACAAGTATGGAGGACCCCAGAGCTAGGAGAGCGCTACACAAGGCGTACATCCACATGAAGTATGGCGCTATGGGGTCTCCTGTAGGTAAGCATACGCCATACAATGTTAGTAGCCATCTGTTGTGTCCAAATAATGTGATTTAGAAACATACGATGCAAGTTTAATCTACCACTATTTATGATTGTGAATAACAATGTAATAAAATGGCTTTGAAAAGATAAAGAACTATATTCGAGAATTGAAAAAAAGGAAGTAGATTTATAAATGTAATCTTTTAAATCTTTTCTCTTGAAGAGTTCTTATGCATTAAAACTGATAAGAAACAGTGAAAGAAACAACAGATCAACAATAATTATAAGAACACCACAAATAAGTAATTATCTAGAAGACTGAGAAGAGTATTACCGAGCACGGAGATGAGGAAACTGAGTATGGCCTCCGCTAGACCCTCGTATGACATGCAAGCCGCAGCCACTTCCGGTTCTATGCTCAGGTCATGCATGTATTGGATCTGTTCAAATTGTCAAAATATTCCGGATAATTGATTGCCCATACACAGACACAAACCAAATTATCATACCTCATACAGTTATTCTTGGCTTCCATTGGTCAATACACAACCACCGTACATTCCGACCACGTGCTCAAGCTAAGCAATATCCCACCTTCACGTTGTAATATCCAACCATCACATTTTAACAGCTATGCCCTATCTGTATGATATGGCAGGTGGAGATCCAAGTGTGTACATCACATTATCATGCCACAACTCACATTACAATATCCCACATCACCTCACATTAATGACTCAACACACCAAACAAAGATAACGATTTATCACACCACCATGCCATGCATCACATGACGGTGCCTCACATCACATGAGTATGCCACACGTCACATATTACATCTCATGACTGTGCCACACATCACATCACCATGCAATACAATCTAATACGATGATACGATGCAAGACGGTAGTCACTATGCCACACATCGCACCAATATGACATACATCATATCACGATACCATGTATCAAATCACGATGCTACATATAACATCGACACACAGTACATCATGACGCCATGCACGCATAAAATTACGATACCTCATCTAACAACATGATACTATATATCTTGCCACATTGTCACTCCTTGCATCACACTAGATGCCACACGGCACATTAGGACGTCGTGCATCGATATCACAGTAAGATGGCATGCTTCATATCACGTTACGGCACCACACAGAGCATTACGATATCAAGCATGATGTCACATTACGATGTCACACAGCACATTTCTATGTAACGTTTTGCATTCCGTTAGTAAGCCAAACACCACATAACACTGCCAGGCAACGAGAGTAGAACAGACACTTTTATGATAACCTGTTTATTATATATCTTTATTTATAGGCACTAAATGATCAAAGAGCTCACGGTTTCACTTTGATGGGTAGCCTGACTTGCCACAACTAGAGAACACTTCTTCTGTACATCAGCAGAATCTCTTCAGCTCGAAAATGATTATGTTCAACAAACTTCTATGTCATTAGTTTCAAATGTAAGCTACTAAAATCAAACCAATATATTAACCATCCAGGGAATTAAACTATTATAAGACAGTGAATTAACGACACGCTGATCAGTTTCTAATGCAAGGCAATCCCTCACGCTCTGTCGTCACGTGAGCAAAGTTTCAAAGTGTGGTAGTTTGAAATGAAATCTTGTTTCAAAGGGACGACTAGATAGCGGTGGCTGGCTGAGAGTTCGGCCCTACAAGCGTGACGCAAAGTGTACATGTATTAAAACATTATCCATCCCTGTGGGATCGTGTAATCACGGGTTACGTCTGCCCGCAGTGCATGACTCTTGACAATTAAGAGGAAATTTTTAAACCGGCTTGAAAAACGAAACCATCATGCTGAAAATGATGAAACTACAGATGACTGTTGTGAATGTATGAACGCCGGACATATGCGCTATTTTACTGTTTGCATTCCATGAATATGAGGGCGAAGGACACTGGATTCATGCAAACGGCAATTTTGTTTTAATTTCACATTGAAACGAGATCAGGTCCCCAACTGGATTTATCAGCCTGTCCTGTGACTCAGTATTTATCCCGGTGTCCATGTGTTTAGGTTGCATTGAAAAAGAGATTAAGGACTTTCGCCAATAAGTTCAGTCATAGTTTTCCTAAACAGTCGTTTAATTTAAGAATCCGTACACTGAAAATTTCGATTTTTATATCATTTACACTTTTATGCATGAGATATCAAACACTTGAACATTATAAAACAGGTCTATATACATGTTTAAACACCTATTTTCAATACTTAAATATTTCTGTACATTTATTAAACACACTTATTTGAAGTTTAATCACCCGTTAAAGGCTTTGGGCGTGGTCATTTTACAGTGTATTTCCGCGGTATGAACCTTGCTTCACTGATTCTTTAAGTCCGAAAAGTTGGAATCCATCAAACTGTTGGAAATTTTGCACTACCCACTCTCTTAGGCGTTGAAGAGCTTATTTGTTTTCTTCACGGATTTGATGCTCTTGTTGTAGTTGCATCACTCCAAATTCCAAGGTTCACACGTTTCCACGGTATCGGGTTCTTTGATTGTAAACATTGAAACTAGTCCGTGTTTTCAGAGAATGCATGAACATCCTACGAGGAAAAATATGGGGTGCAACCTACAGTTTCGAGTGGCAGTGTCCAGGAAAAATGCGCTGACTGAACTTATTCCCAGGCAAAATGACAGAAATCTGTCCATTGAAATCTATGACCATTTACACCCATAATAAACTGCATAAAATAACCTCATGCATCATGTCACACCCCACACCTCCCACCATGTACTAGCCTTCAAAAAGTACACTTTTTGCACTGAAATACTCAAAACACGTATAAAACAGTGATTTTTGCCCAATATTCACCCAATTTCGACTCTCGCACCATGCTCAGATGCTTATTTCTCATGCATCCCACAAGAAACCCATCATAATACAGATAGGTCGACCCACCAGGTTATCGTCAATTCTCCCAGAAAGATAGGCCAGTTTCTACAACAACTACGAGCAGTTGTTTATACACACTGTCAGGGATATTCAGTTCCCCAGCAGAGCCACCTTAGCCGTGTTTCAGTCATCTCAACATGAGTTAATTTGAAGTCTAACACTACTGCGGTACATCACAAACATATAGATACGAGCTACTGGGTAAAAAAATAGCTAACTTGTGTGGTCAAATCTCACTATTGCAGTTTAACAAAAACTTAGAAACGAAACCGTACACTGTACCCATAACACGCCTCTCTATCATGTGGGTAACGGTCATAGATGTATGAAAAATAAAAAATCAGAGAGTAAAATGAGAGCAGCGACAATAGCGCCGTATATGGCATATGGTCACACTTAGAAACGTTTGTCAATTAACCTGATTTAGGTTTTCATACTAATTGTTCATGTAAATGCATAGATCATAGCAACTTAGCCCCCTCCCCAGCGAGACTTCGGTAATGAATATGCAGTGGGTCCAAAATACGTTATTGTGATGCTTTACTTTTTTGTGTACCACCTAAACGTTTTCAGACTGCGCGTACACGGAAGAATAAAAGAGAACACAGCTTTGTTAACAACAGGATAGAACTTTACGAGTTCCTATTCTGTTTATAATCCCAAACAAAGGGAATGTGTATGCGTCGTGTAAAAATCTTGCAATTATTGACCAGGAAGGTCCATATATGGATGACGATTGGTATACGAATATTTTTGATGATCCTAGATTTCAAAAAACCGAAGAACATTCACTTACAAAATGCACTTTGGGGATGAAGATGGCCACGGACAGAAGTAACATGCCAGATGTCCAGCCGAGTAAAATCCCCGGGGTTTGGTTGTCAAAGAGTAGCACAAGCGAATTCTGTCTTGCCGGAAGCTCCTTTTTCGTCATCTTCGATTTTTCCTCCCCTTTTCTGTCACATTGATCCTCCCCCGTGACGTCACTACTCTGTTTATCCAGATCCTCATATCCGTCTTTGGAATTCACGCTAGTGCCGAAGATTGTCATTCCCCGTCGTGTCATTGGCAGAGAACAAATAAAACCCGTAATGAAGACAACCAATGAAAAGATGCGTATAGTGTCCCTCCAGGTATGGCCTTCTATCCCGTCCAGGTAAGCCACCAAAGGATTCACCAACAACATACCTGTGGTAGAGGGAATAAGGTCAATCGAAGGTCAGAGGTCAAAACAACAGCTAACCGTGGTATATATACGTGTTCTGTCATAGATATTATCAATACATGTTCTTGAAAAAATAAATTAATGATTTCCAGAATTTCCCTGCTTAATTGTTTTCAATATTTCCAAAATCAGGGAAAGATACAGTTCTTTTATCACTATATACATGTATACTTTTATATCACGTGATGTTTCTTTAACCCGTTAAAAATACTGGCTGATATTTATATCTACCTAGTGGAGCACCAACATTCATGATGCTGGTGGCAGTCACGTGATGCTTGTGGGTTATCGGGAAGATTTCCTCAATCAAGGCGTACGGAGTGTTCATAACGAGGCTGGAGCCGAATCCATAGATGACGCAATAAAACAGGAAGAGCCATGCTAAGCGCTCCGTCATCGAAGTCAGAAGGAGGCTGAGTGTGCACATGAATATTCCAGAGAGAAACAGTAGGAAAGGGGGAACAATCGTCTGCAGCTCCATAACCAGCCAGCAGAAAGCTCTGTTCAGCCCAAAAGTTAAGGCTCCGATCCATCCTGTAGCAGTAAACTAATTTATTTAACATTATTTAATTTTATTCAAGTTGCAGCTATGGTAGGACGATAATGACTATTTTGGACAAGATAATCAAAAAACTCAGAGCTAAACCGTTAAGGGGCTTGTCTTTCATTCGCTAAACACACTAGGAGGTGATTCGATTCCAGTCTCGGTCAGGGTGACCTTCACATTCTTCAGCCTCCACTGTTCCCCAAACCTTGGCAGCAACAGTCGTAAAGCAGTTTAGGTTGTTCAAGGTTGCTGTAAAGGTTTTGTTACTGCTTTAGGTAACAAACTTAGTCTTAACTTCAAACTTATGTACTGCACTAAAACTGTGACTTATCTAAGGCATTTGTACATTAATAGTGACTGTTATCTAGTTAAAAATTAGTGTTTAAGGCTAAATGTAAGTTCAAGAATAGTGTTACAAGATAAGACTTAAGTCTACGATAGCTTCGTTATCCTGGGGCCAGTACATCGCCGGTGAAAACGTTTACCAGCTACTTCCTGGACATAGGTTTTCATAAACCGGGCACTACTGTTTCCTCAGTGCTTAAAACTGTACGCAGTGAAAGATTCTTAACATGAAGTCAAATTCCAGTCAAAAAATAAATAAATAAATAAATAAATGAATTAAAATGGTTTTTTCAAAATCTTTTCCTTGTGTCAAATAAAAGTGAAAGATTTTCAGTATAGCCTCAGACTGTAGTGTAATATTCGAAGTCCTTTCCCCAAGACAAAGCTTTGACAATATCAGGTGATTACCTGGAAGCAAGTAGATGTTCGAACCACAGTAATTAAACATCGGAGACATTACATTGTATAGAGGAGTCATAGTCCATAGGTGCATGTTGAAGGGATATTGGATTAAATACGAATTAGAAGGCTACTCAGATCAGAAAATCAGGTGTGCCTTTTGCAGAAAGAATTTCACCATTGATCATTCTCTGCCTATTGTTAACAAGCCTACGCGTCGACTGGGATTGTAGCATCTCGGTACAAAGGGACGCAACTGTTGAGACATCTATCTCCATATTATAGCCAGGACTATCTTAATCTGGAAGCCTAGCCTGAAAACATGTAAGTTAAAGGGACAGAAAACGCAGGAATGAAGTCACGGTGAGTAAAAAGGCCATTAATGACAGTATCTGAAAATGCTTTCATTGATGTTTTAAATTCTTTTTCACCAAATGTTTTTGACTGTATGATAGGTTTTACGGGCCACATTAACATTATATAACCAATGAGGTCAGACGGGATATTTTTCAACGGCCTTTATTTCTGGAAATCACCATATTTTTAAGTGAGCCTTACCCTATAAAATGTGACAATACCCATATCCCTTTTCATCTAAAATACTTCACGTTTGGCTTTAAGTTTACTTTATTAATTTTGTTTGTTTTTTTTCTAACAGATCGCGGCGATTTCAGAGAGTCATTTCTGCGTTAAATTTTGGATACCGTGAAATGAAATTGTTAACACTTCAGAAGCGATATCCTAAGACAAATCTGTCGCATTTTAATTTTTGAGGCTATAAACTAACTATTATTATAAAGTCTAAATTTGATTTAGTCAAAAACCGTGTCTTGAACTGTGTCTCAGTTTTCTTAAAACGAACAATTTTTTCCTGCATGATCTTTCCTTTGTACATCGTTTCTTACCTAAAAGCTGTAGACAGTCAAAAGGACAGAACTCCACGTTTAGTTTCTCCACGAACACACCAAAACTATTGATGATGCCAGCCACTGGAATGTAGGCGACGACCGAGGCGATGACAATGAGTGCCCCATGCTTCTGCCTCTCCATACGACAACACAGACCCATTAAAAAACCGCTCGTGGATACCACCAAGTTACATGGTTTTAACCCCGCGAGACTATCTCGCCATAACCGCGCGTGTCACAAATACACATCACTGAACTGTTTCACGGCAATACTACCTGAGTGTCAACTTCAGTATGGGGATTTGTCGATAGAGTTTGGTCACAGCTGCATTATTTGTTGCATGCGAGGTTACACTGTACCCATTGTTCTCGCTCACTCTCACTATGTGTCTCTGTCAAGATATATACATTAGGACACAAATAACAATCGATTGGAATTTCCAGTATGGCCACACTTCTACTGCAAGAACATATTTCTAGTATGGTTACACTTTTACGGTAAGAATATATTTTCCAGAACTGCATTATGTAAATGAATGACCACGGTACTATCATCTTATCTTTCATTTATCACCACAATTATTTTTAATAGATTCACTGAATGTCATGTCAGATATTTAAATGATTGTATTTTCAAAGAAACTGAATGTTTCTTTCCACGTGTGTCCAACTTTTCCGTAGGGGTAATATACTTTCATTGTATTTTTCCTCACGATAAGGTAATTTAATCAACCCTGTGTGCTTTGAATTATAAATTATCTTTTTTTTAGACTGCTTCACTTGAACACGATCGTCACTGGTTACAAAGAAAAGGCACCCGTTTACTGGTAGATGACCACATATATAGACCAGTGCTGTTATAGTCAGGTCGGATGCACAAAAGTCACTCATTCCTCTAATGGGTGTCGTGTTAAGTATGGTGCTGGCCACATTTCACATGCCACTTAGCATTTCATGTCGAACTCATGATGAACCATGAGCATTGTCTGACTGCGCCTCTAATCCCGGTAAACTAGCACGGTTAATCAATGATGTACAGCTGAGTGAAGTGGGGTTGACCACAATCCTGGCCACAGGTGCCTTCTTTTGATCCACAACAAAAGCTATACCTGTGATCGACACAGAGGTCGATAACCGACATCCACTTTCTCCGTATTAGTACGCTAAATATACAATGCCGTTACCATCTGAGCGAAGACCATACAATGCTAATATACAGGTAGCATATCAGTATAACACCTGTCTTAAAGTAAAAGACTGCTCATGGCTGAGGCAATGTTCATTAAAACCATTATAAAATTCTGCCTGGACTGTAAAAACCTGTTTGAAATTGTATGAATTCCTTGCTGAATTAGCTTCGTTTGAAGTGTAGAGTATTGTGCTGCTGACTGGGGATCAGTAGGCGCCCATGTTTTTATGAGGGGCTGACCAATCAGAGAGCAAGAGGTATCAGCTGTTAATAAGCTAAGACGTAAATGTTCTGAGTTGTCTGTCAATGTCATATGTAATAACAGAGGGATAGCACACTGTTTTAATGTTATATATTTTATTAATAACAAGTACATGGGTAAACAACATTGCAAAGTATTTCCAGACCACTATGTTGTGGCGGTAGTAAGTTTCTAGATCATTTCATGTTTTAAACATATATACTTGAGTTAAAAACACAACCATAGCAGCTTACTACAGTCTCAGGTGACAAGAATGTACCGTCACAGCCTAGACAGAATGGCTGCGTTTCATGCTAGTTGATGGAGCACGGTCAAATGGCAATTTCCGCTGTCGCAGTGGCCGCTAAAAAATACTTTACCGAAATGAACATAATATTGTGTAGCTTTTTCGGCCAACTTAACTTAAAACATGCGCTGTCTTTCACTTTAACATGCAGGAGAGAATATGTGTGTGCTACCTGTTTTAAAATACAGGTGGCGTTTAAGTGAAGAATATCTTAAGACAAAGCAGCACATCGGTCCCTGAAATATTTGTATTGACATAAAGGGGCATATTGGTACCGGTACGATGTTTGTGTTAAGAGTATAGGAGCATACCATTGTTAACGTGTAAGGCGCAAATCTCTTTAACAATTGTGTTAACATATAGGGGGAAATATCAGTACAATATATGTATTAACATATAGGGACATATCAGTATAATATGTGTGTTAACAGATAGGGAGCATATCAGTGCAATATTTGTGTTAACATAACGATGACATATCACAACAATATGTCTATTAACATATAGAGGGCATATCTGTCAATTATTTGTGCTATATCTGTAGGCAGTATGTCAGTACAAAACGTGTTAACAGACAGGAGGCATATCAGTACACCTATTTTAACATACATATTTGTATTGCTAGTGTCTTTCCTTTACAAGTAATATTTGAGATTTAAGTATGACTCGAAAAGACACGCATGGTTAAAACAATTCTGAATGAAGTGATATATTGATTTAAAAGATATTTAAACTATGTGTTTCCGGATGGTTCCCCCCGGTGACAATGAGCACACTTTCGATCACAGCCCAAATACGTAACAATTAAACTTCCCCTCCCACACAGGTTACATAGTGCCAGATCATCCAAGCGTCAGGCTCCTGGTGTATTGTATATGTATATTATGGGTAGGTTTTATCGGAGACAAAGCGAGTGTGGGCGGTCGAACGTTATCATGGGACGAGTTAATGTCTTCAGAGATAAATCTGCTTTAGCCAGCATAAACGATGAGCTGAAACTTTAGGAGACATTTTACAGGTGCTAACCTTTATTTTTTAAGTGTTATTGATGATGATCCTCCAGGCACAGACGTTCTTAACAAGGTGTTTGTCACAGTTTTGCAACGTACAGTTATCCGTTTTACAAAGTGGGTGTACCTTTACTACCATGACTGTTACGTTTCACATAACTTACACCCAGTTTGAAAAACGGACCCCTGCATGTTAGTCTGTAAGCCAACGGCTCAGTATTTAAACCATCGCTTAACACAGCGCTACTTCGCTCTATGAGAAGGGATTCTTAAGGACTATACAAATCTCGTCATGTAAAACATGATGATCTCAGTCTATGTCCCAAGTTTTAAATTAAACATGCTAATGTGTCAAGGACACCCCGTCAAGCGCCTCCATACTCAGTTTGGGAAATTTTGTTATGGATATAATCCACTAGTTGGTAAATTTCGACAGATCGTTTAAGACTCATATTTCATAGTTGAGATAGTTGACCTAATTTTGCTTAACCCGGGGGCAGGGACAGAGGATAGGAACTCTTGGGTATTACATCAAGATTGTGCTTTATGCATAGTTATAGCCGCTTGTATTTGAACTGAAACTGAGTCGCAGACGACAAGTTTGAATTTTACACTGGATTCCATGCCCAGAAAATCGACTGTTCTCCTTCCATCGTTGAAAACTGCCCACTGCTCTTGTTATCAGCTTAATTTACTATATATATATATGTTATTCTTTGCGCATTCCTTTGGGAACTTGTGTTGCAGGTTGTTTTGAAAATGGGTTATGTGATTGGAACACCCACTTTACGAAATGTCCTCAAATAACAATAATTCTGTTACTTTCGAAATCCGCTTTCTAAACGACATCTACATCACCGTTCTGGTAGTATAGGAATGACTTTACAACTTACTTTCCAAACCTCGGCGGGTCGGATGCCATAATTACTCGTCCGTGGCTATATTATTAAGCCTTTTTTTCTTTATTTTATTTTATTTAATTTCGTCGTAGAGGAGACCGGTGCACTGTGCATTTTAGGCAAGACGAAGACATTCTTTTGATTGTTCCAAGGCTGCTCATAGCTGAGTTCATGCGTACAATTATATTCTTCCTCAGCTGAATGCTAGAGCTTCATTCCTGATTTAATATTCAGTTATGCTTTCATCTTTAAGACAACCTACTCACCAGCTTGTATAGTAGGATAAGCATAATTCGCGAAGACAATTTTATTTTCGAAAAATATAAATGGAAAAGAAATACCCCATCATTAGTCCCCAGTAGAAATAGAGAATGTCTTACACCGAATTTTTAGCCCATATTACCATTACCGCTGAGAGCTTGATTAGTTGAATCTGGAATTTCCTCGCCACTGGTTGAGGTCTGCTCAGACACTGGTATTTAAACATGATGTCTTTTCGAGGAATTTTTTTACAAACCCATGAAAGCTATTCAATTTCGTAAAGGGTATGAACTATAAACTAGTTTGAGAACTGCCCTTAGCGGTACAACAACAGAGTTATGTCCCTTCGTCTATACCCCATTCTTTTCAAGAATTCCATTTTACATTCATGGTTGGACCCATACTGCGTGGTGATTTCACTGTTTATCAAGGTATTCCATACTTGTAACAGATCAGATAAAGGACAAATTTATCACATTTATAGAAATAATACCATTTAAATCATAACAATTAGGTCCGCCTTACAACACATTTAGTGTATCCAGACATTGCATGTCCTCTCATGGAGAAAAAGCTTTCAAATTCACCTGCGAGGCCTAAATTATAAATTAGAATAACTGGAACGTGAACCAGAGCGACTGTTACTTAACAGTTGTAGGTGTTTTCAGCCTTGAAGCTCCACCGTCTAGCCTACAGAACCGCTATGTGTAGGTCTTTATGCGGTAGAAATCTCGAGTGTGTATCCAAGCAGTGCCATATGTTAATGAGCCACCTGTTTTGCCTCAACAAGTCATGCATCCACCGACAATAATCGTTTTGGTAGGGTATCGTTCATACAGATCAATCTTGCCGTCTTCACGTCCTGCGTAAATCTAACAAGTGTTTGCTTTTAGCTATTTGTCTCCTTAACTGCCGCAGTTTATATATAGGTTACACTCCAAGTACAGTCGGTTCCAGTCAGTGATTAGTATAACTGTACCATATGCCGCCCCCTGACAGCCCTCAGCAGTCAAAACTTGTGGGAGTAGAAATCAGTATACAGGCTTACATCAATGATCAACCCTTGGTTCAAGATCACACGGTTTCTGAGATTCATGAAAGAGAAGCCCAACATAGACCAGTACAGGCACTGATTGTCCAGCTCACGCGATCAGGTGTGAGAGTTATATTTCTGGTATAGATTCGGTGATACGTGGTGATACGACAGTTGACAAGGACTATACACCTCTACCGATACTGCCTTTCTCCAGGTACCAAAATCACAATCAATATATTTATATGTTAAATTCCGAATCATTTTAAGTGCCGTTATTAAGATCAGTATCTATATGGCGTAAAGTCAAAAAAGATTTTAAAAAAAATTAACAAAATCTAAAACAATAAGATAATTGTAAGAAAACATGCATTATAAAATTTGTTTTGCTGATACTATAAGAGAGATTTTGACGTAGGTTTTGCGCAAGAGAGGTCTGATGACACATGTACACGGAGTTCAGTGATTATAGCTGACCACGATCCTCGATATTTGTGAGAAGTCGGTTTCTTCTCTTATCTATTAAACCACGTTCCTTCTGACATTATGCTGTTGAATACCAGGCTACCAGTCCAAGTGTTTTTACTCCAAGAACAGTACATGTGCGAACTTAGAAATAATTAATCAATTTGATGGCAAGTAAGGATTGAAATACAGAAAAGACAGTCGTTAGTTCAGCTAAAAATGACTTGTTTAAGTGGCATTTAGAAGTTGGGATGGAAGTACACTAGAACATGTCTTTCTTATGGATATGCAACTTCTTGGTTTATTACCACGACGTTTCGATGTAGATACTAACATCGTTATCAAGTGATATCATCACTTGATAACGATGTTAGTATCTACATCGAAACGTCCATATCCATAAGAATTCCGAATGCCATTGGCATATCCATAAGAAAGACATGTTCTAGTGTACAGCTAAAAATGGTTTCAACAACGAACATTAAATTCCTTGCATTGGAAACGTTTATAACAGCAACCCACACAAGACACGTCAAGTGATGGAATTATGGAGATAAAATTCGGACATTGTGAGTCATTACTCACGTTATATTTCAGTTTTAAAATTACCTGATATAAATGTGATTAAATGAGTAATGAAATTTATCATAGAAATAATTATTATAAAAAATGAAGCAGCGTTGTCAATTTTATGAAATACGTGTATGCGATAGGAGTGTGAGCGGTATAAAGTAACCGGATGAGATGTCATGTCTAAGCATCATACTGAGAACTGTAGGGAAAAACTGCTGCCATGACCTAAAGCTGTATTCGGTCATTCATTCCCTACAGTGAGAAGGGAAAGACATAGCCATAACTTCGCACTGCATTTATTATCTGGTGAAATTCCTCATCTTTGTTGATGCTTTTCACCAAGTCATGAACTGGAAGCCTAAGAGAGCATTGTGATGGGCTAAATTAAAATCGTACGCGTGATGTGAGATGCCTGGGAGAATTCTGTGATCATTCGTGTTCTTGTGCCGCTTAAGAAAGCACTTGAAGATCGCGAAACACGGCGACATTACCGCTCATCTGACGTTCTCGGGCCACGTCTTTTCCAAACTATGCAGCTCCAATCAGCAGCTCATCAGTTTTGTGACACTATTTTTTGGCATTCGGAATTCACTTATATGACAAACATGATATGGGAGAACATAATCTGACTTTAAAGGTGCTAAGTCACATTGCCAAGGTGAGATTTCATGCGTACACCTCAAGGTGTCTGCCATGTAGCAATTACAAGCATATACTCCAGGTGGTCAACACGGCTATACATAACGGCCAACTTCTTTGTGGAGAATGGTGCCGTGAAGTTACATCAGACCTGGCAACAGCCATGGAGACGTAATACCTACAGTACTTGTGGCCATGTAAATTACGCTCCCCAAACGGATCCCAAATATTTACGTGAATCGAAGAGTGGTAATCGCGTTTTTACAGTCATACACTCTAGTTCCAACATTTTCATTGGCACAATTTGCACATGATTCACTTTCATTCCAATGCAAAGTAGAAAAGACGACTGTTTCTGAGCAACTGGACGTGTAACAGCGTTCTTGGTTACCTTTTGGTTGCGGCATTAACCTATAATGACTGCCTCAGGTTTGATGTAGGTATCACCCCCCCCCCCATCCCTTCCAAAACCTAAAGCCGTTAAAATTCAGTTGCTCAGATTCAATGGTCTTTTCTACATGTGTGTCTAAATATTTACTCTGTTGCGTTGAAATGAGGTTTGAAGAGTGATTGAAGCTATTTCAATTGATTGTTACATTTTTGCCCCGTTCTCTCTTACGTATTTGATTGATTTTCAAAACCATATATATATATATTGTCACGGTCGAGGAGGCTGCACTTATGTACAGACGGTTGGAGTTTGAAGTGGGCTAAACAACACACCCAACAAGCACAAGGTGAAGTGAAGCAAAATCCCACGAATGGTCGGGCGTTTCCCGTATGCTTTGTCCAGTTTCCTCCCACCATAATGACATCATCCCATATTTTGAACACGACGTAAAACACAAATCAGATAAAGTGGCCTTCATGGCTTAATTGGTTAGAGCGCTAGCGCAGGGTAATGATCCGGAAGCCTCCCACAGTTCGGTGGCTGTCAGTTCAAGCCCAGCTCATGCTGGCTGCTTTACCGGCCATACGTGGGAAGGTCCGCCAGCAACCTACAGATGGTCGTGGGTTTCCCCGGGCTGTGTCCGGTTTCCTCCCACCATAATGCTGGCCGCCGTCGTATAAGTGAAATATTCTTGGGGACGGCTTAAAACACCAATCAAATGAACAAATAAACAAACAGATAAATAAATAAATAAATAATAACCTTGCCCACTTAAAGAATTCGAACCCATATAGAATTTAGTCTGTTGCTCTTTCTCGCCTTGCGATAACGTTTTGTGAGCAAAACTAGAAACTGGGGAGCCAAGGGGAACCTATAGTCTATTTCCGTACAAACTTACTACACGTGATGAATTTCAGATTTACCCTTTTCCCATCAGCCTTGGGCTTTATCCAAATGTATTTTACGGCCACGCTTCTCAAAACTGTAAGTATTCTAAAATTCACCATAATGGATGGGTAAGGAGCGTCGTGTGTGCAAATTTAATCTATTCACGAAAATGGTAAGGACAATTCCAGGCTTGACCGATAAATCGGTCAGCACGCAGTACGGGCATGAGAAGAATTAAAGCTGGACGCGCACAGAGTGTGATCGACAGGTCCGGTAACTCTGTGTGTGTGTGTGTGTGTGTGTTGGGGGAGAGGGAGGAGGAGTGGTCAACCGGTCGTTCCACCATCCACTCGACCGCGTATACCGTCACTGCCCACGGGTAGACACTGTCGTGGCATTGGTCGTCACTGAACATCGCGGAACGACCACTTCCATTAAGTAAATTGTGTGAGAAGGAAATAGATGCAGGAAGTACAGAGGAGCGGACAAATAACAGGGCCTGTCATTAAGGGGTATTTTCTGAGACTAGTGGATAACATAGAATGTCATGGTTGTGATTGATGTGCTATATTCGCTGAAATCGGCAGAAACATGCCGTCTTCGGCGACTACTTCAACTCTTTAAGCCATCCCAACCATGTTAACAGATAAATTCCATTTCTTCTGAGTTGATCAGATTATCCCTGGATCCAGCAATCTGTTTCCATGTTCTGCTTGGATATAGAAATATTGCTCTGCAATCCCAAGGGATTTTATTATATATTGACCAGTGTGAAGTAATTGAAGAAGATGGTTTAGTAGATTCCGACTCAATCCACTTTGTCTTCAGGCGCAGAAATGGCGTTCTGTTATCGTATATACACTGTTACAGCAGTTTCAAGATACACACAACTGATCTCTGCTGCTTTGAATTGGTGAAATAAAGTTTTTTTAGCGAAGAAAGCATTTTGGTTATATTTTAATTCTTTTAAACGCATAATGAGCATATAAGTTTTTAATAAGGAGCTAATCTAAAATAAATCACTTATTTACTTTCTTGCTCTCGTTATTCCATGCTTTCTTCCAGGGAATGATTGGGTTTTCGAAAGAAAAATATAACCACAAGTTTTGATGCAAGTGCTTGAGAAATACGCTTGAAATACCAACCTTTATAGTGTTCATGAGTAATTAGTCTTGTTGATTCAAATGCTCTTACTGAAGGAGCTCAAGGACCAGTATTACTTGCGACCAGTGGGAATGGAACCTTACATGACGGATCCCTCACTCCTCCGAGATCTGTCCTCTGTGCCGTTGCCTCCGGTATCTGTTATCTGTACGGTTTCCTTCGAGATTTCTCCCCTGATTGCTTTTTCTCTTGGATCTTTTCATTGTCCATTTGCTTCCGTGGTCAGGCGACTGTCCAGTTTCCTTCAAGATCTGTCCTCTGCCCTCTGTGATATGTACTCTATGCGGTTTTCTCTGTAAAGTTTCGCTTGGGTTTCGTCCATTGACCGGTTTCCTCTGTGACCTATCCCCTGTTCGATATTCTGTACGCTGTACAGTTTCCTCTGGGACCTGGCCATAGTCCAGTTTCCTCCGGGATATGTCCTCTATCCAGTTGCAGGAATCTGTCCGGTTTCCACCAGCTGTAAACCTGGTTGGGGTCATATAAGGGAACTAATCTGGAGCAAGACATCATTCCAAATGGAGTTTCTTTTTGGATGTTTAACGACGTATTCATGATTTTTCAGATTTATAGGTGGAGAGAACCGCAATGCTCTGAATAAACCTCCAGTCTTTGCCAGGTATCTCTTGACTTCAGGTCGCAGTCATAATAATTATGACTGTGATGAGAATTGCAGGGTGGGGCCTCAAATTAATAAATGAGGAAATATAACTGGTTATGCAAACATTTCAAGAATTTATAATTCCATCACGTGTCATTATATGACATAATTTAAAAAAAACAACAAAATTAGATGTAATGATTTTCCAGCTTCCTTCACCCACATCCTAATGGTATAGATTGTAATTTTTTTAGTATAGCATAGTTAAACAGGTGCACACAGATATAATTATGCTGGCTACAACATTTTGTCTGTCTTGAACTGAAAGTCACAAGACTTCTTCATACCATTACTGTTCGCAAAGTGTATAGTTAAACAAGCCATGGTAAACAGTTTTCATACCAAACAGGCCAGATAGTTTGGACATCAAAACATTTAGTACATGTTTAAATACAATAAGCCTACACGATATCTGTAAATATACAGGGATTTTGTTTGAAGGCCGAGCTGCTTTGCATATACAAAGACAACGATGGAATTTCGTGGCAGGCTTAGCATAGCAACATTTCTAGCGAATCCCTGTATTTCCCAGCTGCTAAAAGGAGTTTACGATTATGAACTAGAAAAAGTGTTCTTGCTGCGTTTCCCTTCCAATTATAGCATATTTAGCATATGACTCTGTAGAGCTTGTAGTGTCACGTGTATTCATCATATGATTTTTGTACAGCTTGTACTCATCACATGATTCTGTAGAACTTGTAGTGTCACGTGTATTCATCATATGATTTTGTACAGCTTGTAGTGTCACGTGTACTCAACATATGATTCTGTAGAGCTTGTAGTGTCACGTGTACTCAACATATAATTCTGTACAGCTTGTAGTGTGACTTGTGAACTAAAGGCAATTTTGATAGTGCCTATAAGTGATTTTACAGGGAGCTGAATACAGGCGACAAATTAAAAGAAACACTGTATAGGGCGGCAAATTCCATAGGCAGAAGGAATCTGAGAGTCCGAAGTAAACCACTGAACTTGGCCTGGTGCCCGTTAACAACTATACTTGGCCAGGTAGCCGATAAACCTCAGTCCAGAGTGAACCACTGTGCTGGTCAGATATACGATAAACCTCAGCCCAGGGTAAACCACTGCCTTGGCCGGGTACCCGATAAACCCTACCCCCGAGTAAATCACTGCACTTGGCCAGGTACCCTATAAACTCCACCACCGAGTAAACCATTGCACTTGGTCAGATATCCGATAATCCCCAGCCCAGGGTAACCCACAGCACTTGGCCAGGTTCGCGATAAACCTCAGCCCAGAGTAAACCACTGCAACTCGTCACGTGCCAATAAACATCTTAAATTAAAGCCGCACTGATTAAGGATCCCAATGGCCATCCGTGTCGGACCGGCTGTTGTAAGGACAATTAAAGCTTGTTCTGAAAGTGTCAAAATTAGGGCCACATTTCTATTATCAGGAAACCTATAGAAGCTGAACTTCAAAACAAAAGACACGCAGTTGTGCGAAGTAATAAAAGATCATAGAAAGACACTATGCATGTAAAAATATACTGAATGGTTACCGAGATTTAAACAATTAACACCTGTATCACAATGCATTTTTATGACGTGGAGAGTCACCTGGGGAGCGTCACCGCCTGGAATTGACACGTCATATGCTGATATTTTTTGGCCGATCTTATGCCATGCTGAGGGTGGTAGCAATATTTCTCTCGGCTGTTAATTGGTCAGAACATTTAACTACAAGAGGACAAAATCATTGCCGCTATTAAACTGACGTTTAACAATTTTAGGCCTTAGAAAATGTAGCACAGCGCACCTGCTCTGCCTTAGGCTCAGTGCACTTTCAGACTGAAAACGATTAAAGACCGTTATTATGACCGTTATGTCACAGTGAAAACACATGGCAGCCAGTTGCCAGGCCCTTTACCCGTAATTTGACGAAAATTTTGTAACTGTTACAGCGTTTCATTATAAACTGTTGTCCACAACAGGTATCTATCAGCATCTGACATTTGTTGCATTTTCCAGGTTATCTATTATAGCCGTCATTCCCTTTGTCAATTTATTGGGAATGTCATCTGACTGGTGAAAAAACTGGTGTTTCATTGAGTGTTCTTCACTATTTAATGTGAGAATTCATTTAGAAGGTCTAAGTCACCTCGTGCATAGTGCTAATTTTGTTCATGTGTAATGAAATGCGCAAGCAAAACGAGTACTAGGCGATTGACCTGAGTCGGAGACGGACCTGATTGTGAATGGCAGATAAAATTCTGTCAATATACTGGCATATTCCTACATTTCCTAACCATTTTTACTATTCCTGTTTCAACATTATCATTTATCTACAACTTTTATATTGAACAATTATGATCAGGCCAGGAAAAAGATCTTTACATGCAGATTTCCGAGCATATGTGACAGTAGAACAAGCCGTGGATAGTAAATTGTTTAAATAAGCAAACTTTAAAGTTTATCGAAAAATACTTTTATAAGCATCGATCATCTCTTGTTTTGACCTTAATGTAGATGGATTGCTAGCCAACTCTCCCCAAGCATTTGCACCATTCGCTGAGCAACATAGATTAATTCACATTAACCAGTCCTGCTATTCACTTTCCTGTTTTCCTGATTCCATCTACACTGGTTAATTGCTGTATACGTTTATATTACCTACAATGGGCCGTAAAACCGGAAAACATTCAAAACTAATTGGATAATCCTGTAAAGTGAGCACTGACTTAGTTCAGTGAAAAATTAATATATCTATTGCAGAAACCATTTTAGAAATAATTGACACTTTTGAAATAAGAAACAAGTTTGAAGTAAAAAAAAGATGACAGAACTATGCTGACGAATTTAAAAATAAAAAATTACCAATTTTAAAGGAAAAACGCACATTTATCACATTTGGGTATTTTTTCCCCCCAAAAAGGTGATTTTTTTTAAAAAAAGGTTTTTTTTATTTATTTCAGCCTGTATGAATATTTCAAATATTTATTTCAAAATTGGAACTTATTTTAAAAGTCGTCAGTTTTTATTTTCAAAAATGGCACGTAGATCTATGTATGTATTTACCGAAATTCAGGACGAGTTAAAGGCTATATACTTTGTGAGGAGTAAAATAGGAAGTAAATATGGACTTTCCATAAGAACATACATAATAACCTTGGGGTTGCCCTGACATCCGTAGAGACCCATTCACAGGGATATTCACCCATTCACGAAGTTGTTACATAGCGCCGTATCTGGAGAATCGGCCTAAGCGTTAAGAGTAAGTATCCAAGATGACTTCAAGAAAGTTCAACATGGGATAGAACTTCAATGTTATTTTTTTTTCTTTTGCTTTAAGAAGAAGACAAAGACTGGAAAGGTGCCTTATAGTTCACTAAAATGCCTTCCAATAGTAGATTTTGCGTTTAGTTCTCTAAGAGTGAAAATTGGTAAGTGAGAGGTTTAGGTACAAACGGTTATAAGAATTTTCTTTGTTCTGTTCGATTCTGGTGCATTTTCTGTTAAGTACTGCGTGCAAGTCACGTCTCATCGAGTAGGGGTACTTCAGCTGGAGAAAAAGATTCTCGAGAAAGCAGGATTTAATCAAGCTCTGGACTAGTAGAATGTGTGAACACAAAGTCTCCGGAACATTCGTGGCTATCACAATGGTATAACGTCTCGTTGAACTCAACCTTTGTTTCGCCCGTTTTGATTATATGCATTATCGGTCGTTCATAAAGAGCCTGTTAGTGTAAGTAAATAGAGCACTTTTGAGACATTCTTCAGTTCTCATGTTGTAGGTCCTCAATTGCATCCCTTTCACGGTAAATTACGAGCCGAACGAGCAAACAATGGGTGCGTGGCTGCCAAATGCGTTTTGGTTCAGAATGCCGGCTACAAAGGATTAATATGTACAATGGTGTTAAGGAAATGGCGACTTGCTGGAGTCAGTACAACTGTGAGCCAGTATACGAGTGTTGGCGTCAGAGGACTGGCTTGAGGTGGTCCGGATGTGTAGGAGAGTTGCAGATTGTGGACCCAATCCAAACAAGAGCTGCTCCACCTGGAAACAAAGGCATTCATGAAGTCATTTCCTCTACGAAGAAACTTGGGTTCAAAGTGTGCAATCATGTTTTAATTTTAATAGTTGTCTTGTATACTATATGCCCGCAATGTGACTATTAGCTAATACACCGCTTTATGATGTGCTCAGTAGACGATAGACCTATAATGTGACATGATGAAGGAATTGAACGTGCGGCTTTATATTAAATGGACAATGGATTGTACATTTCTGTGCTCATTCATTCGAGATTAACGCCATGCTCGTTTACATGATGACGGTCAGTATTATGGGTGGAGGAAACCGATGACCCCGAGGAAATCCAGCAACCTTTGGAAAGTTATTGACAAACTCTCCACATGTGACATACAAGTGGTCTTCTGTGAACTTTAAGCTGCACAAACAGACACATAAGCATCGTTGACAGCTTATTTTCATCACAAGCCCACATGCAGTAAGAGCAATAAGAACAACTTCCCTTACTTTGGCTGGTTTTTGAACCCACAACTCGCACAACTGTATATTTATTTATTTATTGATTGGTGTTTTACGCTGTACTGAAGAATATTTCACTAATGCGACGGAGGCCAGCATTATAGTGGGTGGAAACCGGGCCCGGGAAAAACCCAAGACCATTCGCAGGTTGCTGGCGGACCTTTCCACGTAGGGTTGGACAGGAAGCCAGCATGAGCTGGACTTGAACTGGTGAGAGGCACTGGGTCATTACTAGGTCATTACTGGGTCATCACCTATATACAATACCACTGATGGGCCGAACATCACTATATATAATATAATCAAAGGATCTTACACTCTTACAAATATGTAATATGACCACTGCATAGCGTACCATTGTACAACATTTCTTTTATGATGCGCACCGCTTTGTAATATAGTAATACTGGCTTCGTCAACCGCTATTCAATATGGTCATCATTTAATACATCTCCTTATATCATATGTCATTAGGTAGTCCACTTTTATACCCATGAATATTGCCGCCCATGGACAAAATATTTTCATGATAACATGGTCACTATTTAGCACACCTGTAAGTAATACTGGTTATATAGTATTACATCTAATCTTACTGCACTGCTTCAAAATACTGTATGGTTATTGTTCTGAGTTTGGCATCTTCATTACCTGTTCATAAAACACCTGCGATTGTTGACTGTGGTGGACAACTATATTTCCCTCATGCTGCCTAATGATATTTATACGGCCTTTAAATGCGAGCTTACAGGCAGAATCTCGCTGTCTGAGAAACAGTTCCACGAATGAGACAGACACATGTGTTGTGAACTATATAGGTTCAGATATGATCTTTAACGACGGTTACTGGATGGACGATATTAAAATCACATAAAACACAGATAAGCTACAGTTTTAGTTTTCATGATTACTGGCTGCAGATCAGTCAGCGGATAGGTTTCATTACTTGGACATAAAATCCACTGTAACGTTATTCACAAAAGTTACACATGCCCTTCAATTCCCACTGATTTCTTCACTTTGCTGAATTATCTATCACAGAATAGATTTATTGTTATTCTTAGACCGAACAGACAATTTTAACGTAACAAATCAACATCATGGATAAGATCTGCTTTCAAACTCGCAACCTCAAGCCTCAAAAGCTTGGAAACTTCCTGTAGACTCCTGTAAGTTTCATGTGGCTACTTCATTCCTTAAAACCCAGGGGTATATAACATACAGCAGATAGACATATATTTTATATCAGTTCGATATGTGCATTACGCTTGGCAGGGGGTGGTGGGGTAGTAGTTAGCGCGCCAGCACGGCGTAATTACCCAGGTGCCTCTCACCAATGTGGTCGCTGTAAGTTCAAGCCCACCTCATGTTGGTTTTCTCTCAGGCCATACGTGGGGAGGTCCGCCAACAACCTGTGTATGGTCGTGGGTTTTCCCCAGACACAGCCTCCCACCATAATGCTGGCCGCCGTCGCATTAGTGACATATTCTTGCATACGGCGTAAAACACCAATCAAATAATTAAATAAATAAATGTGCATTATACGCCACTAGTAAAGGTTTTTGTTTGGAGCCGGAAAAGTGACTTGGTGCAACAGATAAATATTAGAAAAAAAAGAAAGCACAGTATTTAAATTTTCCTGTGGGCGGGTGTGTGCGCAGCATCTTCAAGATAATTGATCAATAGAAACGCACAATTATCTCTTGAGCACGACTCTATAAAGATTTCGAGACCTCCAGATAATTGTTAAATCGTGCGCACGACATCTTAGCCAAATCATTTCCACGACATAACAGTTATCTCGTGCTCTCGACGTCTTCATTATGTTGTGCGCACGAGAAAATTGTGCGTTTCTATTGGTCAATTATCTAGAGAGCATAACGTAGTGAAGACGTCATGCGTATGATTTATTACACACACACACACACATGCACGTACGCACACACGGGAAAATTTAAATACTGTGTTTTATTTCTAATATTTTTTTTCTCCACTATGTCACTTTCACGGTTCCGTACTTATGGCATGAAGTAGGTAGATAATTTAGTGCTAGCGGCTGTTTATGGTGAGTGTATTACTGTCCGGAAAGTATTTAAATTCACGCGAGTAGGTCTGTTAGTTTATCAAGGTACGTATATTACTTTATGCAGTCTACCCCTTTTGGCTAATATCTATGTAACTGTGAAAGAAATATACACATTCCATTTCTCACATGGTTAGTCTATCTAATGAACAACATAACTTAATCTTTTCTTTACTGCTGAAACTAGAAGAGAAAGATATTTTTGGCCTTCGGCACTTCTGATACCTGTCACATTAAGATATCAGGTATGTCACTTCCGTAGGTGGGCATATTACATGAGTAGATGTGTTTCCTGGATACATTACTGCACGTATATAGGTGTGTAAAATTCAGCCTGCCCGTATAGTAACTCTGTAACATCCCTTCTGTATGAACTGCACTAGGCCTGTGGTTCAGGTGGATATAGGTATATTATTGCACGTGCCTAGCGCTATCACATCCAACCTGTGCGAGTATTGTTACATGCGGGAATAAATATTTTAGTCCTCGTGCTTTGGTCTATAACATTCAGCTTTTTCAAGTATTATTACATGCGGGTATAAACATATTACTGCACGTGCTTTTTTATACCATATCTAGTCTTTACGAGTATTATTTCAGGTGGGTATAAATATATCACTGCATGTGTACAATATCCAGCCTAGACCTATATTACCAGAGGAGGGTAGAGATTTACTACTACATGTGGCAATGTATAGAACATCCAGCCTGGACGTATATTACCAAAGGCACGTAGAGGTCTACTACTACATGTGGCAATGTCCATAACATACGGCCTGGACGTATATTACCAGAGGCGGGTAGAGGTCTACTACTACATGTGGCAATGTCCATAACACCCAGCCTGCACATATATTACCAGATGTCTACTACTACATGTGGCAATGTCCATAACACCCAGCCTGGACGTATATTAGCCCAGGCGGCTAAGGTATGTTGCTTCATTTAGTGATAAAACTATGGGATAACAATGTCCTTATTGGCGCATTAGTTCCCAAGTGTTCTCAGAAACTTACGGCTAAGTTTAATGACTGTGTTTCCAGGATGGGTTGGCCTCTGGGTAGCTGATAGATCTTTAAAGCACAAGGAGAATAATGGGAATATTTCTTGTGGATATAACTCATCGTGTGTATATGATATGATTTATAAACGTGGTCGGCTATGTCCAGTCAGCAGGCGTCTTCGTGACTGCCCGGGCGCATTGAGTGCTGCACTCGGCCCGTCCAACTCGTTCTCTGAGCGCTTACCGGAAACTAAATCGCTGGAGTTAAGCACTATGACAGCTTCAATAGCCAAAAGCTTTTAATATGGTAGACTCAATGTTCAAACTGGACTGAAGACGTGACGTAGTTCCGCCTGTGAGAAAAGAGGTAGGGAGAGGGAGAGAGAGAGAAGGGCTGTGGCCAGTTCTTCGTGGCCTGGCTCACGTACAGTTTCCCTCGTGACCTTCAACCCCATCTCCCACCGCAGCTTATCAACAGATAACTCCCACGTCACTTAACGGCACCAGCGACACTTAACACTCAAAAGACTGAGTGACGACAAAATGGTTCGTCTCTGTTACAGTTAAGACTACCTGCATGGCGAACCTGTAATGCAGGATTTCACACTGAAACAGGATGTTGCTCTCAAACGTGGGCAGTACAACTGTTCAGTTTACAGTTTACAACAGCAGAAATTCGCTGACAGTACAATGTAAATAATGCACACCCTGGTCACTGATAAGCTTTGCTTATACACAACGTAAGGAATGTCGTCAGTGATGAATGATACATACGTCTATTCTTTCCATACCCTTTAAACGAACAGTACACATTAGGGGAATCTTAGATCTTAATCAGCGCCTCTATTAACCCACTATGCTATGATTTATGCTACGATTCATAAAATTATAAATTGGAGAATAGTAAAGCAGAGACATAGGAATGTAACTCACAATGTTGAAGCCATAGTTGTCGGTTTATACTTCGGCTATATACCGGCATTTCATTTGTGCGATCATCAAGAAACAAGCACAATGAAGAAATAAACATACAGGTATAGCGGTGTGTGATAAAATGCAAGTAATGAAGGCATTATTAAGCCCTTTTGACAGAAGACTTATGATTAATAATCGCATGCTATTAGCATAACAGTTAGGGAAGGTTGAAGTTAGCACCACTTTCGTTTTTCCTTATTCGAATAATGAATTACGTGTCAACTCCATTGTAACTGTCAATCAATCAATCACTCAATCACTCAATTATTCAAGACCCGAATAACTAAAAACGTGCTAGCACAATATTCGACATTCGAATAAACGTGCTGACAGGATATTCAAAATTTCAATAACAAAAAGTGAAAGACTTGAGTTCCGAATAAGGAAATACGTGCCAGCTGCATTGTAACTGTCAATCAATCAATCTATGAATGAATCAACTATTGGGGGCCCGAATAACGAAAAACGTGCTGGCACGTTATTCAACATTCGAAAAACGAATAACGAAAAACGAAAGTGGTGCTCACTTCAGTCCGCCAGCAGTAAGCTGGTATTGGAAACATTACAGGGAATACTGAGGAAAATTGATGTAGTTAGAGCCAAAAAGGGTAGACGGGTAACAATCAAGCAGGGAATTACAATATAAAGGATAACAAAGCAAAGCATGCACAAGAGATCTTGCCAGATGTATAGTTGTACATGTAAGTGACAACAATAAAGACATCAAATATTCGCAATATTATTTAAAAACATATGGAGGCTTTGACGTTACGGTTTAGTTTAGGCGTATTATAGGTAATACTTGCTTGATATAGGTAATCTGTTCCAATGTGTAGCTTTTCTCAATATGATTATGTGTTTCACTAATGTTGTTGTTGCTGAAAGTCTTCGTAACCAAATGAATGAGACTTCCGGATTAGATTAAAGAAATAATTTCTTCCTCTACATTACGAAAAAAGACTGTGCGAGAGAGAGTGTTATATAATAGCCTGATGAGCTGTAAAGTCCTGCATGGCGTCCGCCGTGACTTCAACGTCCCGGTTAGGTTGACAACCAAACTGCCGATTCGCAAGGTTTGCATAAAATTATTTTTCATTATTACCAATCAGCCATAAATACATATCTGATATAGATTATTAATAAATTAACATGTCATAAAATTAATAATTAGGATAAGAAATTAGTACCATGGCTCATTCCTACCGTGAGCATTCCTACTGATAACCGATAAAATGATAGAGGTCGTGAAGCTGATTTATACTGATCCACTGCTAACAATGCTTTAAATATAACACAGTGCATAGCTCATAAGTGATTAGGGTTCCTGAAAAAAGTATCAGAACATTATCGTAAAAAATCTACATCAAAACCCCGTTATACCATGATATAAGTCATACCACATGTTCGAATGAGGCCCGATACATCATAATGTAAATTATACCGCTGAACGTGTTTGATAGACTATGAGGCCCGATATACCATGACATAAGGTATACCACCGAAAATGTTCGATGGTGTAAAGTATACCATTAATGTTCAAAATAAACACAATGAGTTCTATATCCTTGATCTCAACCTCGAAAATTTTTATAAAGCAGCATTATTCGATAACGGTAAGCTTGTTCAATACAAAATATAATGAAGAAATATATCCTAATCATTCACTCCTATATCTACGGAGAATGTAATAGAGACAAATTATTTTTTTACTGCTTTAAGTTTACAAAATCTGTAATGTGTGTAAATTCATAAGTAGTACAAATGACAATGTGTCTTAATACGGTTGTAATACACGGAATGTGGTAACAGCTTAAAACATTGAAAGACATTGAAACTCTGACGTGTATGTTCCTCGTGACTAAATCAGTGTAACATTTTTACGTATTGCCTTGTTGGGATAATTGGTGTTCCAGACATTTTCCTAAAAAAATGCTACTTTCCATTAAAACCAATACATGATGCCCTAACAATATTTCTGTGGCATTAAAGATTTGGCAAAAGATCTTTACGCTAGAAACGTCAAGAGCTCTTCTCAGACTTCTCGGAATTAAGGGAGACCATAGGAAGTAATTAGTATGGCCGTAGTCAACTAGTCTTCATACCGATTGCATAACTGGTGTGTAACTGGTTAGCGTGGTAAGGCGGGGGAGCCGGCGCATCCGCTTCAGAACTAGTCGGTTTCCATTAGCAGCAGACTTAGAGAGGCACGTTCATAGCTGTGGTCATTTCGATTGGTCGGAGCTAAGGGCGCAGTAGCCCCGGCACGATTGCTGCTCGGTAACTAAAGGTGACCTCCTGTCTTCAGCTCCGAGCTATTGGCTATATAAGCGCTCAATCGTCTTCAACAGAAATCGTTCGATTTGGATTTAAGAAAGGCGTTGTGCTTGAAAGGACCTTTGTGCCGGTGTAGAGGAACGACAAACCACTTACAATACTCAGGAAGACAGGTTCCCAGCTTACTCTGTGTAATCCGGTGAGTAGAGTAGTTCGGTTTATTACTACCAAAGTCGTACAGCTAGGAAACTTTTCAGAATGTGAATTACTGTATTTTGTACACTAAGCGCACCGGGAGATGAAACGAATGGTATGTTTTCCACAATGTGTAATTATGAAATTGTGTGCAAGCGCTGGTTTCACCCATTTTTCTTTCTGGTCTTGATTCCCCTATCGATCATTGTACAACCTATTCTCCTCTACCATGAAATCTGTAAGTTTTTTTATGTGTTTTGCCACAATGTATTTTTGGGAATCATTCATGGTTGAAACAACGATTTATACTTTTTGTCGTCAAGAAGTCTTAACAGAACACGTGGCATCTGGGTAATATTAGCACTTTATCTTCATGCTCCCGAAATGAAGACGTCATTTATCGAAGGAAAGGAACGAATTAATATTTTGGCGGATTTTGTTGAAATTAAGGATCTCGTCGCTTATTTTTATTCTTTTCCTGTTTATTTTTCTAAGGGTTTTTTTTTCTTGTTTCCATTTTTTTCTCAAATCCGTTCTTCCTCGAAGGTTATATGTCGTATTTGGCCGTCACACCTTGAGTTTCCTTCAAAGTACAGAGTGTTCATTATTAAGGTGAAGGAACACTGAAGCCTAACGGGGAACATGTTATCAAATGCGTTTTAAATGAGACAAGAGCAAAGGCTTAAGAAGATTGAAGGCGTTTTGACAGGTTTCCACGTTGTTGTCCGGGAGCTGCAGGTTCGGTCAGGAAGTCCACGTGTGTTAAAGCTCATCACCGGGTTTGCCTAGCTCCATTATAGTCGGAATGCTCTTCCGTTTCACCCCATGTTCAATAGAGGAATACTGGAAACTTTGTATTAATGGACACAGTCATTCTTAACGACCTGAGAGGACGAGAGAGAGGGTGAGAAAGAGAGTCTTGTGCGTGAAGTCCGTGTATGTTATGTGCTGTTCTGTTAACCCCTCTCCCGACCCCATCCCCAGTCTCCTCGGCCCTATTCTCAACCTTAGTCTCAACTCATCACCTCGCTCTTCTACCCTTTTCACCCATAATTCACTCCAACAGATTTAATTCCAATATTGCTTTCTGCGTACACATGCCCGAGTGTCTAAATAATTGGAACTAACTCTATGTATTGCTGGCAGATTGGGTTGCCTTCAAGTCTCTTCAACTTTCGTGCGAATAAAGAGCTTCTAAATTTAGAAAAGACCAAGAGAGAAGGACAGATTGATGCAATATTAGTATTGATCAGGCCGATTGGTTTGCGGTGCATCCGTAGTGGGCGTGTTTCCATAAGTGGCCCGGTAGCTTGGACCCGTTCTGTATAGTTGTGGTCAACTTTTGAGTAGCTTGGAGATCGTGTAGATAAGCGTGGACTGTTGGCAGACCATCCTCACTTACCTCGTCTTCCCACAGGTGCCAGAATGTGCCGTAACCAGGTCCTATCGGCGGTTCTCGTTCTCTTCGTCTTAGTAGCCACGCTTGTACACGGCCGCTTTATCCCAGACTCTGACTCCAGGTAGGTAGAATTGGCGGAAAACTTTCTCATTCCAAATCTCATGTCCACGTTTTGACTGATAGTTTATTTTTTCTGTTGTAATATGGGTGGGATAGATCAGAACTGTTGGGGAAATTGCGGAGAAGAAATCAGAAATGTCCAGTCCCTGTATTTGGCAATTCCAGGGGGAAATCTGCGCCTGTATTGGTGTCCTTAGTGGTTTACAACGTTATATTCATTATAGACAGAGTACCGAATAAAACGATATGGAGTGGCAGTACATATTAACTATATGGAACTTTTTCAGAATAATCAATGGTGCATAAATAGTGAATACTTCATCTACTATCGCTGGTTTAATCGCAAGATTTTACACCATGGTTTTTAACGCTGCCAAAACATAAGATTAATTTTTTTAACAATGTTCCTAATGAAATTCGTCTCAGCAGAGATGAAACTGTAATATCACAAAACAGAGCTGTTGTAATTTTCTTGTTCTCGTTCCCTTCTGGTGTTGACGGTTCTATAAAGATTTAACAATACAATGAGCATTTGGTACGTTGATTAAATTGGCGTATCTGAAGGTTCATTCTCAACATTGTTTTATCCGTGTCATTAATGAATAAATTTATCTTGCATGTTTAATATATTTGTTATTCCTGTAATTTTCATTTCATTTTTGTCACCAGCTAAGCAGCTAAAAACACAAATACTTAGGCTACGTTGTAACGTGATTTGGTGGGAACAAAGCCCCTGATAAATTGTTACTCACAGAGGACAGAAAAAATAGCAAATAAAGATGGCGAAATAATGCTGAAAATCATAAAATGTCAAAATTGTTCACATTTCTCAAATACGCGTTGGTGACAACAAGCCTATATCAGAGGTCAAATGAAATGAAAAGAGACTGGATTTTATTTTTGCGTGAAAATGAAAAGAAATAAATAAGAAGACTGGTGAACAAATTAAGTTTCACAGTAAATGAGTGCAGTTGTTTTTCACTCCTGCCTTTCTCAGCTATGCAAAGTGATAAGAAGCCCACATATAATGAGGACTTGCTGTGTGTTTCGGGAATGCCTCCTTATACACTCAAGATTAAACTATTATAATGGGGATCTCCTAAATCACCTTTCTTACACGTCACGCATTTTCGGTTGCCCCTGTGTTCATAAAACACTTAAAGTGGCAATAAACTAAGTGTTTTTACCGTGATTTGAACCTTTTCAGTTTAATCCGTCAGCTGAGTCGAGCTGACCCTTTTCCTTGATGTGGGTTTGACAGCAAAAAATGTCGTGTCTTCCGGAAAAATATCGTGTCTCCCGGATATCTCTGTGGTGTTCAGTATTTGGTTTGTCATTTACCATGTGTTGTACATGCTCATGATTAGCATTTTATAACCCTGCATGTGGCCATTAAATTTCTTCCATAATTACCTTACATTTGACAAAGCTGCCTATTTTCTATTAATTTAGTGTCTTAAATAGACTGATATACTTCATAGCTGCATCCATATGTTGTAACTTGTGTGAATCTAATCATGGTTTCACAAGTAACAGCTGCATGTATTTATCATATCTGTTCATCTGAATCAGTGTCTCTGCTATACACTTTCTTCTAAAGCAAGCCTAGACATATGTATTGTATGGCTGTTCAAACCCGAACTTTTACATCATGTGCAAGTGAAATCTTACAGTGGGAACCTTCTGTACACAGACCGTTTTACAGGACACCCGTCCTTCAGCATGGGCGCACAGCATGAAAGATGATTAAGTTTGTGTTGTCAGTACAAAGGTACAGTTAAATGTTGAGTGGAAATTCAGTATTAATACTGCATGATTTAACAATAAATAACGGATAATTTCTGCTTGTTTCACTGATACCTTCGTTTTTATTACAGCTTTTCGTTGTATATTGTGAATGAATGATTACGGCTTTACCCCACGTTCAACGATATGTGTCCTACTGAGCACAGACGATATATTGTATATTTCTGTTGTGACTACATCCGGTGTCCGATTGAGTACAGATCACAAGCTGTACATGCTCGTTGAAACTGTCCGGTGTCCCGACTGAGTACAGATCATATGTTGTGCATGTCTATTGTGACTGTCCGATGTCCAACTGAGTACAGGTCAAATGTTCTATATGTGTGTCCGGATTGTCCGGTGTCCATTTGATTCCAGATCAAAGCGACAGTCGGCCGATGTTCGGACAGCTGAGTATTTAGCCTGGATAGCATTAGCCGGTGGGTTAGGGCCAGGATGTGCGGACGTGGCCTGCGGAGTTGTCGATGTGGACAGAAGGTAAAATATCTATTTTACAAATTTCATTTTTCAGGGAGAATCTTCCACCACCACAACAACAATGACCATAGCTGAGGAACAGTATATCACGTGCAACCGTTTTATTAACATATAACACTTGCTCAAATTTCCCCAGATTAAAAAGAACGTCGTCTGACCAGCGAATCGCGGAGCTGCAGGCATTGATCGCCATGTCCCGGGGCGGGGCCTTGGTAGGCCACGGGCAGGTAGACCCCTACGAGATGTATGTATACTGACCCCAGGGGTCTGCGTTCTGCTGCTGCTGCTGCTTCCCTGTCCACGGCTTTAGACCACCCTCTCTGACCGCACCCGTGTCCACCATGACTCCCCCCACCAACTCACATCAAACCTGTACACGTATCTCTCTTGTCTTTATTGATCTGTGTTTTTCCGAATTCTCCTGTAAATTTGTGGATAATTTTTCCAGCTTATTACAATTCAGGTTTCTGAAGTAAACTATTCCTCACCTCCGGTGAAACCTTCCTTAAATGTATTGTGTGGTCATACAAGATAAGAAACTAGGCCCTAATCGCCGCTCGGCTGAGATAAATAAGACCAACAGTATAAGCTTATCGTAAGCGAAAATATACCACCACTGATAACGCACTTGATTCAGTAACTAGGCTTTCAATTAGATTTTGTAGAAATGTACTTGTACTGCACTGACATCTAGGATTATGTGAGGTAAGTGTTTCAAGATCCGCTACTCTTCCTTCTCCTCCCCCGTTCCAACTCCACGAAACTGTCCAGTACGAAGAAAAGCCACCCATTCTCCTCGTTAAAACCTTATCAGTGTTATCTTACGTCTTTCTGTCTTATGACTAACCTCACCCTTCCACTTACGTGTTTCAAACTATGACCCGTTCCATGTCATTCAAGACCTCGCTATCCTCTGCCTGTACACTCCACAGTTTTACCTAGACACAAACGTGTGTCAAATCGAAGTTCCTGGGTTATCAAACAACTTTCGTGTTAGCACGGCCTGCCTGTGAACGGCTCCACCCTGAACAACACCCCCACCCCTACACCCAGCAGCTCTTCTACCCACACCTCACTTCCGCCGGATAACCCGTGCTGCTATACCACTATACCGTACCACTATACCGTACCACCTATACTCTATACTCTCACATCCAAACCCCAATGATTTACCTTCAGCGTATTTGGAAAACTGGTCCTTATGTCTTTGACCAACCAATTCAGTTGTATATTGCGATATTTTACATAAAGTGGTCATAATTTTTAGATATTGAGAGCCCAGGTTGCCTGACTCTTTAATGAAAGTGATCACTCGGTATTTGTCTATGGATTATTACCAATGTAAAACTAACTATATGGAGACATTGACTGTGCTTTAACATGGTTATTGCGTTCTCAAGATTAAGCCCAGACTTTCTGAGACACACATTTTGCTTTTACCGGTGCATATATCTATGTATGAGATATTTCACTTTCAGTGTATAAATGTAGGTGGCGACGTCTTCTGCAAAGTAAAGATGGCCTCTCAATTGTGGGCAATTCACTGTTTTTTCATTTTAACGGAAAGACTGGGAAATATAACATGTTGGTTATTGTTCGGCCCGGCTAGAGAGGATGGCTGTTTCACTGTGAGTCAGACTGGTTTGATAGACCCTTTAAACGGTAGCCAAACATTTGCCGAGAGCCGTTAAAGCCATGGAGATAGAGAAGAGGAGGTGTAGTATCGTGTATCCAGCCACAGAGTCGGCTTCCTTCAACCAACGAATGGCTTTATGGCAAGCACGTCATAACAAGGCCATTAAGTATCCATTATTGACCAGTGCTAGTTATTCCATACGGTCAGATCAGAGAGTGTTGCAGAAAAACGCCACTTTCACTTTGGGGTTTGCCAGAAATAGTGACTGGTAGGGGAGGCCATTACTGACCTGTCTTGTGGCGATCAGTTACCAGTCTCTGGACAAAACTCAACGTTTAACTAGTCCCAAGAAGTGTTTAGGAAAAGAGCCCATTTAAGTTCGGTATAAATGTACCTGTGGGCCTTGCGCAATTAACCTCTAAGGCTTAAAGTCCTTTGGCTTTTTATACGCTGTCTTACAATTCACTTAAAATAACTGAAGTGGTGACTCATAGCTGCGATGGTCCTAAATACAGCCTGCAGTTTACTGTAAACTTTGATATAATTTGTTCGTGAGTTTTATAGTGCATCTGAAACGGCGTGGAAGAGATGCCTTAAGTATTAGAAATCGTATAGCTTAAAACTTAATGTATGGATGACCCCTAAGAAAGTATTTAGCTCAGAGGACAGTGTTCTTGTTAATAACCTCGTCCTGGTCATGTCAGGAACTTAATACATTTCTCACAGTGAATTAAATATGCCTAATTAACGAGAAATTCACTATTTATTTTCAGTGGAAAACGAAAACGTGACGTTCGTCTAAACGACAATCTCTCTGATATACAGCGCTTCAGAATTCTTCGAGATATTTTCAAAACCCCAGATGACAGATCCTGAAGGGGGCGTCGAGCTGTCCTCCATAGTCAGGTAAGACATGCACCATACCAAACTTTATTTATTTGTTTGATTGACTTTTTGGGCCGTTCTCAAGTCTATTTCAGTTATATTACGGCTGCCATCATTATGGTGGGAGGAAGTCAGACAGAGTTGTGAGGGAAGCCCGCAACACTTTATAAATAGGGGTGCTCTTGTTGAACAACCGTAGTTAATGGGCTTCCATTACAGTATGAAAACCAGACTAAAATTCACGGAGTTTAAATAAACTCAGACCAGCTAGACTTAACAACGGTCTGTTCTTTCCTGAAATCCATCTGGCGACATGCATCATTTCTCCACAGCTAACTCTCTGACCGTCGTAATACCATGTATTATGAGTTATTCCGTCAGGTAATGTTCGGCAATCGGGAACTCACAGAAAAGTAGGTGTACCAGAGATCATAAGGATTTACTGGATATTTCTCCTTAATAATAAATAAACCTGTTTTTCACTAACTTTTCTAGATCGCCGTCAAGGGATCGCAGGTCGCCCCCTTGGGACCCCATGGACTTGATTTTATGGCTTTAAGGATATCACTGGACAAGGATTAATTTGCACTTCCCATTCCTTCATTATTACGCTAAACTGGACCAGAATACTTGTTACAGGCATACACCATTGCCATTTACTGACAGCCATTTCATCCTGGGAACCAAAAGCTATGGATTCGTGCTTTGAGGCATGCTAAAGACAGTGATTCGTGCAATTAACAACTCTACAGCCAAATCTAAGCACTGGGGAAGAGCAATAAACTTGCTGCTACTAACTCGTGGTGCCGATGTGTGTAATATTTAAGAAGGATAACACGCCGAGCCGTTGTTAGAAAAGCGGCGTCTAATGTTATAGTTTTAATTTGTGGCCTTGGGATTAGACCATTGTTTATCATTCACCAACTCTATCTCTCACCAATGACCCAGGAGTTTCTCGTTGACGATCTTGCCAGGAGAGCTTTTCTGCCTAAAAATTTAAAGAAATGTCATTAAAATTCGTTTATCTTTGTACAAGAGGCTCTTATTTGTTTTATTCCTATGGTTGAATAAAAGCTGTCAGGGTGGCCCGGATTTCAAATCAACCTGATGTCGCTGTTGGTAATGATAGTATAGTTGTTGTATGTCACTTATGACTATCGAGGTATGGTCACACTTCCTCCACACCACACTAGGCGTGGGTCTTTTCGTTACACACTATTGCTGTTCCGTGAATATAAATTCAACGATAAATGGATAAAATGAATCATGTCGATGGTGGTGTTCCTTTGATTTTGAATATTTCAATAAGTGCTGAACGAAAATACTAGGCTGATAAACGTCAGGATTTTTCAAACATCAAAGAAGCAGGCCCACGCGTTTGCTTTGGATAGAAAAGAAATTGCTCAGGTCAGAAATAAAAAACAAAATTCTTTACAGAAATATGAAACAGTGATTTGTAAATGGAATATTTTTACGTTGCTAAGAAGGTTGGACGCGTGCGCCTGTAAAGCGCTGGTAACCAGGCGTCTGAGGTAGAGAATGTGTCTGGTGAGGTACAAGGGCTGGCGAGACTCGGGTAAGGTGGGTTAGAGCAGTCAACACCTAAAGGCGATAAAGCCGAGATCTATCAGTTTTATTACCCTCTGAGAGTTTACAAGGAATGTATAAAGGATTGACCTAAAAGCCTTTGAAAATATACGACAAGAGTAAAGAGAATTTAGATCCACATAATTTGTCCTGAAGATGGCTATTCGGGGAGCCTTATAAAACGGTTCCCGGACAAACGGTTGCAGATAAAAATGTTAAATCTGAATACCGGTTTTCAGCCTCCAAACAGCTCTTTATCAGAGGGGCGGGAAAGGCACATGTACGTGGCTCGTTTGATAGCTCAGACCTGAGAGGCCATCTGCGCCAAATTTTATCATGTATTCTTGTCCTAATGACACTTCTAAAGTCTAAATCATTCAAGTTTTGTATCGTCAGAGAAAAAAAAGTGTGCATGAGACAAGATTGTAAACGGTTAATCAGAAACTGAGACAAAAAATGATATGTCTTCGTGCGTTATTATCATCTAAGACGAATCGACAAGCAAAGCAACCCCTTATGCAGCAATCAGTTATTTTGCACGAGTGCGTCAATGTAAGGGTAAAGTTCACATAACTATCAAGCCGAGTCCAAAGTTGACATGCGCTTCCCAATTAAAGCACACGTGTTGTAGGAATAACAATTCCTTGTTAGTGGATATTTTTTTTGCCTGATTCAAAATCAAACCTAGGAAAACAGTCACATCCTATTCTTAATAAACCTTGAGAACTATAGACGCATAGTTTATGGAAACAGCAGGCCATAGTGATTGTCAAGCCCACAATACAAAGGTTAAAAGACAAGCCTTTCATTTATTTATAGGTGCTGGGCAGACAGGCGACAAAATAATTTTTATCTGAAACAAGATTGAAAAAAAATCGAAAAAGTCGATTGGAAGAAATGTTTCGATGCAACATGTGTGACTACCATGGCTAAATCTTCTTCTTCATCCCTCGAAATATCCACTTAGATGTATTCTGAATTGACTATTGTTCTCTTGGGTAAATAAGTAATATGTTACTAGCTTGCTCACAAAATGTCATCGAAAAGGCAATAATGAGCCATAGACTACATCACAAGGTTTGGAATTACTTCACGGAGTTCCCCACCGATGTTTAAATTCAAATATGTGATTGTTCTGGGCATGGTCAATACCGTAAATCAGTGATTAACAGAAAGGCTTTGGTTTGTACGGAACAACTATCTAAGATGATGAACCAACAACTTTAATCTTTGAAATCTAGCGATCAACTCAATTACATCTATGTTTGATACAATTTGGAATTGTTTTTGTGATTGGTGAAAACTCAAATTCTCGAATTTGGTAATAGATAATCAGATAGTGATATGCCTTAATTTCATTAGTTTCTTTTTTTATAATTCTAGCCAGATGTTTACGTAATTACGTCACAGGAAGTACGTTCTAATGAAGGGCATTTGATGCCACAGCCGTTTCCAGACGTGCGTTAGCTAGCTATTGATGATGATTCGTTCTGTCGGGATTTCCCAGCATTCAGTTCTAGGAGAGGCAGTGTTTCTGCTGGTTCAACCTGGGACGAGTAGGGAGAATCGTGAGACTTCTGTCGTTGGACACAGGCTCATCAGGGAAGGCTCTGAGAATTTGCTTTTGAATTCTGGAACGGGGAAACAGTGATGTCCTTCGAATCTCCAAGGGAACGCCCACAGTATCCCTGCGAACCATGTGTCTGCTGGTCTCTGTTGGCTTCTGCTTTGAACGAATGTGTATTAGAAACTCAGCCAGCTGAAACACATAAAACAGAAAAGGCGGATATATAAAGCCGATAATCTTTAGTTTTCTGTTAACGTTCCTAACTGCTCACAGTTAGATTTCTAATGATGTTTTGATGACCTTTCTGCATGCCTTGATTCCTGTTTTGCCAGGTATTGGTTATTGTATAAGACTGGACATGATTACGGATGAAATCGTTTACACACTCGACAAACCGTGCTTGAACCTTAAAATGCCAACGATACAATAAGAGTCTAGCTAATCCAAAGAGTATAGTCAGTTTGATATTAATGTCTTGATCTTTTCACAGTCTGCAAACAAGAAGGTTCAACATATCATGTTCAAGAGTGTTAGAAAACGCTATATGCCTTTTGCATTCATACCTTACTGCAACGTAAAACTTCTGAAACATGCTTTATATGAGGGACGGCAGAAAGACGATCGCATCATTAAAAGGATTGATATTGTTGGCAGATCACAGGAGTAACACACTTCTGAAGAGTGACCTGTTACAGAATTGGGGAAGGATCTGAGCACTCCCGTGATCCCATTTCTGCCCTTTAAGATGGAACAATGTTACAAAAGAGCTGACAGACTTCAAGTATTTTTACTCTAACAGGAAATGTGTCCCCTTTGGTCAAACAGATCAATATGCCACAAGTTTCCTGACTACCGGTGACCGTTAAAGCCATTCCTGTGTAGCTCGTGCTCTCGCCTCACCTGGCTCATGAAGCTGAGTGTTACCGCCTAACCTGGAAAATGGACTTACCTGATCCCGACGGTCGGCAGATGAGTGGAAGACCGTGCCGGACTCTCGATTCACCCCACTTCCGGGCCACCTGGCCCACCCGCTCTGTCCTTTACAGGTCACCGGCATCATGGCCACCTCCTTCTTATGTGGGTAACAAGAAATCTGAGCTAGAGTTTTTCTCCTAAACACATCCCAGTTGCTCTCTTCCACATATCTCTGGCACAGCTGGACATCGTCAGGAATTCTGATGGCGTGATAGTGCAAAGGAATGTCACGTATAAAAGATACAGTTTTGAATTACGTTTATGAGTGATACTGTGATACTCTTCTACACGGTATATATATATATATATATATATATATATATATATATATATATATATATATATATATATATATATATATATATATACACAGATTGTTTTGGAAACAACTTTCCTGTGTTAACATTGAGGACTACAGTAGGTACTAGATTGGACGCATCAGTTATTACACACATACACTCTCCAATGTACATCAATGGAATCTGTTGACTACTTTTACTTCCATGTAACAATGGTTCGTTAAAATTATAATGACTTTAAGAGACTGTGATGCTAACGTTATTAATGGAATTGGTTTTGGGGAATTTGACTTCTAGTATTGTTTTACTGGTTGGCAATCTGAACTGTCATTTGGATCCTTCGCCTATTATTGTAGTTCGTCAAAAGCGTCTGGTGGCTAAATACAACGTTCGACACCAAGCCACAGCGGGTGTAGCCTGAAGCTTGTATTTGAAAACGGCTAGACAGGCTAGCAGTGTTCACCGTGGGACTAGGCAGAAAGCGGGGTGCGTGATGAATTGCACGTGCATTACAATTTTTATTATATTAGAGCAATGAATACCCGGGGTTATGTGTATTTGCACATACCTGAAAGGAATGTAACGCTTTCGCAGGTACTCCTCTATCGTAGCCATAGGCCCTAGCCATCTGATGATGCGGTGTTCCACGCGGAGGACCTTTGCCCCTTCACTCACCATGGACAGCGTGTCCACAGAGATCTCACTGTCATTCAGCAGCACTCGCAGATCCTGCAACGGAAGTATGGAGCTATAAACAGCTTGTGCAGCCTGTTTCTATACACTTCATCAAAACTAAACGTCTGTGAACATAAAGATATATAAAAAAAATTCTACGTTTTCATCGATGTTGTTATCTTGCAAATGAATTCAGCAGCCATATCCAATTTTGTTGATCTCTTTGAGTTACACTCAGTCTATGAGGTTCTAGAGTAATCAGTAATAAATTAAGTGTCGCCACTGAAAATATGGAATTTTATGGATTCTCACAACGCAGCCATATAAACGATACAAGACAATGGTCGTGTGTTTGCGAAGCATATCCCATATTTGGGTATAAACATAGCAATGTTTAAACGCGAAAATAGTGTTATGGGCGACACGTTGTATGCATTGTAAAGCATGTGTGTAGAAACAAGGTAGGGGTGCGCCGGAACGACGTATGAGAGCTGCTTATTATTTTTTCTTCAATTAATGCCAACCTTCTCGTTAATATAACAGGAGTTATTATTGTTATTGTTAAGAGTTTACAATTTAGCTTGTAAATGTGCTTCTGGTTTTTGTCATGAATTGTACATTACCACCTCATATGACGCAAATCCCACTAAAGTATAGGTTTATTTATTCATCACGAGTTTATTATGTGAGACAAAGGCACAACGTGGCTTCAGTCTGACACTTCATTGAATGGTTATGGCTTACCGCCACATTGGCATTGTTGAAGCCATATTGTGGCAAGTTGACAAGAACTTGAGTATCTGTGCCTACACGTAATGTGGCAGGTGACATCGAGCAATATGTTACACGTCTCTGTCAATTATATGCAAAGGATGATTAGCCAGATAATCCCAGTTTATCAGCGAAAGCCAACCAGTAAACACGGTCATGTGTAACACCCAAAGATGACCAGCAAACACGGTCATTTGTAACACCGGAAGCTGAGCAGCTGAGCAGTTGTGTCTAAAACCGGAAGCCTGAATTTGGAACTTGTGTTGAATTTCGATTTAAAGATTTTGAGGAATGTTTTGTTGTAACAAATGGAAATTCTAAGCATGGTGGCCTTTATGTGTATTATAGCCCAGTTGCACGAAGTCCTCTTAGCATTACGAGCAGCTAACTATCATGGTAACCAGCACTGTAGGCATTACGTCGCCATAGTAGCTACGGCTTCGTAGCGTTAAGAATGAATGAACGATTACTGCTTAACGCCACATCTTCAATATGGAGTTAAACGCTTGAGTGTTGTGAGAATGGTTCGTCAGACCGTTGGTTTTGGATTTAACGCCCCAATAAAACGATCGTATTATCATACACTGATTGCTGGTGTGAAGCTGTTCAAGAGACTACTGGACTATCAAGTATCATTGAACCACCATTCTTAGGTCACACTTCCGCCCTTCAACGTTCAAGACCAGTGGGATTTTACTTTACGCAATTGCTGTCAATGTCAAAGAGACAATATGCCAGGTGGGTAGAGTTGAACTTACACTGTGATAACCGGCGTGTAACTCGCCCACATTAGCATAGCGCTCTGTCCGAGTGCCACCGTACTTATCGTCTTCTGCGTCGGGGAAGTAGAGAGGCTTGTCCATCATTCCAGACACACGGACAGCACCTGTGTCCCTCAGTCCCCTTATGTCAAACTCACGCATTAAGGATATTCTCCCCTGAGGTGAAGAAAAATAATGTGATGGGGCAGCGCTCTCAGGACAAAATACTGGCACATCACCTTAAATCTGGAGGTTTATCAGATACTTGACAAAAGGCGCTCCGGTGGACACTCCGGTTATCTCCACTTATAAAGCTGATGCCGCGGCCTACGTGGCCGAGTGTTTGGCGCGCTAGCCTCTCGCCGATCTGGTCGCTGTGAGTTCATGCTAGTTTGGTCGACAGAAGGTCTGTCAGCAACCCAGGGAGGCTCAGCCCGGTTTCCTCCACCCATAATGCTGGACGTAGTCGTGCGAGTGAAACATTCTTGAATACAGCGTAAAACAGCAATCAAGTGAATAAATAAATAAATAAATAAGTAAATAAATAAATAAATAGAAATATTCACCTTTATGTAAGTGAAAATATCCTGACCAAAGTACTGGTAAGAAGTTAGGAGAGGTTAAACGGTATATTGTATTTCCTCGAAAATAAGGTTTTATACCTATTTCCTTAATTGTCTTAACGAAGCCATTGTCTTGACGGTTTAAAATTAGTAGCTCTATTTCTTAAGAAGGAAAAAAACATATATAATCTGGAATGAAATGGTGCACCTGCATAACGAAGTAAGCATAGTTGGTTTTAGACCAGTCGGCCTCTATGATTTTGCCGTGAGGGATATAGATGGCTTGTGACAGGAAGCACATTCTGCGCAGGTTCTCCTCTTCCCAGCCCAGAAACATTTCAAATTGTCTGCAATATGAAAAATGTGAATCAGGTATGATTGTATAAAAGTATGTAAAGCATTAAGAGCTTGTGATGACTGCATGAGTCCGCAAAAAGCAGTTAAGTGGCTTACTCCACAAATGTCATTTTGGCGTCTAGTTCCGCTTCAAAAACTTCTGGGCATGTCTCCAGAAAAGTGTCCTTGTCGACCTGGAACACTTCGGTGGGTTCTCGGCAGATAATAGATGCTGTTCTCTTTCCGTCCCCCAGGATTGCGATCTCCTGCAGAAATAAAACCACAATATACCACTGCAAATCCTCGTCGTATTCCTTTGGACGTTTTGAACACAATTTGTATAGATCGAAGTCCTCTTCTGTGACTAAACGCAGCTCTCTTGGAATAACAGACTATTGAGGAATCAACCGAATATGCTTTAACCGTTACCCGTTTCGATATACAAGCTAGTCTGAACAATTCGAAAAAATCGGTCAGCAAAAAGAAGCACCCTATGACCAATCGTGGGAGAATATCGTGTTGTTGTGAATATTGTTGTACGAGCAGATGAGATATTCATTATGGCAAGATCGGAAAACCTACAAGACAACATCTAAACAGAACCACGACACAAAACAATACTATTGTAATTGTGCACGAATTCATATACGCTGTTCATTTACTTAATAATTTTGGCAATAAAAATTAATCATTAGAAAATTATTAACGTATTTGGTAATACGTACTAATTTTGATCTTAAAATATATCATTTTAAACACATTATTGCAACACTGAGAATGATGTAATACATAATCTCAGGATCCTGTACGTAAGTATTTGTCATATATTAAGGTGTAAGCGCCTTCGTAAACCAGCACCGCATCAAATTGTGGCGAACCAGGCCTAGGATGACGACGGCAATAAGGTTCATGAAAAATGTACTGTGATCTTCAGTGATCGAGATTTACCACGCTTACAAAGGCTGGCGGTGTTATCAGGTGTTCTGTAGCTAATAACGCGTGTATAACATATTGTGAGGGATGTACTGAACAAGGAATTCACCCGATGCGTGATAAAGGATGTGACATGGACTCTCGCCTGGACTTCATCACGGTGACTTAAAGTGGATTCGGATTCAATCGTGAACAATTCCTTGCTTTGCAGGAACACAGTGAAACGGTTTAGCACCTGTCCATTGGCCTCTCTGGCCGGCTATGTTAATGGTTATCTCTCATGACACAAATCGACAGTCTCTGACAAATATCCTCTATTGATGAGCGCTATTGAAAGTTGGTGTGAATGGGAGCTAATCCGGCCCCGTTTGTGTCAATCTCCTCTACCGCTGACAGAACTGTATGTGTCCGACAAAAGATGTCAGTCAGCTTGTCTTTCCCACACAGTCACCGGGATCGGAGAGTTGTGTATCAGGTGTTGATGCTTTATTGCTCATCTTGTCGTACAGTGCATACAATCAGGCTATATACTATAGGCATTGCGTTTATATGATACAATTCGTCTTATCATACAATATATGTATAGAGAAATCGTGAATTAATCAAATTCATACTTGCCTCCGTTTCCAATAACTCGTCGTCCAATCTGGTGAATATTATACCTCATATTAGAAGATTTATCGAAAACAATACATTTGCAATTCCACAACACTGAGGACAAATAAATGTATTTACTTGAATGTTGTTCAATGTTGCTTGAATGCTGCGTGGAGGAAATCAGGGTGCCTGTAGTAAACAGTAGTGACATTCGGGTTTTCACCCCATGTTAGTCGAGTACAGTGGGTCTCCATCGAACGCTAGAATGTGCGAACTGTAAAAATCTTAATTTATATTCGCATAAATAAAGAAAGACAGTAATACATGATGAAAGGATTTGAGCAATGAAGGCTTACCCCAAAGCTCTCTCCTGCACGAATAATGTTTTGCGTTTGGATCTTCTTTTCCTTTGTTTTCCGATCCACAGTTTCTTTCTGCACGAACACAGAGCCGGAGTAGATGAAGTAGAAGTTGATGCCCCAGTGACCTTGGCGGAGAATTACACGTCCTTTCTCGCAGCTGAAAACACATGTTGAACTCTGGGTTCAGCAACGAAAGACAACTTCAGACAGGAAGCTGTGAGTTCAAGTCCAGCTCATGAAGGCTTCCTCTCCGGCCATAGATGGGAAGGTCAGCCAGCAAACTTGCGGATGGTTGTGGGTTCCCTCTGGCTCTACCCGGTTTCCTGGCACCAAAGTGCTGGCCGCTGTCGTATAAGTGAAATATTCTTGAGTATGGCGTAAAACGCCAATCAAATAATTAAATGAATAACTTTTCTGTGTCACAAGCTATTTATTCAGCAGTCAATTAGCCTAAGTCTTCTATCTTTTGGTTGAGCAATATTGATGAAAAAATATCATTAACCGTCCATTCATCGCAAACCATTCAACCAGAGCAACTTACTACTTTATACGTCCTCATGATGTAGTTTATGGGTTCAGTATGTATAAACAGAAAATATTTGATATTTAAACAATAAGCCGTCTACGTATTTTCCGGCGCAGAAGTCCTCCCTATTTTCCTGAAGTCTTCAGGTCAAATATTGTGTTTCGGGGATGATTCGAGTCTTTATTAGTATATTTCACCCCAAACTTTTAGAAACGCACTTGATATACATGGCGACTTTTGCCATCTTGTACTGCATAAATTCTGTGTACTTCTCCCGGAAGCTCTTCATCATGAGCATCAATCCCCGGATTTGCCGCACGTCCTCCTCAGTCCTTGACTCCGGACCCAGGATAGCCAGCTTCTGAGCCCAAACGGGAAACAGCATCTTCGTGGCACAAAACGTCAGTTATTGTTTGTGTACAGTGTATGATTTCAGACTGAACATATAAATCTTTCTGGATCTCTGTAAAATTTATTTGGTCCTAGAAAGCATATTTTAAAGCCCTAATTTCTTTAAACATGTTTCAGTTTAATAAATATTTATGTCTTGGTACCAAATTATAATTTTATTATATTTGTCCAATATATTCATAGTCGGCAATAAAAGACATCAGCTAATGATTCAAAAATATATGTGCTTCAAGTGAGTAAAAAGCACGATATCTCCTGTAAATCGAGCATGTTAACCAATGTTTGACCGCTATGCCTCATATTTCACTATTTTGATGACAGACGCTTCTCAGAAGCCTAACTATACATATAGATTTATTAAGTCCCATCTAATAGTCTCTATAACATGTCCATACCCCACGATGAAAGAACAGCCATTCTGTGTTAGCGAAAAATCAAGCCAAATAAGAAAACAGATCTGGTTTACATCAGGATTGACCTTCAACAGTTTCCACTCATTCCACATGTTTTAAAATAGAGGATTGCACAGTGAGACGCCCAGATGGCCAGTTCCACCTTCACAAAGCTTCGTTAACGAAATGAAAAGTTATTCAAAAATTACATTAGGTGACGTCATTTATGAGAAACGTTGCGAAAATCTAAATTATGATTTCTTGCAAAATTCTGTCCGGTCCTATATGTGACACTCTGTTTAGTGTTGCAAGTCGTCGCCTACAATTCTAGCACGGGTGCATTAACGCACTACGCATGCGTTCCATGACTTACCGTTTTTCTCCGCGAGAACTGTGACTTGTCAAAGAAGAGTGTCTGGTCGCCATCGAGCATGCCGGGATAGCCACAGGCGTTGTACACGTACACCTGGGAAACGGTCGTGTCCTCTGTGACAGCCATGGACAGATTCTTCATATCTTGGGCTAACCCGCAAATGGCCCGCAATACCCGGAACCACCAGATCAGCTTCGTCATGCGTGCATGGCGCTGAAACACAGGCAGATGTATATTCAAGAACTCAGTAAATGTACATCTCCACGAATTAAATTGGTTATGTTTTCATTTTTACACCAAAGAGATATTTATCAGGATGGAACAATGAATATTGTCATGAATTTATACGTGGATTTTAAAGAGAGATGTACCCATGTGTTTATCCAAATTTGACCTTTGGTATGCAACTTTAAAACTTAGAAACTGTAACTCTGACATGAATGTTTAATTTGCATACGGGATAGCTCCAGATAGTGAAGTTACTATTTTCCTCATTCCACTCAAACTACGTCACTTAAACTTCTTATGTCATTATAAATTATTACTTTGAGATCAAATGATAATTATGCCGTGTGAAATATACTATAGTATCAGTTCTACAAATTGTTGTGGAATCTAAACAGAAGAAACTGTCTGCAGCTCTGGAAAGTATGAGTGAAACTTGATTTAAATTATTAAAGATTAACAAAATTATATTTAGAATTGCAATGCACATACCTAGAAATCGTATTCTATACATCAATGAAATTTGATGACTGCTTCTCTCAACTTTATTTATATACCTTATACATATTCTTTTTTTAAGTTTATATTTTAGGTAGTTTTGGAAAAGGGTCTGGCGATCAACCTGTAACGTCCATGGCCTTGGAGTGGTGCATTCATGTCTGACTTGACGCTTAGATTTACCCATCCATTCTACTGGGCTGAACAGGCGGATACAGAACACTCGGTGAGGTGGGCAGTATACGTGGATTTCCGTATTTAGAATAGAATAGCTGACGTCTGACAGGGTTAAAGTTATCAAGAATTTGTCACAGATGAAATTAAAGGTACAAACCTGATGTAACAACACTGGTATGTAACATTGTTAATATCGTTCTACTTTCAAAAAAAAGAGTTAAAAAATTAACATTAAATCTCCAAGTAGTTTCCAATATAGTGTTTCTTTTTCATGCAGATGATGGTTTCTTCTCTTTCTTTCCTTTGTTTTCTTCCCTTTTTAAATTGTATATATTTCTCATCGTGTCTGTTCAAGTCTAACAACCTATATTGCACGCCAATTTACACCGAAACTTCAAAATCCAAGGTAGTCCCAAGGTACTCCTGCAAGAACCACCAACACAAACTTTCCAAATAAACCAATTCTGCATAAAACTAAAAGGGCTGCAAGAAGCAGATATCGTTATTTTTGGGACGCAACATAAAACTTGTTTCGGGCGGGAAATTTAAACTCTAAGGAGTCCAATAATAAGTCCAGTATTATGTAAGCCCATTATGTATCTATTATAAGACGTATATATACTAGTCTCTGTTTAATAGCAACTCGTCATCTCTCTAAATTCGCCAGGCTTACGTCTGCTTTAATAGAAATTTGAAGCTGTGTATTGCCTGCCGTCATTGTCGATAGTGATTGGGTCACACAGGAATTGTCGGGCTATTTCTCTTGTCTACCTGATTGTGTGGTTGTTTGTTAAATGTGATAACAACAAAGCATTTTGAGTAATTCTAATGTAGAGAAATCTAGTAAATTACAATTAACATGACTTTTTTGTTTTCCTAGTTTTATGCTAGCCATTGGTCTACGGGGACGTATAAGCATCAGCATAAACTATAACAGTAAAACATTAACTCATTAAAGTCGACAGGAGGCTCCCGTTACGTATGACTAAATATCAAACTGTCCCCGCTACCTTGGTTTTGTTCTGTGTTCTGTATATTTTTCTGTTCTTTTATTTTATATTTTACGTGTTCTGACTGGAAAAAATTCAAAGTATTCATAAAATATAGAAAACTAACGCAGTGATTAATTTTATTATTAAATTTGTATTTAATAGGTCTGGTAAAAAAAAAAAGAAAGACCAGGATCAGAAAATAAATTTGAAAGTCATGGAGATATTAACAGTGAGTTACATCCAGCATGACGGTTCGACGGTTCACCCCAGGGGAACAGGTGAGATGCCCGGGAGGGAGATGTCATCAGGTGAGAGATACATGTTTGCGCAGGGAAGGTAACAGCGAAAACTGGCGGCAGTATAAAAGTCAGTCATTCCTCTGTTCTCTTGTTCATTCAGCATTTACCCTTGTAGTGGATTCCACAGTTCAGGCACCTGTTCTGGGCTGGGGAGCGGCGTCGATCCACAGAGTCCATGCCTCTACCCCCTACCTTCCCTCACCCCCGGAACACGGCGCATCTCCTCCCTGATATATCTCTCAGTAGAATACTTCGGCCAATACCTGTCATAGCTGAGGGATGACAGCCTCTCAACGTGTCGCTGTGTAATCTGACTCCGGAGAACAATGTACGGTTGTTGAAATCAGAACCACGTGGGAAAATATCACCGACTTTGGTTGTGGACCCGTCTCCCCGCGTGACTTCCACGTGACATAGATTACCGTGAGAAGGACACGCTGAGACTGGAATTACGCCTAAGTGCCTCTCACCAACATCAAACGAATCAGTTCTATTATATTAAAAAAAATTTAAAATGTTGATTCCTAGGCCACAAAAGTATCATCTTTTGTTTTTATCTATCAGATGCTATTGCCGTGAGAATGGTGACACTTGTTCGCATATATCTTTCGAATTTGGCGATTCAGAGCTTTGACCGTCAGAAATTTACTGGTTAATGTAACAGCTGTGTAGTCACTGCAAAAGCACATTTTCAACTTTGGAGAGATCTACTCTTTGAATCGCCATCGTCAATTTTAAAAAAACCAACAGCGTTTACTTTATATTTTCAAGCTAATTTCAAACAAATTAAATTTGAGTTATCTTGGCATCAATAATATGACTAATTTGTCAACATTTTCTCAGCAATGCTTGTTTATGAGGCCTTGGATGAAATAGACAGGTAGACATGTAAAAAGTACCAAATGTGCAAAGAATTTTGCCTAAATCTAAATGTTTGAGTTTCCATCAATGCATAACAAATACTTAATCAGCAAAATCAGTTTCCATGCCTTCCGAAAGTATTGTTACCCCCTTGTTTCTTTCACGTATTTCTTGTATTCATTGAACTAGCGTTTCTACGACGTCATTTTTGTTTGTCCTTTGTCTTTTAGTTGACGGCTGGTATACAAATGTCTGTTTCGACGCCTAGATTTGGAAGTTGTACAACTTCCGTTCTGTAAAGTGACAGGAGCAGCTCTGCCGTTAGACTCGGCGTAACCCACACCGGGAGTAATCCGCTCTGGAATACCTGTGTCAGATCGCTGCCCCATCTCACACGTGAGGTGCCAATCTAGCAACATGACATTATCAATTAGGCCTCAGACAACAGTTTAACATCCCATTGAAAAAGGATGAGCAGTTCCACGCTAAAGGTCTCTCCTTAACACTGCTGGCTGATGCGGCCAGCGCCCGTAGAGTATGTTAGAGCCGGGAGAAATGTCATCTAGTTAATCCATGTGTATGAAATATATAAAACAGGGTCTAAGAATGTAGTTCATCTGGGCAGTGAATATTGTAAACTGTTAGGTAAATAAACCGAGTCGGGAGCGAATCTGGCCGGCAGATTCGGCCAGCTTCTATCCGAGATCTGGTCACCAGTTTCTGAGCTGCCCCATCTATTATGACAAGCCTAATTTGATCTCTCATTCTAAACACTCTGTAAAGAGACAATGTGTTTTTGATAATGTCAGGATTGCCCTTCGTAGTTTTTTTTCCAGCGGTAGTCGGTAGGCTGTACAGCATACACGAATGCATTCCGATTACGTACGTATTTGTGCTGGCCCCGCGCGGTTCCCAGACAGCCGTTATGTCCCTAGAGAAAGGGAAGCCAGAAGTTGTGGCCTAGAATCCGCCAACAGCCGCGAACAATGAAGGACTAAACAAACAGCTACTTTGTACGCATGTCGCCCGTTATTAATCATTTTCTCTTTTACAGCCAACCGGAAATTACCTCTATATATCTTCACCGTTGTTCTTTGGCAAATATTTGTGGAAATCTCACATAGCTGTGGAGCATGTTTGTCGCGCAGGCATGCATGTGGGCTGGCACAGTACGAACTGACAGCATGTTAACGCCAACAGCACTACCCCCACATCACTATAGGCTGATAATTAAGCCATCAGGTGTAAATCAATGACTGTGATAATAGGGCGGCTTGACAGAGTCACTTTTAGAGGTAGCATGACGGATAGAATAATATATGTCATCATTTCTTGTGCATTTGGTGCGAAACGTGTTAATACAAAATGATCATTGTAGTCATACTAAAGTCATACTTTAGACAAGACAATTATAGTTTATCAGTAAGTAATAAATGCATTCAGCAGTCATTTAGAAGTTTAGAAATTTCTTTTATAGAGTAAAGTATATTATAATTTTGCAATCACTTCCTATCTGTGCGGTAAACACACGGGTTCAACTGAAATACATCGACAATTTGGTACGATGTTTAGGTCTCTCCGCTCCTGCCTTGTCTTTTGCACTCCTCATCTATTTTAACTTGGCTTTGACATTTATTTTTGAGAGCAACTTGGGTAGGTTTTCGGTAACTCCTGATTAGTGCCTCGATGGTGATACAACGATGCACTATACCAGTGGCGAATACGGAAACCCACCACAGCGGTTAGAGCGACGCATAACGGTTTATTTATTTGCTTGTTTGATTGGTGTTTTGAGCCACACTCAAGAATATTGCACTTTTATGACCTCAACCAATATTAGGGAAGAAGGAAGCTGCCCAAGGGGAACTCACCCCAGCCCGCTGGCTGCTAACAGACTTTCCCACGTACGGCCAGAGAGGAATCCAGTCAGAACTGGACTTACTCACGGCCACAGCATTCATATTAGTGACAAACTCCTCGGTCATTGTACAACACTATCGTACTAATGACTGACAGATACGAGTGGGATTAGCTAACTTTGATTGAATAGGCGTAAGCATGTTCGTACGACGTCTTTCTATTGTTTCCCGGTGAAAGTCAGGTAGAGAGTCTTAAAAGACTCATCAGTTAGTCCCGTGATCCCACATTTGAATGGTTGATTCAAACAAAATGGCAAAGCATCGGAAAAAGGCGACTGCTCTAAGTTTCATTTAAACCCTATGTTCCCAAATTGTCCTCTATGTATCAAAAGAAATTGACTTTTATCGCAGTAAGAACGAAACTGGTCCATCCTCAAAAATATATAAGAAAATTAGTTCAACATTTTTCTGAAAGCGATCTGCTATCTCATTAATATCCGACAAGGAATGTGGATATGTTTAAGATGTATGCAATATATGTAATGGGCCTTGTTTATATGTCATCTATAGGTCATCCATACATGCAAGATCTTTAGGGTTATTTCAAATTGTCTTAAATTATATTAAGTACATTATGTTGAGAAGGTAGTGTTAAACATATTGAAAAGCAATTCTTATTTAATTTTCTACACTCCAAAACTTCGCTCAGAGCTGAAGACCTCACTTGTGTTGGAAATTGATACCACATATCATTATCATATATACGACACGAATGCCCAATTTCACAATGATGAAAAGGCATTGGAATTCATCGTAAGGCCTTTATTGGTCATACCTATGTATCTTTGATGCTGAAAAATAAGTCATCAGGCATAGTACTGGCTAAAAACAACTTAGATTTATAATTACCAATGCCTTTTCCAAAACACAAAAACTCAGCTACATTTTGAAATACTTCAGCCACACTGAACAATGATAACGTTAATGTAATATGGTATATCAGATGGCCTAACGGAAGAGTGTTGAGTTCATTTCCCAAGTTGACACTCGGGATATCCTGTTGGGCCTTGGCGTTTCTGTGGGACGGAGTTAAAGTAATTTATAAATTGAAATTAAAACTTAAACTTTTCTGTGTTTATATGCACAGATTAGCGGGATTTGGAGCTTTATCTGAAACTTATGTTTCAGGTGGAATATCTTATGTCCAAATATACATCTACCGTTATATCAGACCTGAGTTAGTTCACCACACTCTAGTGTTAATCTTTGACAGAACCCGTTAATCCTGTAATGATTAGCCTGCGTGTTATGGGCTTGTCATCGAAGACATCCAGTGAATATCACCCTACTTTTTGAAGAAAAGAATGGAATAGATGTACAACAGTCTGGAAGAGTAAAATCATCTACCATCACTCGCCACGATATGGCTAAAACATTGCCGATGTGATGTTCAGCCATAATCGTTCATTCATTCATTCTGCCATCAAAGACACGGCTCGGTTAAGTCAAATGCTGTAGATACAACGAGGTGTAACGAAGGCCATGTAACTGAAGGAGTGTATCAACAAGCTGCAATTTCTAATAAAAACGCAATTTCTAGTGAACGTATTTTTGAGAGTGGTTGTTATTCTCAGTCATCCAATCTCTCGGTTTTGGGAGGGTCATGCTTATATAAATTTTTCCAATGTCTTTACCTATGGGTAATTACAAAATCCGTTGTAGAAGTTATTAACACAAATTACCACTCTTAGAGTAGAAAGCCACTCCGAGTGTTTCGTAATAATTATTACAAATAAGCTATTGTTGTTAACAAATTGAGTATCTCATGGACTTCATGGGTTCTCTTCTGATACATACAGGTATGAGGAGTAAAATCGGGTGTGCAGGTTTAAGTGTCTCTGTTGCTGTATGGGCACATTTCAGTAAAATTGACCAAATAAGTGGCTTACATGTTTGAGTTCCTGTTGCATGCACTCGGCACATTAGATTAAAGTATTTCATGGGTAATGAATGATATCTAAGTGAGTATACATCGTACTAACAAATTCGTGTTTCTGTGGGAATATGCATAAATAGGAAAAGCATTTGATTGGTAATGAATGAAATATGACTGAAATATGAGATAGGAGTGGACATCGTGCTTACAAGTTTGAGTTTCACGTCTCGCTCTTGCTTTTCCTCCTCGGTCATGTCATCTTCGTGAATCTCATCCTGGACAGTGCTGGTTTTCTTTGCCTCCCGCTTCCTGAAGATACTGATGCGTCTCCTCTCCGTATCACGACCCTCGGGATATTGCAGTTTCCCAGAATGTGACCCATTCGCTTGGTCCTTCTGCTCTGCCCGAAGTCTAGAGACTCGAATCTGTTGAATTCGTCTCCGGACGAAAGCACATGCTTGACGGAGGCTCCTGTTTGCCTCTTCTGGGGGAGGGCCCACCGTTTGGGGTCTACTTTTCACTGTGGGGTCTAAAGTGTGAGACCTGGGACCCCAGGCGTGACCGGAGGTTCTGCGGACGCAGGTTGCCGTCGTTAGATGCCGATGTTTAGTTTGGGTTGGACATGTCTGAGGGCGGCTGAGGATAGAATCAATCAGTTCGGCGGTTTTGGGAACCGGAGAGCAACGAGGTCGTCCGGAGCTCCGGATCCGGGTGTGACAAGTAGCCATTTCAGGAATGTGTTGTATCCACTGTTCTGGACCACCAATCTTTTTAGTCACGTCCCCAGGGTGTCACTTTAGTCCAGGGACCATTGATCTGAAGTATTAAACATTGGAGAGATAAAGACAGTGGTTTGGCGTGTAATGATATGTATGGTTGTGATATCAGAAAATGGTTACATGTGTGTTACTGCTGAGTTACCTAACTCCCAACACAAACAGACGGGAAGCGGCCGTCGTTCCGGGCATATTCCTGCTCACCCCCGGGCCCGGCTCCCGGCACGCTGTTCTCATCAGCACCCCAGATCTCCACCGTAGACAAATCTCTCGGGCCACGGGCGATCTTCGCAAGCTTTTTCTTTTGTGTGTCCGTCGATTCGCCAGTTAGTAAACATATTGTCAATAGTATCAACCTACTCCGACAAGACATTCCACATTCTTAACAAATTCACTACATTTATTCTGAATGGCATCTCCGGAAACAGATGCCGTCTTGGCAAACCTCGAGCTATCTGGAAACTATCGACCAATATAAAGCATGATATAGATATAGAACTTCGCAGTAGTTAAAGAAATTACTTGTATTTAGCGACGAGAGAGTGAAACAAAAACAACGTTGTATTTCTTTAATCATGGGAAGTTTATGACTTTTAAAATATTCTGAATGTTGTGTGAATAGCATCACCTTTTATTTCCATGTAGTAGAGAATGGCTTGCATATGTCTGATTAGCCCTGGTTGCTATTTTCACAAAGGTCCCTCAGAGACTCTTATTAAAGGGCCAGTTTAATATGGCATTTCCAACTGATATTTGTTTACCATCCTTATTTGTTCCTTCTCAATTCCACATTTCGTGCATATACGATGCATGGATTTTCAGAGCTGACGACTATTTAAAAAAAATTTCTCACTGAATAGTAATATTCAGTTCATATTAGTTATACTGCTCACAACAGTTCTAACAGAAACGTTATTGCCATGTTACATTGTATTGTTTATATATATATACTAGCAAATTGTACCTCCATTGGCCAGATTTACAAAATACACAAATAGTGTTAGGCCTACACGGAAAACCGATACCTTCACGTGGTGATGATAACACAATGAATGCCAAAGTCATAACGAAGCTATCGGTTTTCGGTCTTAAAATTGGAGAAAATACTAAAAAAATACACTTACATGTATGTTCCAAAACTGCCCAGCTCTGATGCCAGCTGTTTCATCAATCAAGTTGAATTTTACAGAACGGTATATGCAATGGCAGCTGTCCTGATATGTTACCGGTGCATAACGATATTGACTTCGACGAATGAAACTATCGAGCAATTATGCTTTTCTATAACATGGTAGTTTGACCACTTGTACAACTGAGATATAGACAGAATGTTGGTAACTACACTCTGGTAAGGCACGTATTTGAAAAAGTGACAAATGTGTGTTTAATTCAGCTCGTAGACTCGTGTTATTGTTTTCAGGTAGCTTGTAGTAGCTGCCTTTTTGAATGGTCGCTATGCGTTGACATTTGCTCGTCTAAAATGCCGTTCAAAACCCTCTCTCGAAAAGGATCTGTGGTAAATTGACTTTCGTTCTGACGGAGCAAGCTTACCTTGCTATTCACAGCTGTGAACGTATTCACTGCCTTGAACCTATTCATTGTACGCGTGACATTTCAGTTTGGTCAGAGAGCACACATGCGCATATAAAATGAATGCTCAGCCGTCAATGTAATTCTGCTATAAAAGTGGCTGTCATTTTATTCACTGTAATTATAAGGTGCAAAATGCGAACCTAATATCTGTATATAGGCACAACAATGGTTGTTATTTAAAGCAAAACTCGAGACACCCAATACATAAGGTTGTGCTTCTATTTATACTCTAAATACGAGTTCACGCGAAAACCTGCATATTTTAACGCCGAGCTAGTATATGTGAAAAGATATGAAATGGAAGTGAAAGTCAATCTGCCTTCCAAAAAGGTCATGCAAGAAAAATATGGTCTTAATAAGAAATTAGACGGACAGAATATAAAGAGCATGAATTGTTGTTCTCCGGTGCTCAAAATGTGTACTTTTTATACAACTTTTTGAGACATAAACATATACTGACGACGATCTCTAAAGTTAGAGGACATGTTCATATTTCGTTTAGAAATAAAATAGTTGCAAAATTTTCGTATCACTTCTTGTATTATGTAGTTATAATTGCCCAGAACATGTAATGTTATGTTTTATACTGCTCTTCACAACACACGACAAAGCATACCAGATGGCTCAATAAACCGTAAAGCCGTACCAGAAAATACAGTTTAAAACAAACGAAAAATTGCATCCATAAAGGCAACGATGAAGGAAAGAAAACTACAGAAATAATTCGATTTGCATTTGAACAGAGGTTAAAAATAACAGCTTTCTGTAAACAGAACAACTTCTATTTGGGGCCTAATTTAGCTTTACTTTACCTAATTTTAGTGTGTTATAAATGGATGATATTGCCTAACGTATGAAATGAGGTCATTTTTGGTCAACTTATCGTCACACATCTGTCAATCAGAGGTACTTCAGAACACATTCTAAAGAAAGAAAGAACAATGAAATGTTTGGATTGAGCACGGAATTCATATTTTATAATGCTGACTATTTCTGTCTGATAGCACTCAGGACTGAAGTGTCTGTTTCACAGAAACAAAGGCGACAATCATTTGGTAACGACAGGTATGGCAAGATACTTATATCACAAAACGATATTTTGTTGAGTATTGATTTGGTCAGTGAGAGCGCGATGTCCAGAAATACTCCCCTTGCGTAGTTTTCCTGTCACACGCCCATGGCAACCATCCGTTGCTATGGTGGGTGGTTCCCTGTTCTCTCTGCTATGAGGCTTAAGTTGCCCACGAACGAACTGCATGGAGTAAAATTAACCACACCTTATCCTCTGTTAACACTAACATTTCCCAAGAATATGTCGGCTTATTTTTAACATGTGTTTTGTTTTTGGATATAGATCAAGGACCACGTAATTCTGGGGTAAAATTGGTTTTACGATTAAGACTTTTTTGCTTATCCATAGAAGAATGGATTTGTTCACACGGTGAAAATTTGGTGAGCAAAAATTATCAATCCGCTCCCCATCAGTTTGTATTACTGTCGACAGGAGAAAACTTAAAAAGCATCCCTAAAGTAATTCTTGATGATAGATTGTTTGCCTTCTACTTTACATATCATAAAATAATAACATTCTGAAGATGATCTAGTATGAAATCAAGATAAAAACACCAACATTTTTCAAAGTACATGAAAGTATCGTGAACTGTTCCAAAATGCAGACCAATTCCTATGATTCTCATCACAGACACAAACTGTTTTCCTTTCTCTAACCCTCTATATAGGACTAGTCAATACCGTCCATAATTTATTATCGTGAGAAAGTGATTTTCTGTTAATTGAATGTAAGGAGAAAAGACTAATTAATTGTAACCATTATTGCAAACAATACTATATGCTAAGGAACACTTCACAACTGTGATACTTTCGAGTGAGGGAAACTTGGTGAATGTATTAATGTTTTGTATTGTTAGCGAAGTCTTGATTAAGCGTTTTGTAACTCGGTCCAAATAAGTCGCTTTGACTGTAAACCTGTCACAGCTTCTCGGCTACACCTATCCTCATTCGATGAAACTACCTGAGTAAAATGGTGTAAAAGCTTACTCCATAAGCAAAGATCCACAATGCAACGACTACACAGGGATACCCACCCACAATTCGTTCTCCTGGAAAATGACTCTATGAGTCTTAGTCAAATCCATTGTTATTTGGGCATCACGACTGCAGCTTTGTGTCAGGATGTTTGTCAGGTACATGTCGAAGGGCAGTTTTCATGTATATAACGGAACATGATCAATGTTAAAGGGTCGGTCTGTCCTGGTGTCTAAATCATTTGGCCAGGTATTATTGTAACTGGTATTTGATTATCACAGTATTAACAACAACGTCGTCGTATTATGGCTGTGGAATAGTGTGGTTTGCTTTCCTTTATTTTATACAAAACAAAATGAACGTCATCGTATAATAAATACATAACTTTGAAGGACAATGTTTATGCAAGATTTTTAGCAGAACTGAAGACTTTCGAAATATAATAACATGTGGCGAATGTGAGACACGGTTGCATCGGTATTTCACGGCTATGGACGGGTGGTATGTGCAGTGCCGTCTCTGTAGGCTAAAGGTTGGGCGGGGGCTGGGGCTATTGGCGAAAATCAGCACTGTTGGTAGGATTAACAAACCCTGCGTGGCCCACTTGGTGTCAGTATACTGAGACTGGAATGAACGTCGTGGGTAATATCTTCGGGATGGCGCTATTAAAATGCTGCCATAGGATCAACCCACTACACGTAGACGAAGTTGTGTGAGAGGACCAAAATAATAATCAAACCGACTTTAAAGCCAAAGCTACGAAACATACAATTTGCACTCGTGTGTGTGCTCACAACTATCGTTTTGCGTTCGGTTATGTTGCATCCAATACGCCCGATTCCTTCAATTTCAACTGCAATAATAACTTGTAATTCTACAATGAGGTAGATTCCGCAGAAGCCAGGCAATAAGAAGCCATCCTAAAGTAATAAGTAGTAATTGTCTGACAGTGGCGACGCTACCTGATATGTGTAAAAGCTTTGAAAAAACGTGACGTGAGGAAGATCCGTATTTCAATGGTTTCTGTATAAAGTTTGCAACAAAGGAGTGGAGCTGGAATTCGCCTTGGTCATTGATCGTGAACAGACAATGCCGTAACATAGAAACTGTGAAATAATGGTTCTGTATCAACAGCGCCATATACCGTTGATTGCGTAAAAGTGTAGGGTAGCAAATGGATGCCTATACAGTTATCGCCAAAACAGAAAAAAAACATTCTAAGGACATTTGCTAAGAACACTAATTGTTCGCCATAGGCAATTGATAAGGTGTTCCGAACAATTGGCTTACTATAGTACAGAGAGGAAAGATGGTTGTTAGTTGGTTTATGTGATGCGATGTGTGGAGGTGGATGCGTTTTGGCGAGGATGGGTTGGTTATGGTCTTCGGCGGTTGGCTAGGTGATGGTCAGTGAGCTTTGACAATGGGGAATTTGGGTCTGATGGCCAGGGGTCAGTGAAATTTGGCGGAACTGAGTTGAGTTTGATGGTGAGCGGTTGGCTTGACGGCAGCCATTGAGATGGGGCGATGGTCGGTTGGTTGTAGTGGTAACGGTGTGAGCGGTAAACGGTGTATGAGCACACTGTAACAGTGCAAGCATCGAATCATGCAGGAATACCACGTTTGACGGGCGTTACACGTCCTAAATATAAATCTCCTCCCATTGCAAGCTTCAATCTTGTGATTGAACCAATGTACCTTTATTAGAGATCGCTTACAATCTGACCTTTCCTGAATAATCCTCATAATCCATAACAATATCAAATGCATTCATACAATGAAGAACTGTACATAAGTACCCGCGAATTTATCCTCCAAAAACTATATATTACAGTCACAAACTAAGCCTTCAGATACTGAGCAGGCTATTATTTATGTATGCCAATATTCAGATGCCGGCGGCATTTTTCCATATACCTTCCTAAAGAGTAAAGATATCGCAAGAACAGGTAGGCAATTTTCCTCGACCTGCTTAATTCCATATATAAGAAAGTACCGTTCCCATTTCAGTTTAGCCTAGAAGAGAGTTATAAGTATTTATTATTTAAATGTACATGGCGATATTTGAGCTGCTGATGGCTCAGTGGTATAGTGTGGAAACCTTCACTAACATTAATCGGAACGAAACATTTAAGAATCTCCGCATAAATGACATAACCGTGGATATAGAGCTAAACATCCATCAAATAAATGAATTAATTCCGATGGTCGTGGATTTCCCCCGTTTCTGTCTGGTTCCCTCTCACAATAATGCTGGCAGCCGTCGTATAAGTGAAATGTTGTTGAGTCCGACACAATACACCAATACATATTCATTGATCTGAATTGGCGATTTACGCCATTTTAATACATAAATAAATAAATTCGGAAATAATTTATACAGCCAAATTAAGTGCACTGCATGACTAAATAGTGTTTCTCATCATTGTCATTTGCAACCGTTGCACAGCAACTTTTGGCACCACTCTTCCAGATAATTTTTGACCTATCTTAACGAGACTCAAAGGTAACCAAGGTAACATATATGCCGTTTCTTAACCACCTTACATGTACTGGTGCAGATTTCCTGTATACATGTATTTTCTTATTTCATTTGACAAGCGGTTTTAATGTCGCCTTCAACATAACCACGCGAAACCACGTAACGTCTCACATTATCTGAGATCCAGTGGCAAACCGGAAATAAGGTATTTAAAACATAACAAATGCACATTGGAGATGATAACCGCACTGAACTCTGGTTCACAGCGACTCTACATGCGTGTAGATGTCTTCGAGCCTCAAGAGTGGAATCTGATAATTGAGCCTATCAGAATTCAGCTACATTATCGGTTTGAATCACTGTATGTTCCTAAAGTTTTCAAACTGTTCCGTTACAACATTGCTGACTTGAGGTCATTTAATGCGAAACAGAATGGGTTTCTTGGTGTCTCTTTTAACAAAATTGTGCCTTATCACGCAGCTGTCTCCTTGTAGCAAGCCTGTCTTATCCAAAGACTTGCTGACCGGACCTACTAGTTCTTGATCATCACCCTGTGCAAAGCGAGGAAAAGAGATTGAAAAGATTGATTAAAAACAATTTTAATATCTTAGGCGACTTGAAATTAAATCCGGGATCCAAAGCAATAGTATAATCCATACATACCACAACTTAAACACGGACAGTTTTAGTGAAGATCAAACACATGTACAACCAACATAATAAGATAGTTTTTACGACAAAATTTATTCCTTGGACATTCTCGTTATTTTGTTTTACCGGGTGAAATCTACCTCAGAGCGTGTGGATGAGCAGACGACAAAATCAGTGTCCATCTTGAACACGTCACAATCGCACCCTGGTTGCAACATGCCTGTAAAGTTTCTCAGTCACAGCATAACTAACTGATCAAGACATTCTGAGCTATATGATAGGAGGACACTGTATGTAGCCTCAGCCAATAGGACACGCCTTCTGATAGCTCACAATCAAGGCAAGCATACACAGATCCTGGACTCCAGTTGTAATTTAAAAAATAGGCTTTGCCGACAAAGGCATGTAAGAGGAAATTGAGAATAAACACGCTTGTATAAAAGGTAAAAACATTAGATTTCTTGTATACTAACACACCCAATTCTAGCACAATGTAAGAGAACAATTTCTCTCTTGTCAACAAACCATATGACATCTGAAAACCATTAACAAGGACTTTTTGGCACCATTGGTTCACAGACGTCTCGTGAAATGACGAGAGTTTATCGTGACATAAAATTTCAACGGGGATTTAGTGATAGAGTCATTTAGCAACTGAGACGGCCCCCGTGAACCATTCCAGCAAAGAACCGTAAACAGGGCTTACTCGAGTCTCAGAAATCGAGTTGCCAGGTTGCTGGCTTCCCTAAAGGCTGTGGGTGGCTCAACAGACAGGCTTTCCCCTTAAACTCGTGGAATTGACAAGTATTGCATTGAGGAGATCCCTAAACGATTGTACTCTGGCCTGCGAGGCACTATTGGTTTGACAGGATAAGCCATCGAGTAGACACTGCATGTACCCACAGGGAGCTCTCGTACTCTCTACAGAAGGCCAGTCGTGAAATCCTCGCTGGTTCGGCTCAGTGAATATAGAACAGTTAACTCATTACCTGCACCGCCCCTTTCACGGGATACACGCGAACTCGATGGAAACGACCAGCTGCTTTCTAGGGGACACTTGACCCTCATTTTCGAGGGGTGTACATGCAGCTCAGTACTTTGCTCCGAGTTAATTATGGGAAATGCTTCAAGTCTATTTACCATACACACTGAGTATGCCCATAGCAGCACTGTGTTCTCTTGCCTTCAATCTCAAGGCTGCAATGCTGGAGCTGCGCCTTTCTGTGTCATGACACGGTTCTACAGTGGACTGAGAGCAACTGTTCATTGAGATAGATGGCGTCGTTTGGACGGGTAGAGGTCCGTGGGGAGCAGTCATGGAGCCCGGGGGTTGCTGATGGTGTACCTGTGCCATCTGATGAGCAGCCGCCATTTGGTTGGCTTGAGCCAGGCCGAGTTGATTGGATTGAGCGAGACCCATGAAGCTGGGAAGATCGGTATGAGGAGCCATGCACGAGTTGGCCGCCATTGTGTATGCCATGCCGTTAGGTGTCATGGCCGCCCATGGGTTTGACTGCTGCATCTGAAGAATGGGGATAAAACAATGGTTAATATCGCATTATATAGTGCAAAGATTAGATTAGTAGCAATAAAAGTAACAATAAAAGTGCCAGGCCATTTTTATATTGATCACGGCTACAGCTGTACCACATTTCAATCCGAAAATAAAACAATCTGGCCTCACATACATCAAATTAGGCCAATGTGTTTAGCAATCGACTCATTTACAGAGGACATGTATATTGCGTTCAAGGACAAGTCTACCGAGGACTGTTGAATCATCGATCAGGCAAAATCTCAGTTACACTGCTTAAGAGGTCCAAGGTTAAGAAAATCTAGGTTTAGTGTTGGAATACGCGAAGATCAGTGAAGAAAGAGACCCTTGGGCTCAAAATCTTCGAACGTCCCCGCCCTGTAGCCTAGAAAACTTTGAAGAGCCAATATAGCCAAGAGAACGTCTGGGAATGAAATACGTTTGATGTGTCATATCGTTCAGTTAACGAAAACACTGAAAATTTGAACGTAAACTAAGACAGCCAGAGCGAGAGTTTTGCAGGTTAGTACTGGGGAGTGAACGCTTATTAGCTGAGCTCGAGGGGGGCACCCCTCACACCAGGACTTACACCGCTTCAATAGAAGCATAATGAGCCGAGGAAAAGGCGTCTACTTTGCGCCGGGCCAAGAATTCCTCGTCTGGCGCCTCGTATGTTGTCTTGGTAGCAGGATTTCCGCGAGAAAGTATCAGCTTTGTCTCCTAGGGGAGGTATGTGTTGTGTTTCATGGCTAAGGGGCCACCTCCTGGGCAAGGATCTATCTTTCATGACTGCGCATACGCGCTGCGAAAAATGTGACTATCTGGGTACCTTACGCCGTCAGGAAGTCATGATATGACGATATAACGTGTCATGACGACACTAGACTAAGATGAGATCATCCATACGGAAACGTTCATGGGTAAGAGGAGTAGCTCGGAATATGCCCATACCTTCAATAAACCTTATCCCTTTCCACACCTGCTTATAATCTCTTCGCCCGTCTGAGAACTGGTGTCAAACACAAATGACGACTTTAAAGCTGTCACCCACCTTAATATATCTACTCACCTGAGAACAGGTGTCAGGTACGAAGAATTATAGTACAGCGTTATTATTTCCTCACCCTAATGTCCCCACTAACCAATGAACAAGTGTTAAATGCGAAGGACTATAATACAACGCTGTCATAATATCTTTCCTCACCTGAGAACAGCACCCTTTTCCACGTAGGCTAAGTTGATTGTACCATGGCTACCTATCTCTTTAACACGGGTTGTCATGGTAGTTACAATTAACTTAGTCTACGACCTCTTTGTGGAACAAGGGCCAGGTGTCAAGCACGAGGGGCTTTAGTACAACGTTATCACTTCCCGACCCTAATGCCTCCACTAACCTGAGAACAGGTGTTAGGTGCGGAGAACTATAATACAATGTTGTCACTTCCCTCACCGGAATGTCCCAACTCACCTGAGAACAGGTGTCAAGTATGAAGGGCTATAGTGTAAGGTTAACATTTCCGACTCAGCCCTGTTGCGCTCACTCCCCTGAGAACAGGTGCCAGGTACAAAGCACTATAGAACAATGTTAACACTTCCCTCACCTTAATGTCCCCACTCACCTGAGAAAAAGTTGTCAAGTGCGAAGGACTATAGTACAACGCTAGTATTTCCCTTGCTCTATTGTCTCAACTAACCTGAGATCAGGTGTCATGAAGGACTATAATACTCACCAACTCACCCCAGAACAGGTGTCAGGTATGAAGGGCTATAGTACAACGTTAACATTTCCGACTCCGTCCTGTTGTGTCCACTCACCTGAGAACAGGTGTCACGTACAAAGGACTATGGAACAACGTTAAGACTTTAAGACTGGGAATAGGTGCCAAGTACGAAGGCCTACAGTACATGTTAACCACTTTCCCATCCTAACGCCCCCACTCACCTGGGAATAGGCGTCGTGTCTACCCGCCAGCGGCATGTCATAGCCGTGCGACGCAGCCATTGCTCTCATCGTTTGAAGCTGACCGAAACGTTCTCGTTTTCTCCATTTGGCTCTTCTGTTTTGAAACCATACCTACAAAATAAGTAGTAAAGAAGCTGAGCCCACAAGTGTTGAATTCATGAGTGGTAAAAGTAAAGCGTAACATGTCAAAAATCTCTCGAAAATGCTTTCAGTCACACATTCAGTTTAGGTATATGTGCATATATATATATATATAGTTTAAATCAACTTGGCAAGCATTTTGATGCATGATGTGTCTTCTTCAAAAGTGTGACTTCTCGCCATCTCCAGGTGATATATCGCTGAGATCTCGCCATCGAGAAGCAATTTGTTACAATCCGGGATAGTGTTCAACGCCCAGGCTTACAAAGACTAGTGACTGCGCTTTAAAAATTATTTGTAGTGGTCTGTTTAATAATCGATGTATCATTATTTTGACTTTTATTGACGACTACTTCAAGAATCATGCTTAACTCAGCATTAGATGACAACTGTATATGAGGTTCCAATAAACTGAAATGCAACATTTAAGCATTTATTGGGGTAAATTAAAGTCCTGATCGGCAATCTTACATGTATTGTTCATGAGTTTACAAAGACCGCATCCAGATTCTCGCATAATATTTATGTTCGCATGCAGATAACTGTCTAATATTTCTATAATTGAAGATTCTGTTTATCTTTGTTTGGTTACCTTGTAGTATTTATTTATTTATTTATTTGATTGGTGTTTCACGCCATACTCAAGAGATATTTCACTTATACGACGGCGGCCAGCATTAAGGTGGGAGGAAACCGGGCAGAGCCCGGGGGAAACCCACTACCATCCGCAGGCTGCTGGCAGACCTTCCCACTTACGGCCGGAGAGGAAGCCACCATGAGCTGGGCTTGAACTCACAGCGATTGGACTGGTGGGAGGCTTCGGTCATTGCGCTGTGCTAACCGCCTGAGCCACGGAGGCCCCTCCCTTATAGTAATGAGCATTCTTGACAAATGCATGAGCCTAGTATAACACAGAGTTTAACGTTTGGATTTGTTTGGCGCAGTAGACAAGGAAATACTGGCACTCAGTTTCAGGTGAATGACCTATGTACGCAATAAGGCAATCCCTTGGCGTACAAAACAGGATTCTTCTTAACTATGAACCAAACGGTCATTTGTTGTCTTTCCAACTGCTCGACCAATTATCATCTTTGATCAAAGTCTATCTCAGACTATCTGGATTAGAAAGAGCCAATAATTCTTCTCCATCCCCAACCCAGTACATTTATTATACAAGCAGAAAGTCATTTGTAATTTGAACTACCTCTGCACAAACTGGGAAAAATAGCACAAGTACTATACTGTTCGTGTGTTTTTAACAGAAGACAAAGTAGTATTGATGTGATGTTTTATATTTGCCATTTATTTATCAATGATCGTTCCTTTATAAATTGGCCGTCCACTGACGAACTCGATTGGCGGGAAGATACTATATGGTCGACGATTTTCGGAAATGAACACCCTCAACAGCGTAGTTTGAAAATTTTTAACGGTGTTTTTTGGGCCCGTATTAAACCGATAATGACACTTTACTCTGCATCTTGTTAAGACTTGCATAACGGACAAGGCTTCCATCGAGCGGTGTGGACAATACAAAGTAGTGGACAATTAACTCGAGATCGATACTATATGGTGGGGTGGATCATTATCAGCATGCCATGCAATGCACAGACCAGCCGGAACATGCCACTGTCCGTATAACGAGCCTACATACCTGGTAATCAGTGTCCAGAGCCGCCCTTCTGATTGTAAACAGACACAAACACAACTACAAGCTAGAGTGCGTGTACTAATCAACCGAGATCGATCCGGTTATTTTGATATGCAGCAGTTAGGCTACAAGTACATCAATAGAAATGTTCAGTGGGAGTACTTTTTCTGTGAACGCGTTTCGTTTTGTCTAGTGTAACTGCCTTAATGACGAATGCAAGTGTGCATGAAAATACCCGGTTTTATATTTATTGTAAATAATTTAGCTTCACAAACCTAATCGGAGAGAAATAAAACTTTAGTGAAACACAGACAAATCCAAGTACACCAATTGAGAGATTTATACTTGCACTTGGCAACGCACGTTAAGAAACCATTCTAGTCTTTGTATACAATGTTTAATATTAACTATAGAGCATTACTGATTTTTGTAACTTATAATATAGGTTTTACTTTGTGAAACCATTTCAATTTGGATATAAATATGGATCTAAACCGCAAATGTATGTGCAGTACTCAACTGCACAATTGAGAAATAATATTTTCGGTTCAAATTAAACTGGAAGGGCAAGTTTTCAGAGTGGAGTAGAGTTTATTCTCTACAAACTTTAGAATTTCTTAAAGAATTCCTTTCTTTCAGTAAAATGCTGATACAAAAATATTGAATGTGATCCTTTGGCGGGAGCGCAGATGGTAGCATCGTGTGATATGGGCGGTTAGACGTACGCAATATTTTGTGGGTCTCGCCCTACAACTCGCAATTAAGACGTCACTTAAACTGCTTGTTAAAATAATTACTAATCATGTAATGTTCAGAATGTATATACTACCCTCCTCTCTGCGTGTTGGGTGAGATGAGTATCAAGTAATTTTTGAGAAAATTTCAGCTAGTAAATCAGAGTAAAAGAACCTGAACGCGATTAGCCTGGATCAAGCTAATTACTAGGCGTGATGAATTTATATCGGCCTCCGTAGGGGTCTGATGCCCCTTGCGATAATTCCACCACGCAGTATGTAGAGATAATTATTTTATGGGTCCCAGCGGTAAGTACACATCTCAGTGTGGATCTGGCTTAATTCGGCCAGTATTTCTCTATACATTTGATGTTAAAGTTTGTGCTCAGACAGCCGCCATTTTCCGCTGACAAAATTAAACATACATCAAAAGACAAGAAAATACACTTTTTCTGTGGTAGTTGCGTCAAGTTGTTTGCTCAGTTAAACCCCTTCACGCTGGAATAACATTACGGTTATCTCGAATTAATTTAGAATCCATGGACGTTGAGAGTTAATTGTATAGTAGATATATCTTCACTGCGTTGAGCCAGTTGGTCCAGGAGCATATACACAATATAATTAAGTAACAGACAGTTAATTTCATGATGAAGAGTAGTTGGAAAGACCGATAATCTCCTAGCAACATCGTTACAAGTTAGGGGAACTTTGATAGTGATTGAATGAGTCGAATTTCAAATTTTTCCTTGGGGTAGGGCCTAATTAACACGCGTAAAATGCACACAACTTCATTCCCTTCGCCGAGTGTTGTTTACAAAACGTGTGTCAGTGATTGGGTACATAATCGTAGGTTTAGATGGGAGCAAAAGTGAACCTTAAATTTTATTTTATTACGTTATAATTATCACGATGATAATTAAAATAAAACACGTGCAATCATTCAGCTGAAGGTTGTGAAGCATTTCTTTGATTGTGCGAACTCTTGTTGACATGTTATCGCCGCATTCATTTTATTTCATCAGTGTTTAAGGTCCTAATATCCCAAACACAAAGCTTGCTTTAGTGACATCTAATTAGTCTGACAATGACGGGTGAATCGAAAGAAGGGAGGTAACCAACGCATTGACTTTAAGAATATTGCACTTCAGAGTTACAACCCTTGGCTATATAATATATCATATAGCAATAGTTATACTTTATGTGAAGTGAACGAATCTCGTTGTGGTGCATTTGAGATCACTCCGCTCTGGCCAATGACGTCTCGTGTTTGAGTTGTGCTTCTATTGGCTTGTCTGCGGCCTGTACCAGAAGAATTGCGCTGGACTGACAATGAACTCCTCACCGGTCGTATAAATGGATAAGTTGCAAGAACACTATAAGTTTCCAGACAATAAAATCTATCAAGTATGGTCATCAATCCACAAAAATACACCGATCCTTTTCTCCTTATTGCTTAGCAGCAGAATATGTGAACTGAGTTGTACAATTTTGGTTCACTATGACCATTATTTATTAAAACAGGAGAGGGAGTAATGTTTGTGGTAATATCAAACTGACTCGCACCATCTAGAGTACCATTACAGTGACAGAATCGTTGGCTTTTACTTAACGACATTAGCAATTTCACAGCATGCATGCCAGCGTTTAGATTTTATAGTGACAGCAACAGGTGCTTTCCGAGTCGCTTAAAGGAGGGAGTATATGCCACCGGTGTACAGTTACCGACATGCCCGGCCGGCGCGATAAGGTGAGGATCAGCACTGGTAGTCAGGAACCATAGGAAAATACGTAAAATTCGGTCGAGCTGTTTGTAATAGTGATGGGTGTAATGACAGGCGTGAAATCAGAGGAACAACGCCTGACAGGCACATTTGTTTATAAAACGACATGAACGGTTGAAAATAAAGGACTACAATATGGAGAGTTAACCAGATCAGTGACGACAGGGTGATAGTTGGCAAATGGTCACACCAAAATGAAGACATCTGACCACTTGTCAGTTTGTCCCTTTTAAAGTAAAAAGACAGCTCATGACTGAGGTACTTCTCATTAAAAAGATTATAAAATTCTCCTCTTCAATGTAAAAACCTGTTTGAAATTATATGAATTCCTTGCTGCATTATCTTCGTTTGAAGTGAGGAGTATTGTGATGCCGATTGGGGATCTGAAGGCGTCCATGCTTTCAATCTTATGAAGGACTGACTAATCAGAGAGCTAGGAGATATCAGCTGTCTATAAGCTGTAACGTAAATGTTCTGAGTTGTCTGTTAGTGTAACATGTAATAATATAGGGACAGGGCACTGTTTTAATGTTACATGTTTTAATTATAACAAGTACATGGATGAACAATATTGCAAAGCATTTCCAGACCATTGTGTTTTGGTGGGAATAAGTTTCTTCATGATTTCATGTTATAAATTTACATATATACTAAAGTTTCAGCGACAACCCCAGCAGCTGACTACAGTCTCAAGTGATACGAGAGTTCCACGCTTGGAACAATTACGTCACAGCTCACACAGAATGGATCCGTTTCATGCTAACCGACAGAGCACGGTCTACTGTCAATTTCCGCTGTCGTGTTATAGCTGTTAGAAAAAATAGTTCACCCAAATAAACATAATATTGTCCAACCTTTTTGGAAAACGTAACTTTGCACATTGACTGTTTTTCACTTTAAGGTCTTATTTATTTCGTTGTCATTTAACGCGATATATTCAAGAATGTTTGGCTTATACGATGGCCTAGTTAGGCTTGTAACTATTAATGTATATGCTTAAAGAGTAACTACTTATAACCACCCCACCCCTACCACTACCCCTCACCCCCACCCCCACCCTAGCAACATGGTTGAAGCAGAATTAAGTATGTATGTATGCTTGGGTTTAACGTCGTACTCCACAATTTTTCAGTCATATGACGACGAGGAGTCCTTTTACTGTGTCGTCTTGCGGCAGAGCGAGTCAGTGTCGCCAAAGTGCTGCGGCCACTGCCACATCATGCCGCAGACACCAGACATGGCACCTCACCCAGCCACGTTATACCGACACGGGGCCTACCCATCCTGTTTCCTTGCTCTCACCTCTCAGTTCCGAGCGCCACAGAATTAAGTAAAATACACGGTGATGTTAATAGCTGCCTTTTAGACATTACTGGTACGTGTATATTCAATTACCTCAAATGCTGATTTCGTCAGAACGTATAACGTTTTAGCTGTGAAAGGCATCTACAGTGTGTCACACCATGCAGCTGTCGGTCTGTCAGAGTCAGTCTGTCTGTCGGTTGGTCGTGTGGTCGCTCACATTTTTGACAACCTGTCTTTTAACATGGACGTTTCATTCGTTTAATGAGGGGCCTGAGAGAACAAAGACGATGACCTTTAATGGAATGTCGCAGCTATTCCGAATTGGTGTTTACACTTAATTTACTCCTAGAACACCGATACTCACCCGATTCTTAAACAAACATAAAAGTCTACTTATGTTTACATAGATACGTATTTCGGATAATTAAAAGTTTCCTTTTAATTGTAATTCACCGAGTAACTGACTGCATTGAAATAAGAAAACCAACAATTCACCCATCAATATTTAAAATATGTTTAAAAACTCTGTGTTTCTGTGTTTTAGCGCTATATCTGGCAGCCAGAAACTTTATATATCAATATCAATCAAGATAATATTCCGTTTCACCTCCTGTGATTCTCGCATCGACTTTGCTTACTTTCATTAACTGGCAAAGTCCTACAGAGATGCAATATACTGACTGGTATAATATACAGTAAACAAACCATACATAAGTTGACGTTGACTTATGGCAAGTAAGAAAGTTTCACAGAGGACACATATTTTCTCTTCTATCCAGGAAAACATCATGCAGACATATTGAATAGTTCAGACAGTCGGCATATCACAGCACGATATTCTAGCAGGCCAAAAATTTAGACGATGTCTTAACAATATAAAGTTCAAACACAATATTCAGTTCAAACACAATATTCAGTATAAACTACTATTTAAAGTAATTAATTATTTTACAACTGCATTGTGGGTATCCGGTCTTTGTGACCAAGGCGTAAGGGCAATTTTGATGATTTATTCAACCGGAGTTTAACGCCTTACTCTAAAACCCGGGTCATCTGTCATAATTGGCAAATGCTCACACATAGCCGATGAAATCCAACCTTTTGTCATTTTTTAACCTCGGTTTAGGTTTCATTCTAACTGTTCATGTAAATGTTAAGTAACCACTTCCATGACGGTCTAAAAGCATGCATGGTTTAAACAGAATTAAGTTAACTAAAAAGATGCTAACTGCAATTTATTGGATGTCACTGCTCTAGAATTGTTCAAAATGCTGTTCTGTCATCTAGTTAATATAAAGTTATTCACGAAAACAATACGAAAGGACCTGACCTCGGAGACCCCTAGTCCATCGGTAGAATCATGGTGTATATATGCAGACATACAATATAAAAGTCTTCTATACATTATGTTCGAATAATGCAATTAAATGATAGATATGTTTCTGGCAAAAAAATTGCGGCTGTTTTGTGCTGTAATCTTTTATGTTTATGATGTGCATTATAGAAATCGCCAATATTCAACGGACGGAAATATACAACAATGTATACAAACATACCCATGAGGAACTTGATATATATTGCTATCTTGACAGCTAAGATACTTAATAATGGTAGTAGATGTAACATTTCTGAATCATGCTCACATTTTTTAAATGGCAGAATTACTTTTTGGAGAACGATAAAGCAAAAAGAAGTCAATATCTCACTGGAGAAGATGTCAAATTTTGATGGGAACTCCCTCTGTATTTAGTTGTCAACTGTTCAAAAATAACTACGACATGCAGATAAATAAATTTCAGTATGATGTCATTTAAACAAGTACATTTGTAACATAGAGGTCAATGATTACGCGAATTCTTTATGATACGAATGTACTTTACCACTATATCGTCGCTATGACTAAAATATAAATTTTAGAAATAACTGAGTATTTATCCTCAATAATTCCTCCCTCTGTTTTATTATCTTCAGAACGTCATCTTCAAAACATACTGAAATATTTTACTCGTGGAGAAATTTTCTCACGAACCCTTTTATTTTCAGATAATATGTGACTAAGAGTAGAAATTAAGTAATCAGACTAATTAACTCCATCCATTTCATCGGAAATTCTGTCGGAAAATCATGTAATACCTAAGCTAGTGTGTCCGCAGTGTGATAGACATGTCTTGAGGGTCCATGTCTCGAGAAACGAAAACCGCTGCCGTTATTGTGGATGTATGTGTGAAACTCCAAACCACTATCTCCTGTGTTCTCAGTATTAGCTGTCCTACGATGAAATCGATCAACAATGCTGTTTCCTTTATAAGTTCTGCTTTATACGTCCTAGCAACTGATGGTAGACAATAAATTAGCTTTATGTTGCCTTCTCTGGTCTGATATAGAATATTTAACAGCTGTTGAATATCATCTTATCACCATTCTTCAGTAGTTTGTTTTTCTGTAAATCTTCCATAGTTTATGGTACTTTTTGTAATATTTTGTCAATTTTATTATCATTTCATCTATCAGATTGTAATATATAAAACAAATACATTAAACAAAACTTCAAATGATGATCGGCTTTTTGGGCTTACTGGAATATTTTTACCCTGATGTAGACAACTGTCAACACCTGTGTATGTTTAGAAACTAATTTGAAATAACGAAGACCACTTGTTTGTGATCTAATGGCATATACAGAACCTTTAAGAATATATAGTATTAGAAAATAAAATTTGGAAAGGGTTCACCTAAAACCGGTGTGATCTTCATGTTTCCTGTTGAATATGATTATTAATGTAGCTTCTTGGTTTTCACAGCCGTTATAAATTATGGGACAATCCACTGCACTTTTCTCTACGAGCTTCAAGAAAATGGTTCACATATCAATGCAAAGAGGTCATAAACCGGAAGCCATTGCTTGTCGTTTATTCAAGTGCAGATTTCGAAATACCACCCAATGTAAATAACTCTTTATTATTTTTCCACGTGAAATTAATCAGCTGTTAAATAGTTGCGTTGGATCACGTGAAAATGTAAATATATGAGGTTTGGATTTGAGTTTCAGCCTGGACAATATACGCCGTTGTATGGCCGGCTCTTGTGGTATAGTGTCTCTAGACAATCTCAGCTGATCAAAGATGGCTTCTGCAAACATACAACTCTCCCGCGAGGTACGGTATTGTTCTCGCTGTCCCCAAATAAATACACAAAGCCACTGATTCTAGCACTGATGTACTGCCTTCACCATTTAACCGTTTTTATCGGCGGCATTACCAGATTTTTCCGTGTACTCTGAGCTCAGCTAATTTTTCCGGGGTTTATTTACCCAGCCAGATGAGAACATACTCCGGACGAGAGCTGTTGATGTTCGCCACAAACCGACCTGAGACCTTCGGACGCGGAGAGAAAGCCAATCGTTGTCAACTGTTCTTTTACACCTCGCTACCTCCCTTTAAACCTGTTTTACCCCCAACACCTTCAGCTTTGCCTTCCGACCACACCTTCACCTGGCGCTTTGTGTATCCCCGCTCTACCTATTGTGTCGTTTTTTTGCTTTGCAAGCTTCAAATTCCGAATGTACAAGTTTAAAATTCATAAAAACAGTCCACTTGTATATGCAGTGTACCTCTTATGATTGGTAATACATACCAATATTCATAAATTCAAATCTCTGGATCTAAAATCGATTATTATTTATTTATTTCGTTCCTCAGGTACCAGTACATAGGCACTTTGGAAATTTCGGTGATTTATTTTATTCTAACTCTTTCTTGACTTGAACGTCCAAGTGTATTGAGGAGAAAAACATTGCTATTTTTCTTCATTCACCGACGAATAATAATAAGCGTCAAATAGTGGAAGGTGTAGCATCTATCCTTGACGTAGACCTTGGTCAGCGTTAAATCTTACCCTGACCAGCCCAGGTCAGGATAACCTGACACCTTCCATACACCTTCAAAAACTTTGGAATTTTTTCACATCCCGGCCGTTGTAGAGAAATGTGCTTCCCCGGAAGTCTTGTTCACACGTGATCCGCACATGACTGCCTTCACTTCCCTCACGTCCCACAGCAACGACTCACGCTCTATTTTTCTCCGACATTTTTAGGAATAGTGTTTCCGAGCCCGATTTCATTATTCATATCTCCTTACAATAACATTCCAGACCGTTGTGAATACAAGCTTTAGCTTATGACACGTGGCCGGACTGAAGCTTGACACATAAAGCCGGAATTTACTCTACAGGTTACAAAGTCAGTTTGACTTCATATGCTGTAGTAGAAATTCGAATTTACTTTGTTACAGTAAGTGTTGGACATTGAGCTCTACAGCTCTAGTCAACAGCCAATTGTCCCAAAACGGTTGCAAAAGCTGAACTGATTTTCTCCAAATGTCACCCAGAATTTTAGGTATCAAAAATGCGTCGATCTAAGCTTCCAAATATTCGCCATAATGCATATATTTATAGAATGCGTGAGGTGTTTAAGTAAATATTTTCGATGTGTCGAAGTTCACACACAGTCAATAACAACAGGCATATAAACAATGACTCCGGCTATTGCTCTACCTTAAAATGATACGGCAAAATCTATTGAGTCTGTCCTTGTTAAGCACTTGGAGAAGTTTCATCTCAGTAAAAGTTATGAATTTGTATAAGATAAGTAGTCGGTCAATGCATTTGATGTAATCCCTACATGACAGAAAGAACAACAATTTCAATTTCTTTAGACGATGGATACCTTTTCTGGGTCGAGTGAATGAATGAGTCATTATGGCTTAACGCCACGTCGGCAGTATCTCAGCCATACTGTGGTGATTTCTGGGTAGAAGATTAACCGAATAATGAGCGTGATTGGCTGATACGGGTCATGACTAAATCCATCATAAGAAGCAATCGTGTAACCCGGTTGTTTTGTGTATACAGTGAACGTATGATCAACCTTGTTCCCCGGAAATACTGATATGGCTGCAGGAAGTCGGAAGTCAGACATTGGGCTATTTGAGGGACTCTCAAATGTTTACAACACATTTACCCCAATCGTTTTTTGTCACTTTGAGCAATTCATTTTCCCCTGGCAACAACATACCCTTCACAACAGTACAGATGTTTAACCCGACCGGTGTGGATTCAGTAAATAGGCTATAAACTGTTTTTCAAAACTCTCGGCGGGCAGAAAATTATGTAGTAGAGAACGGTTGGTTTTCATTATGGCTGTTAGCCGGCGTCCAAACTAAACAGAGCTTGGGATCAGTTTACTATTGTTTGTAGATGGCTGGTCCGTGGGCTTGTATAACAGTATTCGTGCTCAGGACGGTCGGGATTTGGCGGCGGAGATAGAACAAAAGCGGACTCAGCACGGCGCCCTGGTGAGTCGTCAGCCACTGGCGAACACATGGGCTGCAGAGGAACAGCTAGTCAGAGAGTAGCTGATAAATGGTACTGATGATTAACATAGATGCGAGATAGCCACATATCCTGATTCTGACAGAGAGGGTGAATTAATAAATGATATAGTGAACGCATTGATAAGATATATATTCTGGTATGAAATCCTCTCATGGCTTCTGTGTGCAATGATGATAATGAGGATGAACTCTTAGCTAAGAGATGTCAAAGAACATTTAAAATAAACTGTAATGATGGTGTACATTTAAAATCTCCATGTTCATATGATTTGTGCAAATCAATGGCTTGCCGCATAGTGATGAATGGTACTGATGATCAACCGTGATCTCATGATATGAATAGTCATGCAGAGAGATATAACTAATAATAGGTAGTGGCGACATGATAAGTCTAGACAGAGGAACTTGTAAAATGATACTGATGATCAGCCGTGATCTCGTGATATGAATAGTCATGCAGACAGATATAACTGATCTCGGTAATGACGATAAGCCTTGTGAGCGAAAGTAATAAACTGTGAGAATTTAAGAAATTATTAGCACATATGTAGGTTAGAGATAGAGATTATTCAGAGAAAACTGTAATAATTGCACGTGTCATGGCAGATTTGGAGTCAAGTAAGGGTTGTTCATGACATCTGTGTCTAATAATGAACATTTCTTGGAAACAACGTTTTGAAAAAAATGTTACTGATTATTTGGTATGGACTATTCATGACAACGGTTATTCGCAAGGCCCCAGTATAAATGTAAATTTTGGAGTTGGACAGAGTTTTTACACATGATGATTTCACAAAGAGTAACTAATAACTGTTAATGGGGATATGGAGGTGGATGCAAGTTTGTAGGCAGATCTGTACAAGGAAATTGTCAAAAATGTATGTTAAATTGACGATTTAAATGTTAGTTGTCCACGCAAAGAATGCAGAGTAATGGTTAGCTTTTTGACCTAAGTGACCTAAGTTTCATGTGATCATTTGTCAACTACCACATCAGCGTCGCTGTTCCGGTGTTTCTCTCCAAGTTGGGATCTCTCACATTGCATAAACAAGGATTCTGCTGATGTCCCGATCCCCTAGACCAGATCCCTTTCCATTGTTTGCATTAAACGTCATAATAACACAGCATAATGAAGAATTCTACACCTGTGACGTCTGATATATTGCTATTAACAAGCAACCACCAATGGCGCACACAATAGTTACAATAAACCCTTAACATTAGACACCTATCACGCTGGTTAAGTCGAAGGTAGGGTTTAATTTTCCACGCTGTAATCTGTTATATTTTAAGCTTCTAATGATTTAACACGATATTAATCAATGTAATTGCAAAATGAACGTGAATTACAATGGTACTTTATAATCTTAAAGGTATAGACTTACGAACCTCCATCGACTGTTAAATATGATCTAGTGATTACTTATACTAACACAACAAATCAAAGTTTTTTGGGGGAGGTTGTTCTTTCTGCCAAGCATAATAAAAATAATGTTACCACAAGAAAGCAAGTGTTTCAACTGTTTCGAGACAAATGTTAAACAATATCTGAAGACTTAGAAGATAACTGCATAATAAAGAGGCGATGGTGATCTCTCTAAAATTGTATTGTTATCCTACTATCATGTATTCGGCGTTTTACTTCTTTGTTTATTGTCACAGTTGCCGACAAAGGTCTTCAGCTGACCCAATGGGAGACATATATGAACAGGTGACACTTAATATTGGTGATATTATTATATCTGAGGTGGTGTCCTCTAACAAAGCGCTTTAGTTCACTCCAGCTGCTGATGACCGTAGCATGAAATGGACTTCAAACATGAGCTAGTATGAAAACATTGACTAAAGAACTATCATTAGAAGTTCGATATTTCACAACATTCACAAATGCTACTATCTCAACAGAAGTATCTGTTGCTGCGGATTTGTTATCATAATTTCCCAGTGCTGACCTCCCAGGTGATAAACTTGAAATCCCAAAGAACAGATCTCACTGCTAAATAAGACATTTTACGGTTTTGGACCGTCCGGTATGTGCATCATGGTTTATGTATGAAGACTACGTAACCTGAACTCTCCCAGAACAGTTATGTGTCGCCTGATGTTCGTATAGCTAGGCCATGAGGGTGTGGTGTATCTAGTGTCCGCCCCCGAATCCGCCATGGGGGAGAGGAGATCGGGCGAGAAAGCTGACACCTCAGACGATTCCACTGGACACCAGAGATTATGTCTGAAGACAAACACTTTGGTAGGTTTGCCACAACACCCCGAGTAAACATAGCAAGATGACCCCCTTCCGATCACAGCCCAGGCGATTATCAGTATGCAAGCAACTCTATCCGGCATGAAAGAGAGGGTGGCCTGAGGGGTGCCGTTAACTTCCCCACCCCTGAAGCCATAACAACTCCGTGAGGACACAGTTCCCTTCTATCTCGGAACCAGGCCCAAACTCTGCCTCCACAGACGAATGGCGGCCCTAAACGTCCCATTTGTTTCCTTTATAAATCTAGTAACACATAAGATACCGTAATAAGATATCAATCTAACTAGCTCTATTGTTTTAGCGATTATTTTGGCGAACAGTTGCGCAGCCTGCGGCAGAGTGAAGTCTGATGGGGAGACACTGTGTCTGGTAGATAGTTAAAAAACAAGGGAGGGAACCCGGCCTCCTGGAAGCAAACACAACTATATGCAAATGCTGTGGGCGATTTCTAACCTACAGCTATAGAAAGATGGTAAGGAAAATATTTATTAAGTAACAAAAATCATCGTTAAAATGATATCGGATCTGGCAGTGACTCGTGGGAACTGCCCAGTCTCACAGACCATCCAGTTTCTCGGTAAATCTCAAAACCACCATACTTGTAACACATGTTGAAGCTGTAGAGTTCTGGAGACAAATTTCCCTTCTAGTTTAAACCCGGCTGGTTTGTCTTAGGGAGTTAAGCAGTCGCGACACCCCTGACACTTCGTCATTACCTATTCCACGTGTTCCTATGACAACAAAAAGCTTTAATGGACCCCAGTTTGCCAAATGATCTACCGTAACGTAAAGCAACGCGGCTAAAATGTTTTGGCGCCCATAAACTGTTTAATAGCGACACTTGTTTGTTGGTAGGTCATTGAGAACGTGACCTACACCATAGGAAATAACTCTGTAAACCCATAACTTTGGCAGCTCAATGGACAGGTCATTATGCATTAACCCACATCTGATATAGTTTTCACAAAAAATGGTCGTAAGTAAGTATTATAGATGATCGATGCCTGTGCACTTACGTTGTACTGGGATCTACATTATTAGACGACCACACAGCGGGGATTGAAAATGATACAGACTCAAAGTGCACATGTACTCCTTAAATCCTACAGCCATGTCTTACAGGTGAAAAGCTATATTTATAATTGATAATTGAAAGTCTGTTGTCCTTTCAAATTCGCCAGATGACAGATGATCCAAGTTCTGACAAAAATATTAACAATGGTGGACATGTCGCAAATATAAACAATACCCTTAGTACACTGGCTGTTATCGACGTTGTAACTTCGGAATTTCTTTCGGCCGCTGGATTCCGTCAGGAAATTCACCATGGATACCCTTTGCTTAACATAGGTGATATCCTCTCCAATCGCACGTAAATGGAAAGGTCTGGCGGCAACGAGCACATGGTCGTTTGTTTCCCCGGGGATCTGCCCGATTTCCCCCCACCACAATGCCGGCTGCAGTCGTATAAGTCAACTATTCTTGAGTACTCCATAAAACACAAATTAAATATATAAATCAATGGAAGGTAACCAAAAACCGTGTGTATAACTACAATCTGCGTGTTTAGTAAGAGGTGTCCTTAAAACAGTTCTGCTTCCATTCGTAAACTAACACATTAAACAAAGTAAATATCACATTAGATTTCAAGTGGCCGTAAATGTTTCTTTTGTATTTGCATTTTCCCTCACAGCTGTTAATGTGCAATGCAGGATCAGGAAGCTGCCTTAGGCTGAAACCAGACTTAGTCTTTACTTCCAGTCAGTCTCTTCTCTAACTTACCTAACAGATGTTTGCTATAATAATTATCAAGAGTTGTCTTGGAGTTTCATAGTAAGATTGCAAATTAGCGTTTATGCTCAAATGAAAGTTCATAAATAGTATCACAAGTTCAGACGAAGACGGTCTTAAGTCTATGATAGCTTCGTGCAACCTAAGGATATTTAATCTAACAGCAACAATATGTAGTGTTTAAAGCTCTGTGCGCTGTCTGTTATGGGAGACATGTTTTCAGCGGGTGATGACACTATAGCAAAGATGCTAGACAGAGATCGTGAAATGGTAACAATGGCGATCACCGCGAACTGTCAGGTTAATGGCGGATAATGAGAGAATCCGCCGTCAGCAGTTCAGCTCGTTGCTCAGACAGAATTCTCCAAACAGGCCATTGTGAGAATAAACCAGCAATGTCTGTCCCGTCAAGAATTTGTCTCGCGTTCTCAGAACTCTTGCCTGTGGAAGTTTGTTCCATGTGGCATTTTCCATTCAGAAACTGACCACATCTTACTATGCAGTGCAAAGGCGCGTCTCTGGCTTCCAGAAGAGGTTTTAACAGAGACGGAAATTTCTGGCATCTTAATGACACCTTTTCAACTCCTTTAAATTTGTATCTAGACATACCCCGTTAGGAGCCATTTATGATAATCAAAGGGGGTATTTAATATTGACACTGGTCTTCATACAAACCCAACAGTTCTATGTCGGTGGTCCAAAGGTAGACTTGAAAACAAACGGAAAGAAAAATCTGAGCCTACGCTAAAGAGCTTGGAGAGACAATTTGCATGAAAATTACATTTCGAACTGAAAATTCAAAAGTTCTCCCACAAAGGTAGCCAAAACTGAAAACTGTTATGAATGTTTTAGAGCAATTATCTCCAGAAAACTCTAACCTGGAGGACAGAAGGGAGGCTCTATTCAGCAAAATAGGAATTACGCCCAATAATATTTTGGTGAAATATAATACTACGTACGGTACATAACATGTTAGTGCAGCTTAACAAGACTGATTTCGGGCGAATTATGAAGAGTTTATATGCTCCGTAATTGTTGAATCGCGGTTACAATGATGTATGAAATCATAATTTCAGCACAGTGTTCGGTTTGCACGATCGGGACTTGGCTGAGGAACACGAGATCCCTGTATGCCTGCCGAGAATGCATCGGTCTGCAGCATGCAGGCCCTGGCCGGTATGGCGGTCAGTAACATGTGGTGTTCTGATGATATAACTGTGGCTCTAAAAGAAAACAGTGAGACTTGGGAGCGTGATGTAACAACGAGAGTCGAACACCGGGCGCACAGAGCGGATTATAGCTGGAGCAAGGCACTAAACCGAGAAGCTAACAAACAAAGGACATTGATAATATAGCATATGTCCATCGAGCCGATGGTGGTCCGGAAAGCGGGAGCCAGGGTGGAGAAGCTGGCTCCCATGTGTCCGTCGTGCACTCAGACCTTGACTGGACTGCTCCACGCACAACCAAATAACGCCGTCAGTTCCCTGTTACGTGGGTATACTAGGGAAGAACCAGAACATACACGGCTCCCAGCCAGTCAAGGAATGCCAGGTCAAAGAAGTTATGTAAAATTTTGCAGCAACCGTAGAATTTTTCAGCGACTGAAGAGAATAGGTTTCATTCTTAAAAGAAAAGTTTCCAGAAGACTATTTATACAGACATATTTTCAGGCCCATACCATGGCATGTACTTATCGTCTCCATGCCTACTGTCCGCCATGAACGTTGTATGAAAACATACCGTTACTGATGACCAAGTTATAACAGTCTTAGCAGAACTATCCCCGTATGGCCCATTCCCCCGGGCAGGTTGAAGCAGCGAACTCCCAGAGCTGTTGAATGTTTCTAAAACTCGAGAGGTGGAGTGGGTAATTATGTTAAGGGCTCATTAAGTGTTGAAATCAAATCGCGGTGAGCGTGCATGGCGGCGCGGACTGATTGACAGACAGGCCCCGTCTCTCCAACTGTCAGTGTTAACTACATCTCGTCAGCTCTTTCATTCAAACCTGTTTTTTCAAGACGCTGATAAGCTTCACCAAACAAATACAGGAGCAAATTGCTCAGTGCTAGATCTCGTCAAATGGAGAAACAAATGATTGGTGTTAAAGAAATCCGCCCAATGACTGGCCCCACTTACTGGACAGTTCTGATGCCAAGAAAACGAGGCTTTGTTTTTGACGAACGATGACTTCAATGTTATCTCTAAGTTTGGAGTATCTCTCTCTGCACCATTTTCATCCTTATGTTTTCTGAAAACAGTTTTCTTTTCAGCGAGAGTTTCAAGTTGCTAAACAACCTCCGTCAGATGTTTCCAATTATAGATTTTATTTGGAAAATCAACAGTTGCCTCGCGTGAAAATGGCCAGAAAACGATACATGGGCATTCTGGTGTGTAGGTTTTAGTTATCACAACACTGTTCCCGACGGCTCCCCGCCGCCTGGCCCCGTACTGCAGATCCAGCCAGCTTCCTGTTAGACAGGCCAGAGAGGAAGTTCAGGCACAAATTGTGAAATTATAAAGTTCAGTATAGTGGGAATGATAAGAACGGCTGTCACACTCACTCACACTGATCAATTCATCAACACATACAGACAACTGGCTGCTCCGATACATACTACAGGCTCTGACACCTCTGTAGTGTGACGATATGGGGACTACGTGTGAAAGGTTTATGAGCGGTGTTCAGGAAAAGGGTAGAGAGTAGGTTCTGGTTAATAGCAGCTATAAAACAGATCGAAATGGAGTGATAACAAGACCTTTCGTTCTAGATTGAAAAAAAAATCATATATAGTGGGTAAAAATAAATTAAGCCAAGCACTGGCGCACAGAATAGCACGTGAACTGGTCACATTGTAAACATATATTTATTGGCGTTTAACAAAAAAAAAACAGAATCAGTTAATGAAATATTGAATTATTGCTTGTCAAAACCACAATATCTGGCTGCATACGGAATTCGTTCCTGCAAAAAATTATCAAAGCATGTTTATCAGGAAGATATGGTTGATCATTTGTTTGATTTAACAATTGTAGGTGTAGCTAAAGCTACGTACTTCCATACGGCCGAAGCACAAAGGAAACTCACAACATTTTTTTCACACACAGACAGGGGGAGATCTACAATATATGGGAACAAAGTTGATCATATCTTGAACAAAATACACCCTATACAAGTATTAAACAACAGAAGGCACATATGGTCATATCAGCTGTATTAAAAAATAAAATCATTTGTCAGTTAAAATGAACTTTAAATCATACACATTTAGACAAACCCATAGAGGAAATATTTATTTTCAGCTGTATTAGCTTAGAAATTGAAAAAATACAATTTGAGCTGCTCAAGCACAGATTGTCTTCACACAGATAAAACGTTTCATTTCTGAATAAAAAGTGGTTACTACAAACCTAGTTATACCATATATAATAATATATAGAATTTTTATAGCTTCGGAAGGTGCAGGAATTTCAGAGCAAAACAAAAAGAAACCTTTCGTGTTTGGTAGCTTATGTCATATCCTCCACATTTATAATAACAAACGTTGTCAATTAATGCATGGTTACACCAGGCATTTTCGGATTTGTGTAGTAACATGAAGGCTATAGAAACCAAATTCTCTTCATCTGTACAGAAAATGTGTCAGAAAAGTTTTGTTTTTTCAGAATTTATGAACAACGTAAATTACTTTATTTTGCATCTTTCTAATGAAATAAATCAGCCTGACAAATATAAATCAAATATTGTTAAAAAATGCATACTCCAGCCCGAGCTACATTGCACTTGCGTTATGTATGGCTTCTGTCATTGGAGCTACTATAGTTTACTTTATATATATATATATACATATACTTAAATTTATGAAACACTCGAGGTGGTAAAGTTAGGGAATCACAAAATATAGCTTTCATGAGAACCTGTTCCATGTCAGGTCATACCCATGCACACGGCCAGTTGATCTTGTTTTCTATATTAACTACAAAATGACACAACCTAGGCCTGTATGTATATCCGATGCAGAAATAAGTAACCTTACTTTGTGCAAGATAATCAGTATATTTTTCAAGCAAGGAAGAAATTGTAAAGCATATGTAGGTGCCCTCGATTTTAATGGAATTTGCTGTAACTGCGAACCTGCTTAAATGAAGAACTGGATACGAAACCCCAATGGCATTTAATAAAAAAAATCTAGCCTATGAATTATATAAAACCATAATTGTTATAACGATTAAGGATGTAACTCTTCTAAAATATGTGTCGATAATATCCCATTATATACAGAAAGGAACAAACCACCACAGCACCGCACGCATATATACTACGTATATGTTGTGCGTTGTAGAAGGCCTTATTTGTATACTAATTGCCATGACCGCAGGCCTGTAATACACTATACCTCACGTGGCAATTTATAAACTGGAGTCAAACCATTAACTGTGTTAAATACTTAATAAAATAATATGCAAAAAACTATCAAGGCCTCAGAGGCACCGAGAAGAAATATATAGGTCAACTGTCATACTTACAGTTGTATCCAAGAGTGTATTGAGACATGGCTCTCCGGAAAATTACAAATATATGTTTTGACTTGCATGGTGATGAAACAGGGTCTCAAGGTAAAATCGAAAAGTTAAGCTTTCCAGCACCGGATACTGCTATTTGCGAGTGTCACAATTATTTTCAACTCGTCAAACAATATCTGAATGACTCTAATTGGTTGGGTTTTTTCTTCCGTAGCCTATGAAAATAAATTAGGAGATTTATCTTTCACTGTTGACATGTTGTCATGCCACAATGCCATGCGCAATCTTGATTACCACAGAATGATTTAATATCAGATTATCCCCTTTGAAGGATTATCTTTGATCAACTTCATCCATTACATAAATTGTTCAACTAATCATGCAACATTCGTGCTCATGTTTGCAAATAAATAATGGTCTTATGATGTCTTTTTTTTATTTTCAGTATTAAACATATACAGATGGTTTAGGAATTCAAAATTCAACTCGCCAACAGGATATTTGACATTTCATAAGCCCTCTTTCACTAATAATTTTAGCATTTAACTGTTGTTACAGTGTATTAAGTGACATTTTGTGTGAAGTGATGCAAGACAATATAAAATTTTATCACACTTAGCTATCTCGTCTTCTCATAGACAAATAAACTATTGAGTGATCATCGTAATCAACGACACAAATAATTATAAATACCACAAAAACTGTTGTATTTAAAGAGTATTCCATGAAATGCCTTCACTCTGTAAGCTTCTTATATTATACAATGGATATAATTTTCTTGTAAGTAAATATGGATGAGGTGTCTATACTTGTGTCGAATTCAGCTTAACCTGGGCATATGTAGAGGCAGCACATAAAGGCCTATGCATCGCGCTGAATATAACCCGAGGTTGGATATACGAAAATCAACTGCATGTAAAGCAGAAAGTGAGATACATATTTTCGATTATCGACAATTAAATCATGGCATGGTAAATTAAGGATTGGGATATTGATTAAATTTACTCGCCTACAATATTCCTTCTGTTTTTCCGGCATCATTGAAAAATATGAACTACTTCTCCTTACATGAGTATATAATCCAATGTCTTCCTTTATATACATACTCACTTCTTGGATGGTTCGTGCTCAGGTCTTTGTTTTCGACAATAGTCTCATAAATGCACGATTATCGACGAAGAAAGATTGATGTAGCAATGCCTGATGTGACAACTAGATTTATAAATACTAAGCAAACATTCACTGTTCTGTATGCTCCTTTCGCTCTGGGACTGCGACCATTATATCATTTCATCGGGATAACTCTTCACATATGAAATGTACAATACCCTATATTTTATCTTTTATATTACGAAATTTTTCTACAGTTTCTTTTTCAACAATTTCTCATTATACACCCTCAAACAGAATTTGCATAGATATTGGTGTTTACATAAATACTTTCGATTTTACCAATATCCAATTGGCGCATTTATAGAGAGTAATAAACAATATATAAACTCTACCCTGCATGCGAATAGTTGTGTGTAATATTGCATTTATAGGTGTCAGTTTATCGAACAAACTTCGAATATTAACCTCTATTTTTTCCGAATTTTAGTGCTTGTAAAACAGACATAGTGGATGTGTATAACTTCACTTATATGTAAGCTAAAATAATTCTGGCCCAGTTTGTTAAAATTCCTTCAATATAGTGTGCAAATGATAAATGTTGTATTAATAGTTGAACAAAATTACTTTGCTTTAGACGTCACTAACATTTAAGTTTCAACAAATATCTTTTAACTGTTATTAATAACTTTCATTCTTTATGTCATTGCTTGGACATGGTAATATTAAAATAATGGTATAATTACTGCAAGACAATCTTAACACTGCGCCCGCAAGTGTACACAAGCGACTTAAGACTTAATTACAACTTTATGGTTCATACATTGTGCACTTGTAGTTAGGGAATGCTTACATACAAATCGGGTATAATTCACTGACCGAGGTATGGCCGATATATAAGAAGACAGTTGGGTTTAATTATAGGTGACGGCGAAATTGTGACATTTTTACTTAAATTGTACAATAAGTATAGGACTCCTCTTGAGGATATGGATGAACAGAGCGTTCAAGATTTCTAACGATCTGCGTCATTTGGTTGCATTTAAGTTCACTTAACTCAGTGCTATAGGGGCAGTATAATCATCCATGCTTATTACATCAACATGGTTCTATGAGCGGAGGCAATCGAAGCGCTATTGACATAAATATATTTCTATTCCTGTTATTCTTGTTCTGAATTTGAATTGGACATCATGCCAAGAATATCGACTGTCTTCACTCAATCACTGAAAACTGATGATTGCTTCTCTGTCATACATGTTATCAGATTTATTTATTATTTATATACAATTTTCTTAATGATTTCTCTGGGAACTAGTGTTTTAAATTGTTTTAGAAATCTGACATGAAGGTATAACGATTATACACCCGGAACATCCCTGTCTAAGAATGTTATATACGAATGTCGGCCCTAACGCTGGTATTCTCAGCTCGGTACCTACAAGTGCCTGGAATCCGTGAGGCCATAGGAACAGTTGCATATGTACGTGTCACAGCTCGCCCTGGGGTATAGAGACGACTTACCTGTACCCGGGCCTCGGTGAGGTCACAGCGCAAGGCCAGTTGCTCCCGGGCGTACACGTCAGGATAGTGCGTCCGCTGAAATACCTTCTCCATCTCTTCAAGTTGGTAACTCGTAAAAGTTGTCCGATTCCGACGCTTCTTTTTCTTGGCGTCTGAACTGTCGTCCGATTTGTCCCCGTCCAGGGAGTGAGCTTTTTCCGACAGTTCCGCTTCGTCTTTGCTGTCTTCCCCATGGTGCAGTGAAACAGGGGACAGAGAGTCGCTGTCGCCAGGGGAGTGCCTCCCTGTCCCGGGAGAGACGGGCCCTTGGCCCGGGGAGCTCACCTCTGCATCCTCCAAGTCCCCTACCTCACTGACGGGGGACATAAGGCGGACGGACTCCCAAGTCTCTCCTGGTTTCTTGTCGCCCATGGTGCCTGCAACAAAACATAAGGAATAACTTTTAGTTTATAACATACACACGTGATATCCATCATTCCAGCGCAGTGAAAGAACTGTTCGAAACACATGCAGAAGTTATGAGAACAATTATTGCCCTGGTTGCGATATATTCGGGCCAGTATGGAACCTTTCTAATGGTCCAGTGCAGTGACAGATTCTTCCATCTTGACAGCTAACGGCCAGTTAATGACAACCAATGAAAGCTGTTTGGTTTGAAGTTCTTGTCGGCATGTTAGCGTCAAGTGTACAATGTCTGATGGTAGGATATTTTGGCAGAATCCGGCAAGGGCAGTTGCCGTGTGTTATCTTATACTTCTAACTCATCCTATCTGATTCTGAGAGGTTACCTGCTCCTAACGGGCACGATAGACCCCAGGAGGAATTCATGCGGTGGTGGGAGAGGCTCTGAAAATCCCAGTAGAAGGGCAATAAATGACGCAACACCCCAAACTCCGAGATTTTATCACCGATGTACAAATGCGGTTTGTTCAACATCACCAACTAGATAAACATATTTGTAACATCCTTATTTTTGCTTCCGGTCTTCAATTAGATCGTGAACCAAAGTGAACACCTTAACCAAGGAACTCCTATTTTCGAGTCCTTATACTGTTAGCTTTTATGCACTATTTCTGCTCACAGCGTTCACTGAATGGTGTTTTGGGTACGGACAGCCTGAATTGTCACAGACCATCGTGGTGGATGTGTGTATAGCATATGCGAATAGTTACAGGTCTGCCAGAGGCGGTATTTGGTCGGCAAGCGTTGAAGGTAAATAACACGCTGTTATTACGATCCCCGTCCCCCACCGGCCGTACCCCACCGCCCGTACCTCACCGGCCCTCCACAGCCTCCTCAGTACTGGTTTCTACCACAGACCTACCTTTGCTCAAACTTTGGTGCTTGTTTTTGCCCAGAATCTCATCGATAGAGTGTTGATTATGACAATTCTTTGACAGAGGAGCTAAGTTGTTGCCTTTGTGTCGGGGGCTGTGGGCGATGCTGGGCTCGCTGATGGGGCTGAGGCCGCTCCCAGGATACACCACCCCCGGGGTCTCGGGTATGCTAGAGGCGCTAACTGACTGGCGGACGAGGGGTCGAGTCCCGGAAATGTCATCGGCCCGTGGGGTGAATCCTGGCATGAAGACAGGGAAGTGGGATTCTGCCTTAATAAACTGGGGTAAAGCTGATGACATACTCATCTAGTGTGATCAACTAGGATGACTCGTATCTTAGCTTTTGCAGCGTCCCAAATGTCTTGGCTTTTCCCGAACTTCGTCAAATAAAACTTTTGAAATTCATTGAGGTAGGTCTTTGGACAGGGAGGTGTAAGTCGAAAATCTTTCCACTAGTCTGTGAATAAAACTGACAGCGAAAATGCCGAATTACTCTGATCACTATTTTGAGGATTACTAACGTTTAGCATTCGTGTGTAACACAACTCTCAGCCAATTGCTGAGGACGACGTGCAAGGCTTTAAGATGATTGGTCGGTAGGGAGGAATATGCCGTTACTGGAATACAAGTCGAGCCAATCTGAGCCTGGGATTATTGTTTGTGCTGAGTGACGGCTGATTGGCAGCTTTCAGGCACAGTTTGTAGGCCTAGACATATACACCTATCGCTTGTACCTTAATCATATATAAAAAGTTTAAACGTTTTGAAACTGTGTTTTCTTTTAGACTTCAGTAGTACATTAGAAGAATTTATTCTATAACGAAATGTCCTGAAAGCGAAAGAGAAATACTTCATTTCGCAAGTGTTCAATCTATAAATTAAATTACATTATAAATTATATTCTAATTATACTTTTCTTAAATTAGACCTCCTTGAAAGCCAAATGAAGGGCTACAACGTTCTGAGAAATGCATGGTGTCGGTTTTGTGTAAATGTAATTTTTAGTCCCTGTGTCTCCTTAGCAAACCAAAAACGAAGTTTGATATGACAGGAATCAATCCGGTCAGCATAGAGGTTGAATCTCAGCATAAAAATTTAACATTGGCATTGAACAATAAACCGAATTTCACAAATTTCAAATTAACTTATATATGCCAACGTATGTATATGCTTTATGTCTTGACAAGTTTACACCGACATATGTAACACCAGTTATTCCCTGGGACAGTGGAGAACAGGCATTGGGTGTGCAGATGACTTCTGGTGCATTTGTTTGACGGATTTGACATTTGATACGATTTAGGCTTCACAGCTCCCCAGTTTGGCCCAAAATATTGAAATGAAGCAACAAATACGCCACATGTCCTCCGAGTGGACTAGGATGAGGTCTCGTTTGTGGATTGTGAGTGTGGGTGGGGGGTATGAGCCTGGAGGGGTGAAACTCAAGAGATAACTCATCGCAGTTTCTCTTATTCTTAAATCCGAAATCTGATTTTAATTTCTACCTTTCGAACAATGCCTAAAGTTGATATTCGACAACTTAACGATTCACGTCTTTGTTCTGGAGCCAATTTCTTTCTTTAAAAATTGTACGAATTAATGCTTCGAAATATTTAAGTTCCCGGGTTAGTTTTTTTTTTTTCTGACAGTGAATGTGGTACCAGTCGTTGCTATGATATATTAGATGTTGCCAACTACTAACGTTCTCTTGGAGTCGTACCAGTCATTTTAACTGACAGGTTAATTACTGCTAACTCACCGTAAGTTATCGGAGAGGCGAGGCAAGCAGGCGAGACCACCACTTAACCCGACAACCAAAAATAAACTAGGTAGTGTTACGTAAAGCGAGATGCGGTCAGGGGATAAGTTAAACCAGCCATTACAACAACAACCAGATTCAATTTAGAAACTGCATGAAACACTTAACATCAAACCTGCCGCCTTGTCTGTGCGCTAGGGGGCTGGTTATCAGGGCTCGTAGGTAATCCTCACCACTTGTGCGTGTCTGTGTGGACAGACCCCACCGATCTCAGATTCTATCACGGCGGTCGGGAGCTGTCCACATAATTAATTACACGAGGGATTCTAATTAATCACATCCACGCTGGAGTAGTTACCATTTATGTAAACCTATATATTTTTTTGTTTTTATGTCGCTCAAAGGTAACTTTTTAGGAAAGAATTTTACTCTGAGTATCTTTAAATTCCTGCCATGTAGACCTTCATTATGATATTGCTTCGATATGTGTATAACTGTACCCATTTTAGCGAAATCAAATTTATGACGTTCATGCATTCGCTGATGCAAATTTGTTATGGTCAAATGATCTTTTCTTCTCATGCAAGCGTGTACAAGTTAGGAATTGTTGAAAACCACCAACAAACACAGTTAGCATTTTGCGGCTTTAAAGCTATGCAAGTTTGCCATTTTATTGAGTGATACATGGAGGGCGGGCGTTGAGACCTGAAAAATGGTAATACTCGGAATCCTATCAAACATTTTCTGTAAAACATCGACACCTAGCCATTCAATGTGACATAATGTGCATTTTGAGTAATTGTCGACCAGTGACGTCTGATAAATTTCAACTATCATCACCGCATCGTTTTTACCTAACCAGGTGTAAGTCATGGGACCAGAAGGTGTGTGTAAGTTGTTACTTTTTAAACATTTAAATTGAGCATTTAGCATAAAACGCTAACTGAGGCAAGTTGATCAGAGGCCGGATTTTCCCCGGTTATGTGTGACCATTTGTCAACTATCACCCTGTCATCGCTACTCAGGTTTTACTGTCTTTGTGGTAATCTTTTACATTATAATCGATATGTTAGCATGTCAAAAATTTATTCTTGTGCTGCATCAAAAATGTTAATTGTCTTATAATACCTTTATATTTCACCAGATAATGAGCATGCCGATGGTAATACACTGATAATAGAAGCACGTGCTTGCCATATAGACCAGCAAAACAACCAGAATTTCTTGAATATGAAGTACAAGTTGAGAATACCAAAGATAACAAAAAACTTTTTGTGACATATCCAAGGTGGACCATTCCATTGATCCCTCAAAATGGCCAAAAAAATTAATGTCTGAATTGTTACTTGTAGAACCACATACAATGTGCAACATGAATTAAATCAATTGAATGATGCAAATCAGTAGATGTTTTGTTCCTTTTCTTGCGATGGCACATGATGACTTCACAGAGCAATTCATCACCAGGCTTTATATACAGATGTAGGCCTACATGTACATTGCGTTGAAACTCATATACAACCTACCGAGATGTTTTAGGCAGAAAGATTATCTACCGCCGTATTAACCTGTGTTTATTTCTGACCTTTATTCTACCAAATGCATGGTGTAATATGGGAGCATTACCATGTATCACATAGCAATAGCACGTTCATTCTTTTGACAACAGGTAGTTGTGGAAGGGATCATCTTGGGTGTCTTTGCATGGCAAAGCGATCCAATGTGGCAACCCTGTTGAAAAGACTTCAGCGTTTCAAACGTACGCTACCATGAAGTGAATACCACATCATATCGGAAGTGTTAGCACAGTCATGATTCCAACAAATAACATCTGGCAATAGAGAAAAAAAATAAAAAAACAGAGGAAAAATTGCTTCGGTATATATATACCATGTTTATTTCCTTTGCTCGTTTTATTGACCACTTTTTCCTTGGAGGATCGCTTTACACTAGCCAGTTTACACTCCCGAAACTCACGCTCTCGCAGTTTAACGATAAAGCGGTACATATAATTAGTGATGAAATAACAGGGACAGGCCAGTTCCCTAATCGGAGAGATATCCTTCAGTCAAACTGGCGGAGGAAGCAGGCTGTGAGCTTACCCAGTCTCTCCTGACCCACGGTTATAGCCTTACCGCACACACACTGACATCACCTCCCCCGGGACCTGTCTAGCTACGGTCTCAATTTGAGGTTCAATTATCACTCCCCGGGCCACGCCCACTGTGTTACACCAGTAGATGTGTACGATTACGTTCATCATACATATATATATATATATATATATATAATACTTGACAGATCTACAAAAGTCATCAAGTAAGTTACGGTATAGATATAACCAAATAAAATTGTTAAGCTGAATATAAATTGCGCAATTACACCAAGAACGATGTATATAACTTAAACTGTAAATTATTTAGCAAATGTAAACGAAAATTCAAACATATACTTCTGTACTTTATGAAGTTTTAAAAACCAGTAATTAGTCTACATATAAATAATCCAAAATCACCAAACATTCGAATCCACAGAATGACGATTGAGTGGTATTTCACAATTACGGTCTTCACATAGGTAACCAAAATCGTAAAGCACCTGTTGAATTTTCACCTGTAAAAATGTGTTTTATCTTAAAGTGGATACTTATTTTAATACGCTGTCATTTTAGCGAGGTTACACGATGAAGATGTCAGGATGTTGGAAATCGTGAAATATGCATCGACATCATATTCAGCCATGACAAAAGGTTACACTGGACGTTCGTTACTGACGTCCCTATCTTAGGACAGTAAATATTAAGTGTACATTTCAGAGACATTATTTTAATTACTACTATAATATGGCGGAATAAATGTAAGTCGAAAACTGTCTTTAGCAGTATAATTATTCGACCAAGTTTGACATTTGGGCCTATCTGTGTAACCTTCCATGCAGATGCCAACACGTTAAGATCAATATATTGCCCGGATACCAGACCTGAGGTTGGTTTTAGAAGCAAACGACATGATGTGTATATGCTCTGCTTTTGAATGTGTACCTAACCAAATAGAAGTAAAAAGAAACGAAACATGTGTTAGCATATTACAGAAAAGGCTGTCGCTACACTGTGGCTTGACACACTGGACATTGCAGACGGTTTATGCCTTTCCGACAGCGTTGTGAACTGTTTACTATCTCTACTTCCAGGTAACTATCTTCCGTTAATATATATATATATATATATATAATGTATATATATAATAACGGAAGATAGTTATCTGGAAGTAAATTATTTACATCGCGGATGTCAGACAGCTAAAAACGCTTGCAGTGGAAGGGAGAAAAGCATGCACTGACATGTAAAGATAAAATTCTGAAAGATATTGATATTGCCAGTAAGAATTTTGGTAATAGAACTGCATGAAAGCATTCTCAACTGGTGCCACCACTGACATTCACAGTCAGATCTTGCTGGTGTGGAAAGTAATGTATTACTGTTTCCATGTATATAGCCCGAATAGTATATATATATATATATACATATATATATAATAATATAGTCTTCGTAACGCTATGGAACCTAGTGAAATAATTCTGTCTCTGATAAAGGTACCACAAAGAGTGCTTCATTCAGCCCCCCCCCCTCCCAAAAAAAGACATATAAAGTCAACACAAAGGGCTGCATCATGGCGAGTGAAATTAGAGCAGCAACAACAGTTTAAGATTACCGTTGAAATCCGGCCTGTTATCAATTTATCTTGGTTAGAGATTTAGTCTATCTATTCCTGGATATGATGAAATAGCAGCAATCTACTCCACCTCTAGTATCATGGTTTAAACAGAATTACGCCAAAAAGTGCAATGAAATTAACTACAAGTGAATCGACGCATTGGTTTATATAATTACTCAGAATGATATGTTGTCATCATATTTAATATAAACGTGAAATGAGGGATATATAAAGGGCCCAAGCCTCGGACCTGCTTAGTCGATTATGCAACAAAATAACAAATGATTGATTCCTGTCATATCATACTGGGCAGATGCTAGGAAGCTTGAAATACATTCCATTAAATATGTATTGTGCATATCCGCTTTTCCGGTCCATTCCATTATTTTCAAGTCACCAACATCGTTGTTATTCACCTGGCAAAGATGTTAGAATGTACGTCGAAATGTTGCCGTATAATAAATCAGAAGTTGTTATCCTTATAAATTGTGTGATGATAAACCTGGTGGTCTATGTTTGCCTAACCTAAAAGCATCCAAAAGCAAACCAACAAATCTTTTCATGACATTTATTTATTTATTTATTTATTTATTTATCTATCTATCTATCTATCTATCTATCTATCTATCTATCTATCTATCTATCTATCTATCTATCTACATATTATTTACAATGACCAGACTTATCGTTAACAGAAACCAGAGAGCGACATGGCCATACACCTTAGAAATCTTGATTCCAAAAAATGAATCCAAACCACTGAGAGTTGCATCGAAGCCAGCGTGAAGTATAATATAAAACTTTTTCTTGATGAATGATGTCTTACTGGGCGCTGTCCCTTGTTGTTTCCCAATGACCACAGCCTACAAAGATGCATAGATAGTGGTGTGTGTAACGGAACAGGCTCAAAATATCTGCACCTCGCTCACCTAAAATGCAAGAAAACTTAAAAGATTTATTTTCTATAGCCCTGCATTGAAATTCAGCATTAAAAATTTCAACCTCTCCTTTACCACTCAAAAGAATTGTTGAACTTTACAGCTCTGTATTTATTTTCAAGAGAAGTTACACATTCAGTTGAGAGCGTTAGATACAGACACTGGGACAGAGTCTGTTTTTGTGTGTTTGGTAAACACCGATCCCACCACGTGGCCAAACAGACGGGCACATGGTCACTGAGTTATGGTTATAATGAGAACAATGAGAATCGGTCAGCTTGACACACTGAACAATGGTCATTTGACCGTAATATAGCTGGTTTGTGAGGACGCGGACATGTGCTGACCAGTCGGACATAGTGTAGTTCCTCTCATGCTGAAGAGCGGCATGCAGACCATTCCTTAGCGCTTCCTCTGAGCCGACTCGGTCAAGGTGTAGGGAACAGCCCTGGTCACCTTCACACCGTCATGGGCCGTGTCCGGACTACCGATGGTCAGTGACTGGTAATGGTGACCTGGCAAACGGGTTAGAATCAGGAACAACGACCCTATATCCCCTACCCTCCGCCCTTCACCCCATCTCGGTAAAACCTACCCCCGCCGAGAGTGGTATACGGCAAACACCTGAAACAATAGCCACGGCCATTTTTAGTCCGCTGGTTTCTGGACTTCGCACGTGCTGGTAAGCTGCTGCCCACTTGGAATCATAGCTGACAGAGTCGATGTTCCCAGGAAAATGGATGCTTATTTATCACTCAAAGAGTTTGATTATTTTAGATCCAGGAGGAGTCTATAAACAGCCTGCAAAACAAAGTGGAAAAAGAGGGTTGAAGACGGTAAAATAAGCCGTAATGTCAACGCCAATAATAAAGAGTTCTCTTGAATCGAGTTCGTGAATACAAGAATATGTTCTACACCGCTAAATCAGCAATATTCTATAGCGATCTCAGGATGACCAGTAGTTAAAATAATTCCGTGTAACTATAACATGTAATTTATCACACTGTCTGTATTTCTTACAACCTTAAGCATTGCTTTGCAAATAATTTGGATTTTACAGTTCAGACATGACACCATTTTATCATGTTCACACCACTGTAGAATTTTGTTTGATTGAGGTTCACGAAATAGAATGAAAAACTGCCTGTATATCTGTCTTTCGATTTCCCCCTCAATCGTCCATCGGATCGTCCTCTTATTTGCTGGATGTAGGGCTTGCTAGGCCTGCTGAAGGCCCGAAGGTTCAGTACTGAGTGCTACCGAAAAACTCGGTATGCAAATTAGATAACGATGACGCCACAGATCTTTTCCCCCGGCACTATACTGGAGTTGCAATTTAATATGTCAATGATGATCATATGTTAGGAATTATTTGTAGCCCAGTGAAGCTGATGTTGTCAAAATATTTACAAGTTCAATGAAGCCGTCAGTGGCATGCGGTCTAATAGCACGCGTAATTAATTGCCTACAATTACCTCATGGATATCCATATTGCCCATCAACATTATATTAATGGTTTATTAATATTATACCTTATATATTGCTTAAACAGGGGGTGTAGGCCTTTTCCGGGCAAAATTGGGTTTTTAAGTGACGTTCACCGGCTATCAAGTAAATACCAAATAAGAAACCGAAAGAGAAAATGAAAATACTGTAGGCGTAGCTCATGTATATCAGCTGATATAGGCATATACCACGATTGGCCCGTCCGCTCGTAGTCTGTGAGTCGCCATACTCAAGAATATTTCACTTATACGACGGCGGCCAGCATTATGGTGGGAGGAAACGGGACAGAGCCTGGGGGAAACCCATGACCATCCGCAGGTTGCTGGCAGACCTTCCCACGTATGGCCGGAGAGGAAGCCAGCATGAGCTGTACTTCAGTCCACAGCGACCGCCTTGGTGGAAGGTTCCTGCGTCATTAGGCCGCGCTAGCGCGCCAACCAACTGAGCCACGGAGGTCCACTCTAAGTTTTGAGATTTGGAAGCAGGAAACCCAGTTTCAATCCTATGTCGAGCAACTATATTACTATAAACTCAAACATTTTGTAAAATTTAAAGTTGGCAGTCTTATTGCCGTCTTCTACTTCACACACAAGCCCTGAGTATATTAGGGCCTCCTCTGTGCCTGTCAGTGTAATACCTGTGTGCCACATACGCGATGATTGATGCATTCCGAGTGATGTTTCACTTTGGCCGCAATAGATATATCTGGGTCACATTGGGATAGAGCCGCAAAATTACCGAAACTCGAATCTCCCAGCAATCCTTCATGGAGAAAATGCCGTTATCGGAGCATAAATTTCCACAGACAGTGAGGTACATAAACTTCTTAATACAGTCCTATTGTTCCATCAACACGATCACTCTGGGTTCAAAAATGAATATGCCACCCTAGTATTTTCGCACTGTTATATCGAAAACATTTTCTTCTTTCTTCTTCTTCTCTTTTTTTTTCTGGAATGCACAAAATCTGATCATCAACTCTCAATATTTATGAAACCGGATTTTAAGAATATGTACCTTAGCTCAATGGTCACATTTCATTATCCTTAAAGCTACATATATGCACCTGCATGGGGAAAAATTACATCGTTGAAATGATGATCACAGCACCCAGGCCCATGACGTGCCCGATTAAGTGTTACACATCCGTGACAAACCGGAACTATTTTACTCCTTTATTCTGACCTGCACTGACACTTTTTGTATTATATATGAGCTTTTTAGGCATAAATTCGTCAACAACTGTCCGTGTTCACTATCGATCATGTATCGCTGAACTGCAAATCGGAGTCACGGTGATTTTGGCCTCTTGGAGTAGTCGCCCTTTATATGCATCCTCAGAACAGAACAATCCTGCGGAAGCCTGGGTCTGAACCCGCGTCCTGTGTGCCTCATGGACACCTTTATTATGATAACTGCTGTTTAATTAAGTTTAAAATTTATTTATTTTATATAGTAACTTATTTATTATTAATTTATTTGTTTACTTCTTCAACTGTGATAAACATTCTCAGGTTCCTCCTGTAAGGTGCTGGTGAGGTTAATCGGTGAATACAAATTAACATCTTCGAACAGATTTTATTTTTTTTAATAATGCGCCTCTCTCATTTATTTTTTCATACAAATTCTGCCAAAGGTAACCCAGTCCATATTCAATGTACAGGACAGCTAGGAGGAAAAGGCTGGAATTTTGACCACTGTGCCTTTCTGGCTATTCCCCACAAATTCTACCAAAAGAAATCTTTAGTCCATTTCATTCTCTGCACAGCACATCAAGAAAGCGGAGATAGTGCCTCTTTTCCACAATTTGAGTCTAGGACAACCCAAGATTAGTTCATGCTTATGCAGTTCACATGAGAGTTGGAAGAAACCCAAGTTTATGAGATTGTATCCACGTGGTTAACCTCACGAATTCAGCCAGAGGAAATCCTATCCCATGTTGTACATAGGAAAGCAAGAAGGAAATTCTTTTCTTTATTTTTTTTTTCTTTTCTTTTGTCTTTCTTGGCCCATTGCCTTTATGTCTGTTATTGTATTGCATACAGTATATTTCAGTAATTTGGCAAATTTCTGTTCGTTTTCGACAAAAACGAATAAATTGTGTCCCCCCTGGTTACTCTTTAGGAATTCAATCCAATGAAGCCGAGTCTCTCTTGTTGTGCGCAATACAGCAAGGAGAAAATTGATTTTGGACGATAGCCAAGCCTGTTTGACTATATCACACAATTTCTGACAGAGGAAACCCATTGCATGCCTGACAATTCCAACTATAAAGTTCGGAAGAAAGAATCCAGGCGATTTTGAGACCCTTTCTCTGAAATATTTGTTTACTAATTCATTTAACACAAAGATAACAAATCTTGAAGTAAATATTATTTCAAATATTAAAATATATTCATAGTATAATGTACAGCATGAGTTATGGATATACACTTACTGGATATGGTAGCTTATGAACTATATGGCCTGGCACCTCCACATATTGGACTGAACAAGCATGTTACATATCCTATCTTTGCACATAACTGCCAGATGATACCATACCAGTACCGGAAAAAGGCAGTAAAGTGGCTGTTACAGTAATACGACACCAAACAATGTATAAAATAACTATCTATTCACTTCCGACAAAGACTTCCTATAAAACATATAACTACAAAGAAAATGTTAATGAAGGAATGGTAGATTATTTCTCTGGTGTCCTATTTTTAATGTCTTACAGGGGTCTATATCAATGTGATGTCTTACAGGGGCCGTAATGGCAGACCATTACTATCTGCCCTCGAACTGTCGACTTATTATTTATTTATTTACTTGGTGTTTAATGCCATAATCAATGGGTATGTGATTGAGGTTAAGTAATTGGACGAATAAACTCTGCTTCACCATCAACTGTTGGAAATGTAATGAGAAGCAGGCGTCAAACTACAACCAGATAACCAAAAGAATTCCACTGTACCACGTCTACATTACGGTCTATCTTTGACGACTAACCAGCAGTCTGTTCTAGCTTGTTATGGCGACATAAACATGCGCGTCATGAAATATCGAAGAGGCGAGTCTTTTTCTCCAGTGTGATAAACTGTGACCTTAAACCCTATTCACTCAGTCCCATGTGGTACCATGTACGTAGGACACAGAAATCCAGTGCGTGCTCTAGCATGACTGCCAGCAGTAGTTGTAGTGTTTTCCTGTTGCATACCACATTTTGAACCAGTACTCATATATTCAGATAAGGCATATTGAACTCGAACATCCGTTGGGTACAAACAGGTAATATTTTGAATGCCAAATGCTAACTGGTGAAGTCAGTGACTTCAATCTAACTTTTAGCATGTTTGTATTTTAGCTTCACACGGGACAGGCTACACTTTTTTGGCTTTTTAATGGGATGTCGTACATTTTTATACGTGATGTTCCTCAGCTGCCTTGTGCAAATTTAACCACAAGTGCACTGTTACAATTATAACGTGTAATGTATGAATGCAAATGAAAAATACCTATGCCCACACACTGTGGCAATGTCTGCACCAAATAACCAATCATGCCATAAAAATATAAGTTTTGGAAGAACAGACAATAAACTGGAAGACAGCAGTATATAAATAAATATACAATGTAATAATGTGAAGATATGAATCCCTTTCAAAGTCTTGTAATACACGAGTCAAATGGTACTGTTCATACCTAAGTCATATGATACCATTGATGCATGAGTCGTAGTGTTGCGTAGAAAGGGCCTCTGGTGTCAGACACCCCAGTCATATGACACCATACTGTAGGTACATACACATGAGTCATACAGTGCATGGTGATACCTACAAAGGCATATGATACCAGAGATAAACCATTTACATACAATGGTGTAAAAATAAGTCATATGATATTCATGTTGAACATAATCTTGCAAAAAATGAGTCAAATGGTGCACATTTTTGAGTAATTTCACACCAGTCAAGATCACAGGCCAGACACACAAAATAATGCGCAGAGCATGTCAAATGTGCACGCGTACTTCCATGAACACTCCAGTTCAGTGGATGGAAACAAGGATGCATGTACGCCAAAATTCTGTTAGTACACTCTATACACAGGCTATATACACAGTTACAGGTACACAAAGGCATCTAGAATCTTGACAAAGCAACGTGTTGATTCTCAGGCCATGGGAGCTAGCTGATAGCAAATTCTTACATACATACACTGGCAGCTTGCCACACAAACAGCGTGCTTCCTCTGGCTTAAGTTCTAAGCTGGAGCTCTTTTTTAATACAATTGCATAAAATAAACCACTGTATTTTCACAAGAAACAGGTCATTTTCATGAGCTCTTGTGTGACAGTTTTATCCGCGGAAATACTATGAATGACCGAAAAATTCGCCCCATAAAGTAGCATTTTAGAGAGAAATAAATGCCATGAAATATTACTTCTAGAGCTGAAACCTACATTCTACAATCATTATAGCTCTAAAAATTAATGAAAATAAGCAACTATATCATGAATAAAATTTTAGGTTATTTAGGTAGCCATGCTTATCTTACATCTACATGTAATGACCTTTCAATCAAGGAACATGAGATTTGGCCCACCTTGCTCATCTTGAGTCCCTTCCCTAAACTAAACCACATTCAAAGCCCCAGTGCTCACGCCTTTCCAGGTTATTGCCAGACGAAATATTGCTAATCACAGACAAAGGAAGTTGTCATTGCACATGTTAACGCACTGTTGAGAAACACCAAACTACTGTAAGCTTCACAAAATGACTCTGTAAACCAGGAAAATTAACATACTCAAATTACTTGGACAGCGCCAGAGGCAAAAACAGTATCAAAATACAGTAGTTTCATTACAAATTCATCCTATGATACAAAACATGATCCATGCATAATCTATACAGTCTATATCAAGTTAACATTGGAAGTGGCTAAAACCATTTACGAGGCCAGCACATATAGATAAAACTCTAACAAATCCAGGTTTAACAAGAAAGTATAAAAGTATATAAATTTGTTCAGGTACAGATCCCTCGTGTGTTTCCAATTACCACAATATCAAGTATCCATTTATTTCTGCTCAGGGGGAGGTTCTGAAAAGAAAAAAAAGAAATAAACACATGAAAACCCAGGCATTAAAATGTTAAACCAATGTTAGGATGACAAATTGCTACAAAGATGCAACCCAATATGTTTCCCTTATACAACAAGTGAGAGGAGATGTATTTCTCCTTTGACAATTCAATCATCGAACTGTGACAAAAGAGCAATGAACTGTTTAATACCAATACATGTCTTTATAACATTAGGTAATGTAAGGAAAGAATTTCTACAAGAAATCTGACTTGACTTTAGTATTATTAACATATTACTTGCTTTATTGCCTCTAAACATCCATGTAGACTGCTTCAGTTATTCCACCGAAAAAAACAGATGAACAAATTTATCACCTTCTTCACTTATTCCTATTTAAAATAACCTATTGGACATCTTTAAGATGACTGAAGTTAAAATTTAGAATCCACTTTAAAAGTGTGTAAAGTACATAAAATGAACAATTTAACTACACGTACATGTACCACTATGAAAAAATTCAAAATGGCTGGATTTTGTCTTTGGATACATGTAGTTCTAGATGAATTAGAACTAACCTGAGGGATCAGAAATCGTGATATGTGCCAACAATATGCTCTTCCTCATGTCTGTGCCAAACTTGTCCTTAAGGCGACACTGGCGGTAACCTTGCTGCATACAGCTGATGGGAAGGGCGTAGAAGCCAATAAAGTCATCCGTGGACAAGGGGTCCTTGTCATAGACAGTGAACTTCACCATGGCCAAGTCTGGGCAGTGGATTGTGAACTCAAACGTCTCATTCCAGCACGGGTTGAAACCTGGAACACAGCAGTTGATACACTAGTCCATCTTATTTCAAAATTCTAACACTGATTGCAACATCGTCGCAGATTTTCAAACTCTGAGTCGATGGAAGTGCTCTCATTAAGGTCTGCACTCATCTCATGTAAACTTACCTGTATTCAAATGCAA